>OZ020621.1:36268624-36716297 GCA_963971575.1 Liopterus haemorrhoidalis
AAATTTTATATTTATTTAGCTTACTGCGTGAACGCAACGTATCCGAGGGGCGCGGGGGTTATGTCAATCGGTAGCCTGGCTCTTGGGAATCCAGTCGCTATGGAGCGTTTCTCGGGAGCAGACCGCGCGTTATGCGTGCAAGAGTTTTACAAAAACGGCGATTCGGCGACTGTAGCGCGTAGAAAATTCTGCAGTATTCGAGGTTTTCGCCAATTAAATGATGCGCCAAGCATTCCTCTCATTCGACATTGGGTTAAAAAGTTTGAAGAGACTGGTACAACGCTGGATAAATCAAAATCCGGGCGACTTAGGTCATCAAGAACGGTAGAAAACGTGGAGAATGTTAATCAGTCTGTTCGTGACGACCCGAACCTTTCAATTCGGAAGCGCGCAAGTGCTTTAAATGTGCATAGATCATCATTACATCGCATTATGCACAAAGACCTAAAGCTGCACCCCTACAAAACTCAATTGGTGCAAGAATTAAAGCCCCAAGATGCCAGTCAGAGGCTTAATTTCGTAAATCAGGTGATTGAGCGATTTTCAACGTTTACCAACATTTTGTTTTCGGATGAAGCTCATTTTCATCTGAATGGCCACGTAAATAAGCAGAACTGCCGCTACTGGAGTGCAACGAATCCGAAACGCAAACACCAGAAACCCCTACATTCGCCTAAAGTTACCGTATGGGCTGCGATGTCGGCGCGAGGAATTATCGGCCCTTACTTTTTTGAAGACGAAAGGGGGCGTGCAGTTACAGTGAATTCAGAGCGTTATGTGGAGATGTTAGACAACTTCTTGGTACCTGAATTGCAAAACTTTCCTGGCTATAACCAAAGAACATGGTTCCAACAGGACGGAGCAAATTCACACACGTCCAATATGTCTCTGCCACGTGTTCGTGAAATTTTCTCAGGCAAATTGATCTCCCGGAGAGGTGACATAAATTGGCCTCCACGCAGTCCAGATTTAACCCCTATGGACTTTTTCCTATGGGGTTATCTTAAATCTAAAGTTTACGCCAATAAACCGACTTCACTGGCGCATTTGAAAGAAAATATCCGTGACGAAATGGCAGCCATCCCTGAGTCCACCTGCCGAGATGTAATTTTACCGTTCGATTAAATGAGTGCCGAAAACGCGAGGGTCTACATTTAGACGATATTATTTTTAAGAAATAAATCCCCAAAAAGTGTATTTTAATAATTAATAAACATTTTTTCTATATACGGCTTACTTTTTTTTTAATCGATCCACTAAATATAAAATTTCTTTTGAGACACCTTGTATATGTTCATGTCAGGGTTAAAACGAAATTATGTTTATTTTAATTTATGTAATATTGGCACATGGAATTAAGGAGAAGCATATTGAGGAATATTATTCATTTTAATAGTAAATGAATAGTTAGAATGAGAGTCATATTGGATGTCAGAAGCTACCAGAAATAATGTCAAAGCTTTTGAAAAGTGGATATACTGGAGTATACTTAGAATAATACGAGGGTTACCTTTTATGTTTTTACAAACGAGCACTAGATGACAATATTGAAATGTGTCATTACTATATTCGTAAAATTTGACATTTGTTATTGTGAAATCAGTGGAAGCTTATAAATTGACCTAGTAATTTGTTGACAGTGAGCGTTTACAAAAACAAGTTTGTAAAAAAATTAATATTACTCATGAAGGTGTTCGTTGGATGATTTCTTACGATTTTAGTAAAAGTCTAACTCAACAACAGTGCATAGATTTGCTTCGTTTAACTTTTGGTAATGAAGCGCAATCAGAAAAGACTGTTTACAATTGGTTTGCAGAATTTCATCATGGTCGTGCGTCCGTCAGTGATGAATCTCGTGAAGGTCGACAAAAATCTATTGTGATTGAAAAAAATCATCGATTCTGTGCGCAAAATGATTGAAGAAGATGCGCATGTGGCTTACCGTGAGATAGAGGCACCCTTTGGTATATCAAGCTCAAAAAAGGGCTCGTGTTGATTGGTGTAAGGGAATGCTAAAAAAATTCAACCTAGGCACTGCAAAATCCGTATACAACGAGGTTACAGGTGACGAAACTTGGATTTATTCAAATTAATCGGAAACTGAGCAACAATCCACTGGTTGAATCTTCCAAGATGAATCGAAACCCACAAAAGTCGTTCGTTCACGAAGCACTTCCAAGAAAATGATCGCTTATTTCTTCGGTTGTACTGGACATGTCGCAACCATTCCTTTAGAGGATCGGAGAACCGTTAATGCTGAATGGATACAACAATTTGTTTGCCAGAAGTCATGGACAAAATCAGGAAAAACAACAAAAAACGTCGCAATTCATCATCATGACAATGCAAGCTCCCACACAGCACGTTAATTATTTGAAGGAGAAAAACATCGAATTAATGTCTCACTGCCCGTATTCGCCTGATTTGTTACAAACAAAAAATGCGTGGACATCGATTTTCATCACCTCAAGAAACGGTTGTAGCCTTCGAAAACCATGTTTTTGAGATACCAACTTTAGAGTGGAAAAAATGTTTCTAGAATTGGGTTGAACGCATGCAAAAATGTATAAATCTTAAACGCAAATATTTTGAAAAACAATAAAACAGTTTGTTCCAATATAATGTTTTCTTTCTTAGTTTTTGTAAAAACGTAAAAGGTAGCCCTCGTACGTAAAGCCATAGAAAAGTTTTATCACATGCTAATATAAATAAACAGCTATATCGATTTAATGATGAATCTTTTATATAAACACAGCCATGATTTTATTTATTTTTTTACATTCAGTCTGTGTGGAGATTTTATTTAATAAAGTAAAAAAAATGCTGTCCATGTCGAGACGAGATTATCGGACCATAAATTTATATAATTTTAAAATTATTTTAGCAACTAAAGAGTGATATGATTTTTTTTTTTCAAGTGTCCATTTTTAACGACTATTTATTAAGCGGAACTAAATGGAATTTAGATTTTCACTAGCTATCTTTTTATATATTGAAGTTGGCTTTTCTTAAACAAAATGATCAAAAGCTTCAATCAATCTGTAAAAGTTACTAGATTTGAAAATCGTTTATGTTTCAAAATGGTGATTATAAATCATCTTCTAATTCGCGTTCTTGGTGACCTGAGGAAGTAATAACTACGTAAAAAACGTTGCTGTTTTTAAAAAATTGATAAGAACATCGCTATATAACATACAGGTAGATAGAGAAAACTCTCAAGATTAATGCAACAGATTTTCAAACAATTCTGCATGTTAAATTGCATTTTATAAATATTTGTATGCTTTGGGAAACTTATAATCAAAAACAATAGTACAGGAAATGAAGCATTTTGGCTCGCAATTTTTTCGTCCAGCATGGAATTACGTGAAATTTTCACAGAAGGTAGGGAATAGCCCAAGGATAATTTTCTACATCATGCCGGTGTACGCTAAAACCTTGGGGGTGGTTGCCACCCCATCTCGGGGGTTGAAATTTTTTACTACATTTTAACTATAGGAATCGATGGAAAAAGTAATTCTAAGAAAAAAATGTTCTTTACGTTTTCTTCGTAAAACTAATATTTTTTGAGTTATTCGCGGTTTAAAGTAACAGTTTTTCGACGAAAAAATCGATGTGTTTAAAAAGTTTTTTGCGAATAACTCGAAAAATATGCATTTTATCAAAAAAACTGTAGAGAGCAAAATTGTAGCTTTTAAAAAGAAAACAAAATTCTTTTTTTATTATTTTTCTACGACCAATACGAACCGAGATACGGCATGTTAATGGTTAACTTTTTTTTGGCCAAATGAATAATTTGAAAGATTCAAAGTCAAATAACAGGAAAAATTTGCATTTTTCGAGGAAAACTCATTGAATCTTTTTTAAAGTATTTGATTAGACCTTTCAAACAAAAAAACAAGAAAGTCTCTAGCATAAAAATTAAGCGACTTATGATCAAAATAAGGTCGGTACCTACTTTTTTCTACGAAAAAATCAGTGAAAACAACCTCCTATTTACCCCCCCTAATTAAAATTGATCCTCACCCTTCTGTGGTTCTCTTCATATATGTATTTTTAGTACACCCAAGAAGTTTGACCAATTTAAAAGGCCTAATTTTAGAAAAATTGGAGTTTAAAGAAAAAACGATTTTTTGCGATTTCGTATTTTTCACCCTTTTCTTCAAAATATCTCCGAAATTACTGGAGATACGAAAAAAATCATAGAGCACTAAATTGTAGCTTTTTTAATGACTTAAATTTCCTTGTGCATATATTTTCTGTACAGTGAATATTTGGCGAGATATAGCCGTTTAAAACCTCTATTTACAAGCGAACACCACCTTATTCGAGCCCTTCAAACTCACTCCATTTAAAAACTAAGGAATCTTAAGGAATTTAATTTACATAGTCTTAGAGCTCTTGAAAAGCCCTAAAAAATCGTTTTTAAAAAAACTTTCTGTCACTAAAAATGAAGGAGCTATGTTGAAAAAACCAATAAAATGTTTTTCGAAACATTCGAATAGCACGGTTCGGAGCGATTTTTTTTATATCAAGCTCTAACAAGGGTGAGTTTTTAAGGGTTGAAACATTAGAAATTGTATTCCAAAGCATGAAACAATCATTATTCAACTAATCCAAACCAAATTTTACCCATCTTAAGGTTTACAACGTTATTTTATAATTTTTGACAATTAGGGGTAGTTTTCACCCTTAAAAAATAAACAGTGCCCATGAGCATGATATAAAATTTGAAGTAGAGGGTGAGACGAACCTAATTTCAAATTTTGGTGCAAATCGATGCAAGATGAAATCATTTTTTAATCCAACAAGGGTTGATTTTTAAGGGTTGAAACATTATGAAATTGTATTCTAAAGCATAAAACGATCCATATTTAGCTAATCCAAACCAAATTTTACCCATATTAAGGTTTAAAATGTTATTTTATAATTTTTTACAATTAGGGGTAGTTTTCACCCTTAAAAAACAAAAAGCGTACAACGGCACAATGTAGAAAATAAACTAGAGGGTGAAATGAGCCTAATTCCAAATTTTTATCCAAATCGATGCTGGACGAAAAAATTGAAAAGTTTTGTCATTTTTTGAGCTTCATTTCCTGTACTACAACAACGGGCTAATTTTACACAAGATTTTTTCGAAAATTACAATTACTATCAATTTTTTAGGGTTACAATAACTATCATCTGTAACAATATAATCTCTTTCATATAGTCCAGAACTTGCACCATGAGATTTAGGATTATTCTGTAGCAAGCCAGTGGTTTTCCGATTTTGTACCATTTTGCTACCATCATATATAGTGAGCATATATCAAATATATAGCGAGCTTAAAGCGCACCGTAAATATATCAAAATGCTTACTGTACAATTTATACAATTATGATGATTTAACGTCCATTTCAGCCTACAATGGTTCATCACCACACCTATTGTCAGCCTTCGTGCCGGACGGAAGAGACCTGTAAACCGGAGGCCAGTGTCCATAGAAAATTTTATAACAAAATAATAATATTGTATTAAAATATATTTATTGTATTAAATGTTGTACATTTTTGACAAATTACAAATTGAATCATATGCATTACAATAATGTAAAAATATAATTTTAAGAATTCTAAACAGGAAAATAAATAAAAAACATTTCATAATGTGAGGTTTGGACGAAAAGCAGGACAAGCCTGATCACAGACCTCATTTAAGTCACCAAAATCATTTCGTAGGTATTCCTCAGTAGAGTAGAAAGCCTTGGCAATTAGATATATTTTAGTTTCGTTTTTGAATCTTACTAAGTTAAGGCTCTTGGTGGCGGATTGTAGAACATTATAGAATTTAATTGCATGATAATTTGCGCTATACCTGGATTTCCTGAGTCTGGTAAATTCAGGACGAATATCATTCTTGTTTCTCGTGTCGTGTACGTGGAGAAAACTTTGGACAGAGTACGTAGAGGAGTTGTTATGTACATACAGGAGGCAATGAAGGAGGCCTAACCTAATTCCACAAAATTTTCTTTGCAGCTGGATTGGTATTGCAGATTGCATGATCCTAATAGCTCTTCGTTGCAAAGCAAATAACCTTTTTGTTTGGGTGGAATGACCCCAAATCAATAAGGCGTACGATAAATGTGACTGGATAGAGGCAAAGTAATATGTTTTTAAGACTGACTTAGATGCGCACCATTTTAAGTTGCTTAAGCAAAAAACAGATGTACAAAGTTTTTTGGTAAAAGCCAAAACTAGTATATAAATTGATAATTTCACACTAAAATGAGATTTTGGAATCAGGAATTCGAGTGCGGGGCGTGAGTTCCGCACTCCAGGACTCGTTTCCAGTCCAGGGTTCAATATTAATTCACTGTATTGATATCTGACCGAAGTCAACTGCTTATTATGGTAGAAGAATTCAATGATATATTATGGTACTTACCAACCAACGGATTCAGATCGACCACAAGATGGCCCCATCGTGTAGTCGATCTGAATTGTCATTTACAGTTGGAATTTTATGTAAGGAAATACACCACATTCAATAAAAGTCGATGCAGAATTAAGTTTTTTGCACAATATAAACAATGAACTATAATTGAAAAGTTAAAGTTTAATAAAGTTTAACGGTGGGCTAGAAAGAATCTTATAGATCACCAGATAATCGACCAAGAGTATCCCTCAAAAATTCAGAGTTACCACATGCTATTCGCGAACCGAAATGAAACTATCTATCTGTGGGTGCATTCGATTTGACGCTCAAAGCGTTCCGAGCACGTTCTGTACACTCAAACGTGTTCGATTTGTCGCTCGGAGTACACTCAATTCCATTCGTTTTGCGATCGAGCGAGCATTTAGAGTGCGCTCTATGTGTTCGGGGTTTTAAGACCGAGCATATGGAGTATGACGTAAAAAAATGGGGGAACGGCGGGAAAGAAATAAAAGTTTAAAACTAAATTATAAATAAAATAAAAATAATAGCCTAAGACAAATAACAATAGACAAATAATATTGTTATTTGTCTATGGCTACAGAGTACGGCCATTTTATGTATTTGAGACGTTCTGTAAACGGCAAAAAAAAATCATTAAAATACACATAAAAGTGCATAAAATTAAAATGGAAAAAATTCATTAAATTAATTCATTTATTATTATTTAATTTTTAATAAATTTTATTTCTTCATCATTGAAAAAGAAATCAACGAAAAACCGAGGTACATAATTTTGATTCATGACTGACGTGAACTAATCTGACAGTAAAAACGCCGCCTAAAATTGTAGGGTTAGATTTTATAAAAATTACGTCACAAGAATGCTCGCTCCGCTAGTGCTCTATTCATGACGTCACCATCAACTGTTCGCTCAGCGCTCGCTCTACTCTGTACAACTCGAATGCACCCTATATATCTGTCTCCTGTGCCCTTATTCTAAGTTTAAAGAACGTTTGTACAAAGTATAACAATATTCCAAGAAATGACAGTGTTAAAATTTTAAATATATTAAATAATTCTATTATCAGTCAAATTTTGAATAAAACATTGAACAATGTATAATTGAAATCCTAAAATATTTCCTGCATAACAAATGAAATTAAATGCATAATGGATTGACCTCTGAATTTTTAAACGTTTTGTCAAGATGATCTAAGAGATTCATTATAGTTTCCCTACGTCCAAAATTAAATTAAAGGGCGCTGTTTTGTTAATGAACATCAGCTATTAGTTGCGTGGGATGATTCATGTAATTCTGTATCGATGGAAAAGTGGGAAGAAAAATTATATCTGGTTTCCACGAATGTATAAGTGTACAGAGTGTTGTAAAAATTATTTTGAAACACTGCAAAAAATAAAATTGTACGACAAAACTTTCCTAGCACCCTACGTAATACGAGGGCTGGTTGAAAAGTAATCCACCTAGGCAATAGATGGCACCACCAGTATGAAATAAATGTCGTTTATCGTAAATCCTTAGCTTAAAATGACTACTGTATTATTTTCAACCAGCTGCATGTTTTTTTATTGTGTTCATTTATTTATTTCTTAATTTTTGTATTGTTATATAATTATTTGCAAGTGCTACTTGGCAGTTTCCTGTGTGCTATAATAATAATAATTTAATTTGTGTTTGACAGTCATTGAAAACGAACAACTTTTGTATTTTTCCAAAAATTAATAAAATCGAATATTGTTCAGTGATTAGATACTTGTTTTTGAAAAAGAAAACGAACGATGATATTAACACCGAATTGAAAGATGTTTATGGGGATTTTGCACCTTCGATATCAACAATTAAATATTTGACAGCTCAATTTAAAGGCGGCCGTAAGAGCATTTTTGTTGATGAGCGTCCAGGCCGTCCAAAAGAAGTTACCACGCTAGAAAAAATAAAATTCATGGAATGACTATCGACGAGTGACTAAGCGCGAGATTGCTGATGTTGCTAGCATCTCAACCGAAAGGGTGCTCAATATTTTACATGAATAGTTGGGAATTAGGTAGCACTCTACCAGATGGGTGCCGCATTTGCTCTCAGTCGACAATAAACGCGATCGTCTAACCATTTCGAAGAAATGTTTCGCGCTGTTCAACTGCAATAAGAAGAACTTTTTGCACCGTTTCGTAACCGTGGATGAAACACGAATCCATCATAATACACCAGAGACCAAGGAACAGTCGAAACAATGGACTGCTTCTGGCGAATCGATGTCGAAGACGGACAAGGTGGGTCGGTCGGCCAACAAAGTCATGGACACAGTTTTTTTGGGAGCGCACGGTATCATTCTTATTGATTATCTGGAAAAGGGCAAAATGATCACAGGCGTAAATTATGCAGACCTGTTGGACCGATTCGACGCCGATTTGAAGCGAAAGCGGCTGCATTTGGCGAAGAAAAAAGTGTTGTTCCGCCAGGACAACGTACCGATCTACAAGTGCCAAGTCGCAATGGCAAATTTCCATGAATTGCGCTTCGAATTGGTTCCTCATCAACCATATTCGCCAGATATGCCCACCTGCTTATTATTTTCTTACTCCTACTACTACTTATTTATTTCCAAACTTGAAGAAACGGCTAGGTCGTAAGAGATTTGGGTCGAATGAGGAAGTCATCGCTGAAACGGAGGCCTATTTTGAAAGTTTCGAGAAATCATATTATTCGGAGCACATCGAAAAATTAGAGAGCGTTGGACTAAGTGTATAGTTCTAAAAGGAGACTATGTTGAGCTATAAATTGAGTTTTGCCGAAAAAGTTATGATTTCTTGCCTAGGCCGATTACTTTTCAACCGCACCTCGGATATGCTTAATTATTGTACATAATCATACATGTACAGAGTGATTATTTAATGGCGAGACGACGTCATCGAATTTTACGTGCCTCCTAGCAGAATACTATGACTATAATAACCTTGAAGAAAGTTTGATTATGGAGAAAAAAAGATTATGCGGATGCGCGCATAATCGCCTGCTACGATGTGTATGAAACGGCAAATTATTAAAACTTCCAGTGACGTCGTCTCGCCATTAAATAATCACTCCGTATGTATAATTTCGAAAGATGATTCAAAGGCATTTTTGTGGGGCCCACAGCGCTTAGAGGCCCGACATTGATAGCGTCATGGTAAATCCGGCCTATTTGCCAACCTTTCTTTAATTTTCCGTGATATAAATATTATTCGAATAGGTAATGCTACGATAAATGTTCTAACAATAAAATAAATTGTATTAATAGGCTATTAAAGAGCACTTGTTCGAAATTTATTTCAAACAAAGCTTTTAAGTGCAATCTAACATTTTTATGTCCTTATTTACGAGTTCAAAACATTTTAAACAATACTGGTATTGCCTAATTTGCATCATTAATTATACGCCACGTGTTGTCAACGCCTATTTCTCTTTTTTATGTGCAACGTGTACAGTTTATTTAACAAAAGAAGTTTTAGGATGTGGTGAGTGTAGACTTGTACTATATATCATTCGGATGAACTTCGAACTCTGACATTTGAATGATTTTAAAATTATGTTAGAATTTAAATTATTCTATTCAGTACTTGTTTTTTTTACATCAACGTTTATTTCACAAAACTCAGGAAATTTAAAAGCTTACGTCAACAGAAAGGGATTTCTGGAGAGTCGTATAAAATTTAAACTAGAAAATTATTTCTAGTCTTTGAAGAAACAATACACTACACCAGTCACAATAAACAAATAGTAGATGTTAGTTATTTTAGTTGTTGCTATGACCTCAGGATCAGGAACCTCTAGTGCAGTGTTTCTCAACAGGTGATCCGCACAAAAAATATAGTGGTCCGCGAAAGTTTTTGTCTTTGTTTTTTGCAGTTTTTTTGTTATTTTTCATGCATATTTTTTACGTAAATAATTTTGTTTATTTTCTGTAAACTTTCTGTGATTTTCTACAAATAAAATAAATGTATTTATTAGCACATTACATACATTTGTTTTCTTGCAAAAAATGAACCAACAATTATTATTAGTGGTCCGAGTTAGAAAATTGTATATTTTACTGGTCTGCGTTACGTTTTTAGTTGAGAAACACTGCTCTAGTGTACACTGCTAACGTCCAGTGACGAAGGTCGTGCGGTTTAGATGGACGAATTAAAGAGCGCGCCAGGAAGAGATGGCAACGATTAATCGAATGATTGAAATAATCGATTATTTTGTTTCAGTTAATCGATTTATCAGATGATATTTTTGGTTTCGATTAATTAATAATTAATCGATAACTTTATTTTATTTTCAAGAAATTACTTAGTTGTATTGCTGGAAGATTCGTAGATGACTTTGCTCTCTTCTTTTCAATAAAGTCCCTAAATTACTAGGACTTGTGAACACTCGTTCTCGCCCATCTGGAGAATTAAACTCAACCGCTACTCATTTCTGCACATTATACTGCTATAGTTTACGTCCTCTCAGTTTAAATGCTCATGAGCGAAACGCAATTTTCCAATTCGATAATTTGCGAGAGAAGCCTGGCAAGTTACAGGTTTTCTGGATACAATCCCTCGTTTGTTTCATCGTCTTTGGACAGTTCGTGACGATCTTCTTAGAAATGACGTGCGAGAAAAGTTAAAGACCAGGATATTAAAGACAACTTTGATTTTTTAAGTGAGAACATAGAGTATCTTTGGATAGACCTTTTACTTATTTATTTTTTAAATATATAATAGCAGTTGAATAAAAATAATTATATTTTTACTAATTATTGTTTAGTTATGTCAATAACTAGGTGTGTAACAACAAATAGAAAACGTCTTGACCATGTAGGATTTTTATTAAATGAGTTATTTGAATAAATGCGAAAAGTTGGGGGATGTAAAGTTAATGTCTAAATTGTTTCACGGACCCCAGTTTAAGAGTCACTGTGATAGAGTGTTGACTTTGTTTCCGTGCAGCTCATTAATGTCGCCAGGAATTGTTTTGTAATATGATTTTTCTTTAATAAAGAAATAATCTAACGGAGATAAGACCGGAAAAAATTTTTATTTCCAAAGTACACTTGATCTAAATTAATAAACCCAATAATTTAATTATTTTAATTATTAATTTCTCAGTTAATTTTCATTTTAATTTAGGTGAGTTTTGGAAAGATGAAAAAAAAATCTCGATTTAATGCATTTAAAGACAATTTTAAACCCTATCTGAAAATTGAAAGTTAGTATGAATTTCTAAAAAATGATACTAACTATAAAAATTTTGAGGACGGCAGTGAATTTTTCGTAAAAAAGTGCTTCTAAAATGTGCAAATTATAAACTTGTTTGAATTGAAACAAAAAGTTTTAAGTTAAAAAGTAAATGGACCAAAATCAGTTTTTTTGCACTTATCTAGTGACCTGTGCACTTTTCAGGAAAACCAAGGACATCATTGCCGACCGACTTAGCGTAGTGGTAACACAGGTTTACTGCGTTGCTAAGGTCTCGGGTTCAAATCCCGTTCAGGCATGGAATTTTCAAAAAGTTACAACTGTCCTGGCTAATTGTCAAAGTAGCAAAGGCCAAATAAAAAAAAAAAAAAATAAAAAAAAACCTGTATTTAAAATAAAATCCTAAATAGTGTCTTATTCTCAGTAATTCTAGTGTTACCCTCGTATTGGATAGTTGATGATACCTTATCTTCCGCCTGCCTTAATTTAAAAGGATTGCAAAGAATGTCACCAGTTTAGACTTTGACCAAACAGTTTTTGTAAGTCTCCATATGAGAATTATAAGGTGACAATGAACTCTCATACTTTAATGAACCACATAGCTATTTTCCTGAAATTATCAGGTTCATAAGCAGCACGCTATTCCAGTTGGCATACTTAAATATTTATAACTTTTTGCTAGTTACAAAGTAAGCTTTCTCGAATATATTTTTAAGATTCAACAAAGACCTGACCTTTCAAGTTATCTTTAACTTTCCCAATAATTTTGAAAAGCATTTTACAAAGCTTTCTAGAACACCTGTAATACCTTATAACATAATTCTCATAAATAAAGTAATTAAAATTAAATTTAATAATATCTTAAGACATAGTTAAAATTGCCAGAACACACAGGATTAAAGTTTTCAAAGTTATCTTGTTTATAAACAAAGGATAACTGAATCAAAATTAAATTTTCTACTTAAATAGGCTATAAAATTGTTTTCTTTCTAACTATTAGTTCTTAAGTTGAAGACAGAGACACAACTTTTCTAATTTAGAAACTGGAACGAAGGAAATACTATGAAATTCTTTTCTTTCCGTATATTGACTGATAGAGCACGTATCTCCTAAGGGAAAATAAAAGAGATTCTACTTACCGACATCTCGCACGATGGATGATCTACTATTTCTAACTCTGTTTCCTGCCCGTCTAGCATTACTGACACCGTTTTTTGACCATACTCTTCATCTGAAACAAAATGAAAATCATCATTAAACTAAAATAAAGAAAATGAAAAATATAGGTTTAGATACAAAGTACGTTTGTCTTATCGGGAGTAAAGTAGCGTCAAATAGAGTAAAGTAAACATTATTGTAGGATTTTGTTTACATCGGGTTGCGTAGATAAACAAATAACAAATGTGTCAATGTGTGAGTGACAACTATAGTCTATTTCAGCTAAGAATACTGTGTGTAAGCAGATAGGAGCTGTTTGTCCTTGTTTATGATTGGTTTAGAACATCACTGATTTTATAATTTTTTTAGTCCAGTTTGACAGATATTCAGTGTCGCGCATTTGAATAAATTAAATAAATTTGAATTGTCTTCGTGAATATTGTACAGAGAAATATACAAAAAAAGGTTATTCCAAATGATTAGGCGGAACTAACTGGAATTTTCATTTTCGTACGTTGTCATTAGCTATTTTTTTATATATTGAAGTTGGCTTTTCTTGAACAAAAAGATCAAAAGCTTCAAACAATCTGTAAAAATTACTAGATTTGAAAATCTAGTTCCGCCTAATCGTTTGGAATAGACTTTATTATATTTATAGGGTATATTTTGTTATTATTTATATATTTATATTTATATTCTTGGAATTGACAGTATGAAGAATTTAAGTAATTTGTTTTTACGCAGTTAAATATTTTGTAGGTTATCTGACATATAAATATATTTTAAGATATATTAATACCTTTATTGAGTAAATAAAAGTAATTTGACCGAAAAAGAACTTGAAGCTGGCCCTACTGGTATTATAAAGAATTCTCAAGGAGAGTATGTCAAAAGTGGGCAGCGACGTATGGCTTAACTAAAGTCACTGGATTATACAAAGTAGCGCAAGCCTTTGAAGAAGCCGACAGACACCAGGGTTTGATTGGCAATATTGCTTCCCCTATTAAGCAAGATAGAGCAGCAATTTCTACGTTCTTAAGTTTACGTCTGCGCTGTCACATCTCCCTAACTCGCTCTCATTTAATAACCTTCTTTGTCAGCGGTTTGAATATTAAGGGTTAAGTTTAATTTAAATTTATATATTATATCCATTTTATTTAATAAAAATTAAAAAAATAATTGAAATTGTACTACAATTTTGATATAGTGCATCTTTGATTAAAAAAATCGTGATTACAATGTTTAAAATAAAAACTAGTTTCTTATTTTTGTAATGCTGGAATCACTGAACATCATTTGTGTTGGCGACATTTTTAACCCCAGCATGGCCGCCGTTGCGGTACTTTGTATAATCTAGTGACTTTAGGCTTAACAATGTATTTTTACGATGAAGCCAAGAAGGGATTAGGAAAACTCTTAACTATTAAATTAACATCAAAAGAGGTTGATCTGTCGGAGAAGTTGTTATGGCAAATAGTTAAAGAAATTAAGAATACGGGTTCCGTCTTATCTCCACCCAAGAAATGAACATTTAAAGTTAAGTTTGACATATTGGAAGAATAACATAAAAATGTTGTATGCATAAAATACGCTTTAATAAATAATTATATAAGTAACTTTAGCTGTAAAAATATGTTGTTTGTGTTATTGTTTTATGTATTAATTTATTTTAAATTATACTTATAATAATAATAATAATAATAATATAAGCTGTTCACTTTTGTAAGAACACACTAGATCTGGTTATTTTGGTTACTTTTATATTGTGTTACTGACTTTAAATATCAATTAAAAATATTCCTTACGTTGTAAAACCGACTTTAGGTTGATAAGGTTATGATCATTATAATTAAGATATCATTTTTCATTATGACATAAGTCAAATGGATCGATATTTTGAAAAAGTGACATTTTTTAATACCAACATGACATAATTTCAAAGGTGCAAACTATTGAAATCAAAATTTCCTTTTAGTTTGTTCTTACAAAAGTGAACCGCTTATATAAGTTACAGGCTATTCAAAACAATTAGGCGGAACTAACTGGAATTTTCATTTTTGTAAGTTGGCATTGACTATTTCTTTATATATTGAAGTTGGCTTTTCCTGAACAACACGATCAAAAGTTTCAATCAATCTGTAAAAACTACTAAATTTGAAAATCTATGCTCTATGTCACCTCAAAATGTGTGTAAGTTTTTTTTTATACTTTGATGACATATATCAGTAAAAATAATATCATAAAAATAAGAATATTTTATTGGTAAAATATAATTTATACATCAGTCATACATTAATAATATTATAAATACTTAAAATATAAGGTCTAATTCGGAGTATCTAAACTTTGCCCCTCGGCCCGTTGTAATAGTCCCTAGCCTACGGCTCTAGTAGTAAATATCATTCTCGTGTAATAAAGCCTACATTTTATGATTGTTAAATAAAATACTATTAAACTTAATTTGGAGACGGCCCTCGTAAAGTCTGTTCCAAACGGTTAGGCGGAACTAGATTTTGCAATCTAGCTACTTTCATCTTTTAAATCGTGCTTTTCAGCCGTTTTGTTTAAGCTTTGTAAATCATACTAACAATAAACATTTTTTGGTTAAGGTTAATATCATTTTAAAATGTAATTTTCTTTATATTTTGTTTCTTTCGTGTCATTCTTAATACAAATTTCCCATTTATTTATTTTTTGTCATTATATATGTAAAAAAAAATAATAATTTTGACATACGGCATTCGTTTCAATGGTTTCATTGTTGGAATTTAAAATTTTGACATTCTAACATGAAAAATGAAATAACACAAGCAAGGTCTCTTCTCGTGACAACCTAAAAGAACGAAATTCCCATTTAGTTCGGCCTAACCGTTTGGAACAGACTGTATATACCGTTTGAGAGGTGCTGAGCTAATTATTTATCATTTAAATGTGGTACATTTGTCATTAAAATAGATCTAGATGATTTCTCATTAATCATCCCGAGAATGTATGTCCCCATACACGATAAGCCTACAATGAAAAACACAACAAATTTACCCAAAACACTATGTTCCGAAATGCCGGAGTACACTGACATTACAGAACTTGTAATACAGGGCAATAACTTCAATAAACCAATTTCACTTCTAGATTTATTCTTATAGAACAAACAAAGAATATCATAAATTTGAATGGCAAAACATGAATCTGCTAAACCCAGTAAAAGTGAAAATAAAAATATCAAAATCATCCTAAGAACAACGTTGTGATAAAATGGAGTTTGACACAAAGTAATCATAATAACTAAAAAAACCAACATATGAATACACCCTCCTATATAAAGTATAAACTTTTTACTAAAAATCTTGTTTGAATCATAACCGAGTATGACAAAAATGATTCCACCAAGAATTTGTCCAAATCCAATATGGACAGCATAGGCTAAAATTATTATTGAGCTTGTTTCTTCATTGTGGTAGATAAAAGAGAGCTCCAAACCATTGCAGAAGAATGCCAGAAGAGTCAACAATAAATCTCTTGCCATGAAGAGTTTTGATACTAAGACGAATACTTGGAAATCAGATAGTAGCTCTGTTTCATTACATTCAGTTTCTGTTGATTTATATTGAATTAAAGTTAAGCTGCATATACTCCATAATATTGTCATAAAACCTGCAAAAACACAACAATATTTTAAAACAAATAGTGTGAATTTCCACACATTTTAGAAATTAACAGGTGTCAATTAAATGAAGGCGGCCAACAGTGGCCCAAGCATCTGATACATAATTTCTGCCATAATCGTATCTTATAGTGCATTTCAATTTAGAATGCAGCAGGTGGCAATGCGAATCGAAAATTATTTTGTAACGAAACGATAAACATCACCAGATGTCGGCTCTATGAGATGACTCGAAAATCTCTCGTCATTTCATTTTGGGAACTGTTAGTATTTTTAGAGATTTTAAAGGGTTCATTGCAGTTAAAATATTTTAGAATTCAGATAATAGAAAAATAGAGACCATAGATTTCGTTCAACATAAGCAAAACACAAGGTATCATAAATTACGTAATCAATTCTGCGAGAGAAAACAGCTGATCACATTAACGTTCATAAGGGTTTTAAACAATTTTTGTGGATACCAAATTAAAAAATCAGCTGTGGCCACCACAGGACCGACCGCCATCATAAAGTTCTTATATAAAATAATGTATTTATTTTGCAGCAGAGTATAAATAACTTGGCCTAATATTTTCTAACAGAGATATTATTTATGATGACCATGGAAACGTTACATATAAGTATGAAAAAATTGAGACTAAAATTTCGAAAAATTTTACAAAAATTATTCGAAATTTTTCGTTTTATCAAAAAACGTCTCAAATAAAAGTTATTAATTATTGCTTTTATAGCAACTTTTGTTCAATACATTTTTTCGAAATATTTTTCTGTTGTGAAATATTCACAAAAATCTTAAAATTGACACGAGTAAACTCCCATTTTTAGTCAACCGATTTTTACCAAAAGTTGATTAACTTGTGCGATTGATAGCAGAAGCTTAAATATGAAGTTTTATAAAAATCCTTTCAGCCGAATTTGCTCTGCACACACAGACAGACGGATACACGGACAGACGGACAGACAGACGGACAGACAGACGGACAGACAGACGGACAGACAGACGGACAGACAGACGGACAGACAGACGGACAGACAGACGGACAGACAGACGGACAGACAGACGGACAGACAGACGGACAGACAGACGGACAGACAGACGGACAGACAGACGGACAGACAGACGGACAGACAGACGGACAGACAGACCGACAGACAGACCGACAGACAGACCGACAGACATCATGCTAAAAATAGTCGAAACGTTATGTAGGGACCTCAATTCGTGGAGATCCATCGAAATCTCGAAATGTCAAAATTGGTATGATCACAATACCTCCCTTTTGCTAAACAAAATGATCAAAAGCCTCACTTAAAAGATAGAAGTAACAAGAATTCAAAATGTAGTTCCGCTTAAACCTAAAAAACAAGCCATGTTTTATGGTTTTATGGTTACCGGGACACTAATATAGTTAACCTAGCAATATCTTACCAGTGTACCATCTTCGACAAGTAACATCCAAAAGAGCAAACACCACAATAGAAAAACTTGCAAGAATACAGCTAATCTGTATTATCCACCATATTTGATTTGACCTCTTCTCTATTTTTCTTTGAATATAATAAGGGACATTATAATTTGCCAGTTTTAACCAAAAGAAGGCACCCATTATTCCAGATAAACAGCTACTGACATAAAGCAACATACTACTATTATAAGAGAAGATAAATTTTGAAAGATACAACACAGTAGACAATAATCCAGTCAAGTTTATAACATTTTGCGAGATCTTAGCAGAAATATTACACTCAGTCCAATGCAAAAATGCAAAGAGACACAGATTTGTTGCCAAACCCCAAAAATCGTTTTCATAATGCCTAGTATATTTGCCTAGTTCATCCATGATAAATTCTTTGCATTGTACAATTGCTGAGTATGAAGTTATTGAACTTAAAACGAAGGTATTTATCAGTACAACAGAAAATCTAAAACGATCTGGAATGACTATCTTAGGCTCCATTGTCAATTCTATAATTATTAGACTTCAAAACTTATGACTAATTATAAAATTTGTTTTCAACGTTAACTTTGATACTAAAAATTATACGAGAACTTTTTATTAAGGTCCGAGATATTCACTCCTTATTGCTAATAACTGTTAGGCAAATGGCTTGTTTTTCTACCTAATAACTTTATTAGGGAGATGTCTAAAATATCTTCTTAATAACTTCTTAATAACCAGTAAATAAATATAGAATAAACCGTAGGTTAGCAAAATTAGACAAAGACATACTTATATAGAAACCTGTATAATAAAGTGAGACAGTAATTTAAATCTAATTGACAATTGTCAATAATGACAATTCAGAAACTGTCAAAATTTAACCAAAATAATTACACTATGGGTACATTCGATTTGACGCTCCGAGCGTTCCGAGCACGTTCTGTACACTCAAACGTGTTCGATTTGACGCTCGGAGTACACTCAATTGCATTCGTTTTGCGATCGAGCGAGCATTTAGAGTGCGCTCTATGTGTTCGGGGTTTTAAGACCGAGCATATGGAGTATGACGTAAAAAAGTGGGGGAACGGCGGGAAAGAAAGGAAAGTTTAAAATTAAATTATAAATAAAATAAAAATAATAGCCTTAGACAAATAACAATAGACAAATAATATTGTTATTTGTCTATGGCTACAGAGTACGGCCATTTTATGTATTTGTGACGTTCTGTAAACAGCAAAAAAATTATTAAAATACACCGTGCATAAAATTAAAAAATTCATTAAATTAATTCATTAATTATTATTTAATTTTTAATTAATTTTATTTCTTCATCATTGAAAAAAAAATCAAGGAAAAACCGAGGTATATAATTTTGATTCATGACTGACGTGAACTAATCTGACAGTAAAAACGCCGCCTAAAATTGTAGGGTTAGATTTTATAAACATTACGTCACAAGAACGCTCGCTCCGTTAGTGCTCTATTCATGACGTCACCATCAACTGTTCGCTCAGCGCTCGCTCTACTCTGTACAACTCGAATGCACCCTATAATGGATACATTCGAGTATACAGGGTAGAGCGAGCACCGAATGAACAGTTGATGATGACGTCATGAATAGAACAAAAGATTTTCGGAATTTCTCCACTCCTCCGGTCCTTAAGGGTGCGCACAACCGTACAGTTTCGTATACAAGACTAACAACCTGAAATAAAATTAGTAACAATATATACATCAAAATTTTCAGCGAATTTTTATCTACCTAATAGGATATTTTTAATTGTCAAAAGAACTGTCATGTCATTGTAAATAAACAACTTGCGTTATAGACATTCGACACATATTTGTGGACCATGCGGCAAATTGTAGCTAAGGCTCCGTTCTACAAATATGTTTGGAGATAATTTGTTCTATTGTGAAAATTGTACTTGGTAATCTACTTTTGCCACCTCGAATCTGCCGCGGTTCTCAATATAAGTGCGGATAAAAATGATTCATTTTACGTAAAGAATGCTTTTACCAAGTGGCATTTCATTATCATCAAGTAAAATATTTTTCGACGAAGGCTCTAAACTATAAACAATCATGTCGAAAAAAATGTTAAGGTATTATTTGAACAGTTCTACATAAAACTATATAAATACAAAAATTATTTGAAACCCACAAATATATTTAAAAATTACAGAACATTGTTGTGTAATACCTATTATTAAGTTATTTAACAATAACATTTTTACAATAATTTTTTCTACAATCAAAAATATCCTATTAGATAGATAAAAATTCTGTGCAAAATTTGATGTATAGATTGTCACTAATTTGATTTCAGATTGTTAGTTTTGTATAAGAAACTAATAATCTCTGGAGGTTGTACGTAGCGTTAATTGATTTTCAGAATTTCTTCCCCACGTTCTGATATGATTTTCAGAATTTCGCCTACCCATCCTCTGTGATTTTTAAATATCTGGCCCCCTATCTAACTCAATTTGGCCTATGTAACATATTTAGAATTCATATACACAATGTATTAATCTTCTTACAGGAGTTGGTGTCAAAGTATATATTAAGAATGTATTAAGGTAGAGGGAACGCGATTTTTCTCAAAAACGCGATGTGTAAGTTGGTACAAAAAATTTAAAGACCTAAGTAGACCATACTGATATTAAAATGATTAAAAATATTTCGCTTTCAAATTATACTGCCAAGTACGACTTGAAAGTGAATTTCTTTTACTAAGGTCCGAGCTACAGATAGCTCAATCATCGGTCGTTAAAAAAAAATGTAGTTTTGGTGCCCCATTCTAAATTATTACCATTATTTTTTACTGAACTCTCTATTAATGTTCTATTTCCATTTTTGTTCGATTGTGAAATATTCAATTTTGGCCAATGAGGACCAATATTTTTTATTAATAATATAGTTTCATAGTTAAGTACGTTAGTTTTAATATAACGCACTGTATCCAATGTCACGTCTGAGCAAAATCAAATCAAACGAACGCTAAGCTAAGACGCACATAGCAACACTGTACCGGGACACTAACGTGTAGTGTCCACAGCATTGGTTTCTAGATCTAAATTTTAAAAATCTAACACTTAGGGTAACTGCAGCGAATTTCGACTACCAAATTTATTTATTTTTTAATTTACGTACTATTCAATATTTTGGTAGGAAAGTGGTCCCAATCGATACCTCATTCACTTATCTTTAGGTGCTAAATATTTTCACGATGAAACAAGCTGTTATTACAACTTAAGTTCGACATAATAAAGAAAATATGAAAAAAACATTGATTTCAAAAAAGTGATGTTAATATCGACTACCCTAAAATTTTAAGATAATCAACGTTTGTCTCTTTTACATTTTATTTAGGTAAAAGAATATAATAATAGAGACTTTTAGTAATTGTGATTTTAATTGTCGTCAAATTAGGTAAGTGACTAGTCCGTAGTAGCTTCATTCCTCTAGTCGATATTACCTGCAATCAAATCTCTTTTATTTTGCCTGTGATATTGTAACAAAATATTATGAAAATCAAATTTTACCAGCTAATACCTATATATGCATTTGGATCAGTTCTTATCAGTTTATTCAATGCAAAATATTTTGTTCAACTTTGCTTTGATAAACAACTGCTAATTAAAAGCAAAAAAAAAATATTTTAACACCTAAATAATATAAATATCTACTCTGTTCGTCTAACGACATTCACACGTGGCTTAAAATAAAGTGAGGTTAGTTTTTCACATAAACATAGTGTACGTTATACTACCGCTATATGGCAGCAATTATTTAGAGAAATAATGGGATAGTCGAAATTACCTGCGTAGTCGAAATTCGCTGCAGTTACCCTATATAAAAAATCTTTGAAGTAGAAATAATAAAAATAAATATACGCAGATATATTTAGCTAGTTCAATGCTAGTTTAATGTTTATTAAAGTATAAATAAAATTTTTAATTCAGTTTTAATTTTTCTTATTAAATTTTTTTAGGAGGACACTGTCCCAGCGCCACCCTGTCTCAGCCGTCACTAGATTTCAGTCCCGGGTGTTGCAATCTTCCTGGGCCCCGGTAATTTGTACTGGCTTCCGCTGTCTCTTCACATTCCTTGCTGGGATATATGTAGTTGCAGAAGGACAGCACTTCGAAAGTAATAATTTTAATGACTATATTCAACAAATTTTTATATCAATCTTCGTAAAAATATTTGTTCTACACTAAAAGTCGTAATGATAAATTTCAAGATTATACTCCGAAAAGCCATGGTAAACTGATATTACACCACTTGTCAAACAGGGCAAAAACTTTAGTAAAGCAATTTCCCATTTAGACTTATCCTCATAAAATATACCTAAAACATCATAAACTAGAGTGGCAAAACATGAATCTGCTATACCTAATAAAAGAGAAATCGCAAAAGTAACAGGCATACTTAGAGCAGAGGTTAGTTGAATTGGCCCTTGACACAAAATAATCATTATCAAAAGAAAAATTAGCAAATGAATACTTCCTCCTAAAATTAATGCAATTATCTTTTTAGTAAATTTAGGCGAATCGTAACTAAGTTTGCCAAAAAATATCCCCCCAATAATTTGTCCAGTTCCAAGATGAACACAATAAGATGATAGCATAGGTCCTGTTCTATCATAATCAGTGTAGTTGATTAGACTTAGTTCTACTCCGATGCATAAAAATGCCAGGAGGATCAGAGAAAAATCTTTTGCCATGAAGAGTTTTGCTACCAAGACGAATAACCGAAAATGAGGTAGTTGCTCCGTTATATTATGATCAGTTTCTGTTGACTTGTTTTGTATCATAGTTAAGCTGCACACACTCCATGATATTGTTATTAAACCTGGAAGAACACAACAATTGTAACATTTATGGTGCGATTATGGTCCAACATGTAAATCTTACAGAATTTAAGGCTAAATGAATCTTTAACTTCGACTGTTAAATTATTTAAAATTTTGCTATTATGGTCAACTAAATTTAAATACTTCAGCTACAGAATTGTGACCTTGTTAGAAGCTAATTAAGTAACGTTCAACTGAGCATTGTCTGTTACGAGCTGCATAGGGCCACCGTTGGCGGCCACCTGTGGCAACCACTGGTGGCCGTCTAAACCCACTGGTGGCGACCACATGTGGCTGTGTTTGCAAGCGGCTAAAGATGGATTTTAGCAGATTGTTTAACCCTCGTACTGCCATAATAAAAATACAAACATTTACGACTGTAAAAGAGGTAATTTTGGTATTATTTCATAAATAAAATTTCATAAATAAATTCATTGTAATCATTCAATTAGAGTAAAATATTTAATCTGTTAAACGATAAAAAAAAAAAAATCTATTTCTTAGAAAGGGCATTTAAGATAACGGCAGACTTGTTTATTATTGCAACTTGACACTTTTGAAAATGTAACATGACAAGTGAATCGTAAATTATTGTGTTAAAAATATACGTCAACCATAAGCACATAAATAATAATTAATTTTTGTCTGAGATATAAATATTATGATTGGGCTATTTTCTAATAGGATATTTATCTGAGTTATCACCAATAAATTATGAATTTTAAGATAGTACAAGACAGACAGTCAAGAGGTGTTAAATGACATTTAACAGATGGCGGCTGTAAGCATTTCAGGGTGGTCGCGTTTTAAGTAGTAGTTGATTTTGACCCGTCGTATGGTTAAGACCATGTTTAAGAGTTGATGTTAAACAATCATTACGTTAAGATGTTAACAAAAGTTCAGCTTAAACCATCGTAGTGGTTAAGTCATGTTAGAGAGTTCATTTTAAACCGTCGTGAAGTTAAGTCGTGTTTTTAATTAGAGTGAGATTTTGTTCATCATGGGTTAGATTCATTTAGGGTGTTCGGCTGGACTAGTAAAATGTAACAAGTAATTCTGTATGAACGTTAGTGTAGTGTCCAGCTAAAGACATGTGAGAGATAAATGGTTTTAGAGGATGTCAGTCAGGCCTGTGGTGTCCAGTGGACAAATTAGTGATTAATGCTAAAGAGTCTAGTGTCTAGTGTGTGTGTGAATGTCTCATTTGGATTTAGCTGTATCGACGTAATTGTAAGTCTAGTGTAATTAGTGTAAATATTTAAACCGTATCATAATTAAAGTAGATTAGCTAAAATGTTGAGTTTAATTGAACAACCCTTAATCCTTCCAAGAATCATAGCAACCAGCTAGCGGACTAATAGGGGGGTCCAGTCTTGATCCACTCGCAAGTCTTGGAACCCATAATTGTGAGCGAGACCTAAAGTTGAGGGATGTAGAGAGTAAGTACAAATGATATAAATAAATCAGCCAACCGTGACATTTCATATATATTTATATATCGTAGTCCCCACACGACCATAATAGAGTCATTTTTTACCCTTTTCTTAATTCATTGCAATTGCCATTCCTAATTCTTGCAAGAATATTTTTCTTCTTCTTTTCTGCGAAATATTGCGCGTCCAAGAAGGGTTTTTATTGGTCCAAATTACAACTAGATAAACACAAAAAACAGGAAAACTTATAGATTATGTGTATAAAGATGACACAGAAACGTATGCTCATGGACTTGAACAAACTTGTAAATAAATATATATTTATAAAGTGTAGTAAGTAAACTGGATCTTTGCTGATCCAACCAATTATAGTATCAATTTAGCAAAACTATTTTATATACTTTTTATATACCAACCAGAATATATTGGAAATGTACCCAAAGAAGCACTCCTTTAAAGACAAAGCATAAAAAGTTACAGTAAATAAAATATACAGAAAATAATAATTCTGGGTCATTTCAGACCCGGTTTCGGCGGTACGAGGGTTAATAGCAGGTTTACAAAATATTTTATTAAAACGGGAATTCGTTAACCAAGATTTCAAAAACGAAGATATTATAATTATTTATTTGAAAACTAACAAAACATGCCGGTATTCTGGTGTCCCTTTTTACCAAATTTGCCCCCCTTCTGTTAGTGAAGGTGAGGCAAATACCACACTAGGCACAACCTTGATTGGGTTATTTCTGGATACCAATGTAACTACTAATTATAATCCAACTATTTGATTTATATATTACCTATAAGCCATTTGCGAGAAGCTATATCCAATTTATTAAACCCAATAATACCAAAAGCTCCAAAAACACAAATAATTCTTATAATCCACCAAATTCTTTTTGATTTCTTTTCTAAAACCTTTTTGGTACGCCAAGATGCGTTATAATTTACCAGTTGTAACCATATAAAGGAACCCATTAATCCAGATAAACAACTACTGACGTAAAGAAATACATCATTATCATAGAGGAAGAAGAATTTAATCATATACAATAGACTAGCCAATATTCCAGTTAAGTTTATAATTTTTTTCGATTGTTCAACTGGTATAAAAAATTCTGCAGTATGCAATAATGCAAAGATACCAAGATTTATTGCCAAACCAATTAAATTATTTTTATAATAAGTACTATTTAGGCTTATATCGTTCATGATAAGAAGTTTGCACTGTACAATTACGGAGTAAGAGATTACTGAATTTAGTATTAATAAATTTATCAGTACAATAAAATAACTCAAACGTTCTTGACTTTTTACAGTCTCTCTAAAAATCCTGACAAGCTCCATTGTCAATTAAATAAATATACTTCAAAAATGTGTGGTTATGAAATTTGTTTTCACCGCTTACTTTGGCAAGCAAGAGTTCATATACAGTCTGTTCCAAACGGTTAGGCGAAACTAAATGGGTCTTTCTTTCCCTTAAGTTGTCACGAGAATCGAGCTTGCTTGGGATATTTCACGTCTCACGTTGGTAACTTTAATGTAAGAAATGTCGTAAAATATCAAGCCTATTGTGGCATTTTGCTTTGGGGTTCCAAAAAAATAGCATTTAAACTGTAGGGTTCCGCAGATATAAGAAGGTTAATGACCACTGCGGTAGAGGGATGTTTACTATAAGTGGAGTGATATGAAATTTCTTAAAAATACGTTCAATCAAATTTGTTATACTTGTGTCCACAGACCAACCGACCAGCATCACGTTAAAAACAGTTGATTCGTGTTACAAAAAGCTTAATTCTCTGTAAAAATCTCGAAAATCTTGCTATGATTACAATAATTCCCTGTCTATATGTGGCGGTCGGTAACAAAAAAGAAAAAACAGATGTAGTCCAATTTTATTTTTACAGATTATGTAGCAATGAACTTTCATGCAAAGGATATTACATAAATCGGATTTACGTTATTAAAGTTTAAAACTTTATTAATGAGATTGAAAATTGAATGCCACAGGCGAATTTTTAAACCAGAAATAATATTATATTTGGAAAATCGTTGAACTGATCATGAATGGTTTTGTTTTCGTTTTGTAATGACTCAGGGCGGTTTTACATTTATACAAATGTTAATATGTCAGTACTCTGAAATACGTTTTCTCCACCCAAAAAAGAATGGATTTTAAAGGCTTTTCTAATTGTTCAAACCTACACAGGCAAAAAAATCCACTCAACATCAATTTCTTCATCTGGAAGCTATTTTTTTAGATCTAGCTCTTTTAACCCTTTGACGCTGGAATTAATTTACTTGCATTGTTTAAAAAATTGTTTAAAAAAAACAAATTTGTTTTTACGCAGTTATATATTTTTTTAGGTTATCTGACATATAAATATTTTTTTGACGCTTGACAATTAACAGATCAAGATAGAGGACTAATGTGAGGCCAAAAGACAGCCCAGCAGACAGTGGCCAAAGAAGAAATTATTGATATCCTTTTTAGACCTTCATATACATTCATATATACATTTATTTATTTAGACCTTTATATACAGATATATTTTTTATTTTTATTTACAATAAATATCAAATAAGAAACTTTAGCTCTAAAGATATATTGTTTGTTTTATTGCTTTATTTAAATTATTTTAGCTAAATATCTCTTTTTATATATAATACATAATTTTTAAAAATTAATATTTTTTTCATATTTCCCATTGTACTGAATTAATGTCGTATAAATAACGTAAGTGTATTATCTGCTTTGTTTATTTCAATATCTTATTAACCAATTCCCTTTTTATGTTTAAAAAAATCACTTACTAACCCTGTTACTACGCCCATGTCCTAGTTGTAACTTATTTTAAATTTCCCGCTATACTGTATTTGCCCTGTGTAAATTGTACTCGGTTCGCAGCGCTATCTACTCACATGGTACTGCTGCTTCGCTCACCAGATGTATTGGTATTTGGAGTTGTTCAACTGGTCGTCCCTTTGGCGAGTAGAAGTTGTAAGGAGTTGTCTAGGTTCCTCTGCCCGGATTCCGTACGACATCCATGTACTTATACCACTGATTGACCTAGTTCCGATATTCATTTATCATGAAAAATATTATTACGAAAATGCACCGTATGCATTACGTAATCATATACAGACGATTCCGCTTAATTGGGCCACCGCTTAATTGGGGCAGCCGCTTATTTGGGACAATTCGCAAAGAACAGAAACCAAACCAAGGAACCAACAGTAAATTTACATGTTTAATTGGGACAACATTCCGCTTAATTGGGACAGTAAAGATCACAGTACATATTATGTTACACATATTCTCAAGAAAATGTACAAAGAATTTAATGTTACAGCGTTATTTTATGCAGGAAGGAAATGAAGGGAGCCCTATATCCGCACTGAATACCTGTGCTGATTTTGTAGAAGTGAAATATTACAAAAACAAAAGACAGACTACATTTGACGCATTTTTGCATTGAATTAAATTGTATGTACCTATTTATTATTTTATTTTGGAATTTATTATTATTTTTTCTTAAAAGTTTATATTTTTTGGTTATATTTAATTTATAGTTTTGTCCAAGAGTTTATAAAATAAAATTATTGAAAGAAATAGTTTAATTTTATGTGAAATTCGCTTAATTGGGGCAGCCGCTTAATTAGGCCAAAATGCCTAAGTCCCGATGTGTCCCAATTAAGCGGAATCGACTGTATATGCTAGATGCTAACAAACAGTTTTTTAATCGAACAGCAGAACGTAACAATATCTAGGGGTCGCAGTCCTGACCTAGGATTACCTTTTTGACAATAGGTCTGTTCTTTTCGCTACCTTTCGGCTTACTGCAAGACGCTGCTGTATTGACGCGGCGTTAAATTTATTACTGCGGCTGTAAGAATTTAAGCTAAACTACCAATTCGAGCGAACAGAAAATATTGACGCCGCAGTAAACCGTAGACGCATGGAAGCGAAAATAACAGACATAATATATAAGATGTTCCATTTAAAAAAATGTTCATTTTCAAAATAACTCAAAAACAAAGTGATAAAATATTTTTTTGACTATTGCTTAATATTTTTTATTAAAAATACTCGAATTGTCCATTTAACCTATCATATCGATCATTATAAGTGAGAGAGCAATAGTGCAAGCAGTGTAACAAGCACCTACACTGCTTTTCGAGGAAGAAACTTTAATATTGTACTATAAATTTCTGTAAAATTCTAATAGATCAATGCGTAGGAGTTTTCTAGAAACTCAATATAAGTACAATTCAAAGTAAATCGTTATAGTCATTAAACGACAGTAGTAAATCGTAAAAGGAACACTTCCGTTTCCTGTTAGTTGTTTCCTTTGATTTGTTCGCAGAAGATTCTTGTGCCTCACTTCCAGTTACAACTGATATATATCTTTGCTCTGTTAGCTGAATATTTGCGGAGCTTCAAATTACAAGGACCTGCCTATGTAGCGTTTATTGCATAATAGTCAGCATTAAACCAACATGGGATAAAATCAAATACTGAATTTAATAAGGTCAATTATACACGTATGTAAACAACAACTTATGTAATATGCAAGTTGTTTAATAGTTATTACATTGCTAGATGCGTAACTGGTTTTGTAACTTTTTTTTGCTGAGGTGTTTTAAAGGCCGAGCCAGGGCCGAGCAAAACTATATATGGCAAAAATAGTTTATAATAAGAAAATAAATCTTTTATTTATATAAATTTTTCATTTAGATCATCCCAAATAGAGCTACGGGGGTACACTCTAAAACTAAAGCCCTAAAATCAGACCAATTCTGTAACTCAGTTACTATGATCATAGTAACTAAATTTGTCACTATGATCAAGGTCAGTTACTATCATAGTAACTTTGGGGTATTTCGTATTCAGTAAGACAAAAGTTACTACAATATTTAGTAAGATGTTACTATAAAAGTTCCTATCATAGTAACTACCAAATGCTGGTGTTTATAAGTAATAACTTAGTTCTTACGAAGATAAAAATGGCGGACATTTGATTTTAAGTGTAATTTTTAGATATAATAGAAAATGAAGAAGATTAGTAAAGAAAATTATATGAATTAAATATATATAAAATATGTATATATGAGTGTAGGTAAATGTTTATATTACAGGAGATGAAATATATTAAAGATCAAGTCTTTTCAAAGACTTCAAAGTCTTTTCCAATTTCTCATTTTTAATATGGTTTTTTTTTTTTAAATTATTAAAAAAAAATCAGCTGTGGCCACCACAGGACCGACCGCCATCATAAAGTACTTGTATAAAATACATTCTAGCAGCAGAGTAGAAATAACTTGGCCTAATATTTTCTAACAGAGATATTATTTATCATGACCATGAAAACGTTACATATAAGTATGAAAAAATTGACACTTTTACAAAAATTACTCGAAATTTTTCGTTTTATCAAAAAACGTCTTAAATAAAAGTTATTAATTATTGGTTTTATAGCAACTTTTGTTCAATACATTTTTTCGAAATATTTTTCTGTTGTGAAATATTCGCAAAAATCTTAAAATCGACATGAGTAAACTCCCATTTTTAGTCAACCGATTTTTACCAAAAGTTGATCAACTCGTGCCATTGATGGCAGAAGCTTAAATATGAAGTTTCATAAATATCCTTTCAGCCGAATTTGCTCTGCACGTGTACACAGACGGACAGACGCACAGACAGACAGACAGACGGACGGACAGACGGACGGACAGACGGACAGACGGACAGACGGACAGACGGACAGACGGACAGACGGACAGACGGACAGACGGACAGACGGACAGACGGACAGACGGACAGACGGACAGACGGACATACGGACAGACGGACAGACAGACAGACGGACGGATAGACAGACCGACAGACATCATGCTAAAAATAGTCAAAACGTTATGTAGCGACCTCAATTGGTGGAATCCATCGAAATCTCGAAATGTCAAAATCGGTATGATCCAATACCTCCCTTATATATGTTGGCGGTCGGTAAAAATTAATTGTGTTTTTAAAAAAATTACCAAAGTTCTATTCAGTAACGCAAAAATAGTTTCATGAGAGGGGAGGGTTATAAAATGAGACGTATGGAAGTAATGACAAATCAAGGAAAATGCATCGAAATAATAAAAAATCCAGCTTCATGGGAGGTTCTAGCCCTCAAATCCCACCCGCCTGCGCCACTGGTTCTATTGTCGAGAATTTGTCTTTGCATTCCGTTTTTTTTTTTTTTTAATTTCTTCACTCATTTTTTAAAAATATTTTATAAATGTATATAAGTACCATAATACAGTCTGTTTCAAACGCTTAGGCGGAACTAAATGGGAATTTCGTTCTTTTAGGTTGTCACGACAAGGGACCTTGCTTGGGTTATTTCATTTTTCACGTTGGAATGTCAAAATTTAAAATTACAACAATGAAACCATGGAAACGAATGACCTATGTCAAAAATAAATAATTTTGTTATATATTTTAATGACAAAAAAATTAATAAATGGGAAATTTGTATTAAGAATGACACAAAAAATCAAAATATAAAGAAAATGACAATTTAAAATGATATTAACCTTAACCAAAAAATGTGTATTGTAAGTATGATTTACAAAGCTTAAACAAAACGGTCGAAAAGCACGATTTAAACGATGAAAGTAACTAGATTGCAAAATTTAGTTCCGCTTAACCGTTTGGAACAGACTGTATATATTATATAAAAACAAAATAATGTATGTAATACAATATTTTGACATTTTTAACCTCAACTGTCATCTGTATACCACCAATGCGCATGCGTGTAGAGCTTCTGTAACTACATTCATTCTTTTCTCAGTAACTGTCACTAAGATATAACTTTCATAGCGACGTCACTACAGTTGGATATTACAGAATACGAAAAATGTTAAAGTTACTATTAAAGTCACTATAAAAGTTATCTTGTAGTAACGTTACTGTTACGATCTGATTATCACACTTATTACTTACTTAACATCAAAAATGTAGATGAAAAAACTTCAAACTTTCAACGTAGTTTAAATAACTAGATTATTTGGGAGTGTTACTTTTCCGTATCATTTCCTCAATAGCAAAAATTAAGATGAGAAAATAACTATTCCTCTCTGTTTAATGTAGTTTTTAATAAAATATCTATTTTGGGGTGCTATGGGGAGAGCTACCAATAAAGGAAGTATCTCATTATTTACTTAATTTCAATCATGTATACCAAATATTGGTTCAGAATAAGAATCGATTATTTTGTGTTCTGCTTGAAATTAAACTATCTTATGCATGGTTTACACGTTACCAGTCAGCGTGCCAGTAGAGCTTGCCAGTGACTGATAAGTAGTTACTTGCAAGGTGTAAACACCATCTTGCCAGTGAAACAAAATTGTTTGATTCACTGGCACGCTGGCCCTTTTCCCCACCACTTTTTTCGACTGGCAAGCCACAATTTGCACTGTGTAAACAAGTCCATGCCAGTCTATAACCCATGCCAGCGCAAGTAAACAAAGCGCGTATTCTAACTTCTGTTTTCGGTGGTGTGCTATAGTTGTGTTTAATTTAATTAATTACTTCAATTTTAATTCATTTGAATCATGGCTGAAAAGAAAAAATGTGTGAAATTGAAAGCCCCTTATCGTATGGATGAGAAATAAACAGCCAAGTTTGTCAGTTTATATAAAGACCATGAAAATCTATTGAATATTTTCCTACCACAATATCGAAATCGTGATTTACGTAATATAGCACTTCAGGAATAAAATAAAATCCTTTAATACCATGGAGATGGCATAACATACTTCAGGAATACAACTTGAAATTTCGGATTTTGATACACGAAAAAACATTTGAAGCATCCTGTAATTCGTTCCAGATGCTAGAAAAGCAAGAGTTATTTCTAACTTAAGTCTTGTGGGCAGTGCTGTACGCATCACAGTATTTTTATATGTAATAATTGGGCTTACTAAGAGTAGTAACTCATCAAATTGTTCTGGTAAAAGTCTTATTACCGATTTAAATTCCCGAGGATCTGTGCACAACAGCTCTATTAGAATTGTTTCTGATGACCCCATCCTTTTGTTATTCAACCAATTTCGTACCCACTTCCTTCTCCCTTTTCTGTTCTTTTCTTGAAGCTACACACGCAAAAGTTCTTCACACACAACTTTACAAATCAAACGAACCGATCTTTGAAGAACTGATCTATAAACACAAACCCATGCCATTTGTTGCCACCGTTTGCAAAGTGTAAACGAATGCTGTCAATACATTGCCAGCTACTGGCATTAGTCGGAAAACAACCTCAACTTGCATACTGGTTGTTGGCAACGTAAAAACAGCTACTGCCAGTCCTAAACAGTGCCAGCTAAAGGCTTGCCAGTTGTGACGTCAGCTGGCATGCCAGTAACTGGCAACGTGTAAACCAGCCATTACTTATCATTTACGTTATAGCATAATACACATTTTAAAAACTGTATAAGGTATGGGTACTCCAGCTAGTAATATATAAAACGTACAGCATGCAACATTTCCTGTACTTTGTTAGAGTAATTTAGAAGACTAAGGGCTGAGAGTTCCAGTTTCTAATAAACTCCCTAATAGTTATTAGACACATAATATATTTATGAAGCTAATAAATTTATTGCTGATTTCCAACTTACAAAATCCCTCTAATAGTTTATTAGCAACATAATTTTTTGTTTTTGTATTGGTATTTCTTTTGAACATAGTAACACGGTGCAATAGGGATAGAGCTATACGTAAATTTGTAGAGCTAAAGTGAGATGAAATTTTGACACTGAATATTTTGACATTAAATATTTTGACAATAAATAGTTTGACTTTACATTCAATGACATTTATATTTTTTGTGTTACTGTTAAAATGACAATTAAACGGCGTTCAACAAATTTTATCACAGAAAAAGAGGACAATATAGATAGAAGAGAAGTTAATAAAAATAGCATTTTATAATACAAAAGTGATACAATAAGAAGACAGCCTTATTTTGCTTTATTTTACATTCCGTAAACAATATGAATTAAACTTATCAGCAATTTTCAGCCACACATCTTTATTATTCTGCCAATAATTGCGTCTGTCTTCTTATTTTCTTATCATTTTTATATAAATACTAATGCTTAAAGTATTGTTTGTAATGTGTTGTAATCGTAATTGAAATAAATACATAGTATATAAAAATAAAAGACAATGTTTATTTAAAAATATATATTTATATATTGTTCTTTATATATCACATTTACAATAAATGCCCAAAATATTCTAAAAACGGTTGTCCATGATTTATAAATTCATCCAAACAGATCGTCGATTTGCTGAAAATACAACTAAAATGTATATAAAACACTAAAGTCCCCATTACAGAAATGTTTAAAAACTACCCATTCGTATATTCTTTTAAAATAATACTGTTTTTCAATCAAAATTGAAATATTAACATATTTTGCGAACTTGTTTTTGGTTATATTTCACTTTATTAAGCACTTCATGTTGCCTATAAGTTATTAGACAAATAAGCCTATTTATTAGCAACCTAATAACTATTTCGGGGTGGAACTCTCTGAAAAAAAAATATGTTGCTAATAAACTTATTGGACAGTTTATTAGCAACTGGAACTCTCGGCCCTGAAGAAAAAAATCTAGGGAACGTAACTATATAAAAGAGCCCAGGACAAATCTATATACTCTCTATTACCGCCCATAATGCCCCCTAGGGGACCATGGGCAATGTTGGAATCCTCACTAAAACCTTTCTCTGATTATTTTATTCCCGTGTACTAAATTTGGTGAAAATTGGTCAAACCGTTTGGGTTTATCTAAATTATCTAAAATGTGTACTTTGTACCATGAACTTCGGTTGTTATGAAAATCTAAATTAAACCAACAAGAGAGTTATTTATAAAAGTCAATTGAATATTTTTATCTAACCCCTTGTTATCTAAACACTCAACACACCATATGCTGATGAAGAATTTCATAGTATCCAATTAGTTTCAATCTCATTAGCGAACTTTGATGCAGAAACAAGATTATTTGTTGTTCTCTACTTGTTTGTGCAACTGCTGAAGAAAATCTTATCACTAAACATCTCTTTATCTCTTACCCTAGTCACGTTTTTCGTTGTTTTACACTCTTTTGCTTTCGTCAGCCATTCGTTTGAACGCATTGAATTCTTATTAGTTTTTTATTGGATCGTTCGCCGATTGTCAACTGAAATAATAGAAAGGAAAATGATGTTTTTCAACTTGATTTGCTGGTAATTTTTTCATGTTTTTCTCGTATTTAGATTGTTGATTGTTTGAGGAAAATCCGTTGTTATTCTTCTTGAAATGCTGAGATTTCAAAAAAGTTACATAACTTTAAATTAGATCTAAAAATACTGGATAAAAGGAACAAACATTTTTTAATGTTTACATAATGTCTACCGAATTTTAGGTTTTTTATTTTAATCTCTTAATATAAGAGGATTAAGGAAGGCTCAAAAATATATTTTAAAACCCTAGTCAAACCATAAAGGCACAAAGTTTTCAATTTTATTCCACGAGATGCTTAAAAATATGATCGTGCCCGTAATTTTCGCGTAATATTTTTTAATTAATTTTATTTAACATTGTGTTATTTGAAAAAATGTTGAGAACAACTAGATTTTGAATGCTATTAACGTTTACCGTTTAAGTGAGGCTTTAGATCATTTTGTTTAGCAAAATACAACTTCAAACCTTAAAAGAAAGGCTCATGATAACTTACAAAAATTGATGTGAAGTGTGAATATTCACACATTTCAAGGTTTCGCAGGTATATAATAAGTGAAGGCGGTATGCTGAGTGTGTAGGACAAATTTTACTTTATATTAATCACGGCAAAATGAACGATATTTTTAAAATAATTTATCGTCTGTTAATCATATAATAAGACTGGTTATTAAATTTACGCTCTTAAAAATTAAATACAACATTTGTCAAAATATAACTAGAATTTTGACAAAATAATTTCAACATAATAAAAGAGCAAAAAAAAAACAGAAAAAATAAATCTCACTCCGTCCTCCGTACTCGAACTCGAAACCCTTCGTTTTCCAGAGAATTTTAGCATCCGAAACCAGCGCTCTAACCCGTTGCGCCATCGGACGCTTTGTATATGAGTGTCTTACATTGGTATAACTTTTGTACTTTGTGAACCAAAAACCACAAAAAATGCATTATTTTCCGAAAACATAATCTGATCAAAAATTCCTGTTGTACTATTTCGGTTCACACCAATATACATTACTTGGAATTTTTTAGATTTTTAGTTTAAACCATCTGGGCTACAGGGTGTGGGACAAAAATTTTTTTGCACAATTTTGGCAAAAATCGCATCAAAATAATTTATTTTGCAAAAATAAAAATTTGATCGTTAATCCACGTACTAAGAGCTTTCATTTGATACCCTACTCAGAATTAAAAAAAAATATTTTTGTTTTCGATGAGCACATATTTGTTTATATTTTTAGGGGGGTATGTTTTTTAGATGTTTTAGTATTTTTCCTATGTGCGGGTCAAAGAGTTGTATAAGCATGCCAAATTTCAACTCTCTAGGTTTAGCCGTTTGGCTACAATTTTAACCGAACAGACAGACAGACAGACAGACAGACAGACAGACAGACAGACAGACAGACAGACAGACAGACAGACAGACAGACAGACAGACAGACAGACAGACAGACAGACAGACAGACAGACAGACAGACAGACAGACAGACAGACAGACAGACAGACAGACAGACGACAAAATGACGGTATAAGTGTTTTTTGGTCATACCTACAAAACCCTAAAAATGAAAATTCCAGATTAAACGTTACTTCAGATAAAACGTTTGGAATGGAAACATAAAATAATGTCTACTGCAAGCTTTATATAACAATTGACTAACGTTTATGTACAGCCTTTGTAATCATTAAAATTTGAAATATTAATTTTTTGATTTCACAGGTACAGAAAAATAAACTAAAGAAGTTCAAAATGACCACCTTTTTCCTGCAGACACTTTACTCGTCTTTTCATACTATTAAAAGCATTTATAAGAATTTGAAGAGTTATATTGGCAAACTATTCGGTAATTCTGTTTTGCAGTTCCTCGATATTGTTAAAAGGGGTCTTGTAAACATTATTTTTCTGATAAGGGAATATAAAGTAATCTAAAATAGTCAAGTCTGGTGATCTAGGCGAAAATTCTGGATTTGAACGTAAACTAATCATTTGATCGTCAAAAAATTCACGAAGGTAATTGATGGTTTCTTGAGCGATGTGGGCAGTCGCGCCATCCTGTTGGAAGTAGCCTTGCTGGAGCTCATCCTCATGAAGCTGATTAATAAATTCACGTACAATATTCCGTTATTTCTGAGCAGTAACAGTTTCGTGGAAAAATGTGGGTCCGATAATATGTCTTCGAGACACAACAATCCAAACACCAACTTTTAACGGGTGAAGGGGAGTTTCGCGAAAAGTATGATGATTTTGAGCACTCCATAACCTCATATTTTGTGAATTTATATACCCCGAAATGGTGAACCAGGCCTCGTCATTAAAAAACGTTAAATTTAACAAATCATCATTATTCATTAAATTTTGTTAGAACCAGTGGCAATACACAATTCGCCTATTGTGATCTGCTGACAGCAACTCATGTGAGGCAAGAATTTTGTATGGGAACAGCTTTAAATCTTTTTTGACAATAGTATGGCAAGTTTCTAATGATAAACCAGTCTCTAGACAAAATGTATGTAGTGATGTAGTGGGCTGCTCGTTCATATGTTGACGAACATCATCAACTGTATTTTGAGTACGAACTCTTGGCCTTCCAGTTCTATCTGTATGAGTAATGCTCCCTGTATCTCGGAATAAATCAACACATTTTCTAAGTGTGCTGCAAAAATCTTTGTCAAGGAAAGCAATATCTGGAAATTGTAGCTGAAATTTCTCTAAACATGACACCGTACTGTAAATCCATTCGCTTTTCTCTCCACCATTTTGAAAATATGATTCAATCATAAATTTTGTGTTCTTTTGTATAAACCATTTTAATTGTATCTTAATTGAATTTTCAATATAAACTTATGACAACAACAACAGTGATGACAGTTTATTCATTCTAAAGCTTGCTGTTGACATTACTTTTATTTTCCATAGACACCCCTTACGTAATTTCTTTTTGAAATGGTATAAATCTATAACAAGAACATATGAAGTACAGACACGACAGCTAGTTATTAAATAATTTTTGACTGAAAGATTATCACATCAAAAGGAGAAATTTCTAACCAAACATTTTGCGAGTATCAACGCGTTTGTAAACATTTACGGGCTGGGAAACATATTGAGTTTATACAACGTGGTTTTGGACACACAGAGGTCAGTGGTAGACAAAGACTTATCTTGAAACTGCGCAGAAAATCGAGGAATTTATACAGGTTTTAATTACATTCTGTCATTTTTGGCAATTGATAATTTTCTTGGTAGAATTGAGTTCGATTTTTGAATGTGTGTTATTTTTTTAATTTATAACAGGAAAAAGTTGTTTAATTTTGAAATGAATTTACTTCATTTTCTGATGCTATACACAGGGTATCAGTTTGAATCGACTCAATACGCGTTCATAAAGCTGCTTTTATACGAAGGTAACCTTTTATATTTTTACAAATGACCACTAGATGACAATACTGAAATGTGTCATTACTATATTTGACATTTGTTATTGTGAAATCAGTGGCAGCTTATAAATTGGCCTAGTAGTTTGTTGACAGTGAGCGTTAAAAAAAAACAAGTTTGTAAAAAAATGGATATTACTTGTAAAGTTTTTCGTTGGAAGATTTTTTACGATTTTAGTAAAGGCCTAAAGAATTTTACTAAACAACAATGCATAGATTCGCTTCGTTCAACTTTTAGTATCGAAGAACCGTCAGAAAAGACTGTTGGTTTGCAGAATTTCGTCGTGGTCGTGCGTCCGGCAGTGATGAATCTCGTGAAGGTCCAAAATCGGTTGTGATTCAAAAAAACATCGATGCTGTGCGCAAAATGATTGAAGAAGATCGGCATATGAATTACCGTGAGATAGAAGCATACTTTGGCATATTGCAAACTGCAATACATACGATTTTACATGAACATTTAGCTGTGAAAAAAATCTGTTCCCGATGGATTCCGTATAATTTGACCGAAGCTCAAAAAGGCTCGTGTTGATTGGTTGAAGGGAATGTTAAAAAAATTCAACTTAGGCACTGCAAAATCCATATACAACATCATTACAGGTGAAGAAACTTGGATTTATTCATATGAACCGGAAACTAAGCAATCCACTATTTGGGTCTTCCAAATTGAACCGAAACCCACAAAAATTGTTCGTTTACGAAGCACTTCCAAGAAAATTATCGCTTGTTTCTTTGGTTGTACTGGACATGCCGCAATATATCGTAGAAGAATGTCTTCAATGTGCTTTTCTGGGTGGTCTCTAATCCATAGTACAACTGACCAATGAAGCGATCGAATGGCTTACAAATATTTCATGTATCAATTAGCATATTTTCTTTGTAACTTGTATGTAATATCTAAGTAATTCATATGTACCATACGAAAATATAATATAATATATCATCATCGTTATCCGTACCTTGCTCATAGGTGTACTCCATAAGATACTCTCACGCGACACGGTCGGGCGAAAATGTACGACTATGTCACTACAATGTAAACAGGCAATGACAGCCGTCCAATATCACGCAACATATACGCGTATCCTGTAAAACTTTTGTTTCAGTATTTTGTTTCTATTTTTACCGAAATAAAATCAGTTTATTGTACTTCAATCCATCAATCACACACGTGTTTGCTAACGGAAATCTGGCCACGTCTTGTAAAAATAAAATAAAATACAAAAATTCTTTCAAACGTATTTTAAAAAGGCAATTCAGACAATTTCGCAGGCTAAAGCGAAGCTTTCATAAAAAGTTAACACTAGAAAAAAAGCTTCCAGAGAAAATTGAATCATATATGAAATAAAATCATGTCGAAAGCTCTAGCTCTATCGAAGTCCGAAAGCATTAGCACATATCGACCCGGGGAAAATATCAACTATGGGAAACCTTAATGTTTTTTTGTGGGTGTGTAAGTGTTAATTCGTATCTGAAAACGAGGGAGTATATGGGAACAATATTTACATGTATGTGTATGTGTGACGAAGCGTCCATTGAGGCGAGGGATGCAATGCATGAAACTGACTTACAGACGACTTTAACTGACCCGCTGAACTGACTTAACCGCTTGAATAAGACTGACTTTGAGGCAGTCTTGACAAGTTTGTGGCAGTTAACGGAACTATATCTACCACCTTACCCTGCGGGTGAGGGACCCGCAGTTAAATTCGTAAGTACATTAAACCATTAAAATGCTTACTTCTATATCTGACTCATCAGATCAAATGATTTTCGCTCATTCATCAGGTGTCCAATTTAAATGTCTTTTGGTCCCCTCAAGGCGAAGTTTTTTGTGCAAGTCTTCTTCCGTGCAAATTACATTCCACTAGACGTCTTCTAATTGTTCTAGAAGACACTTTAACTTCTATATGCTCCCACAGCTCACCAGCCAGCTCTCTTGACGATATTGAGCGTTTACGAAGAGCACTTCTCTTTATAAAACGATCATCTCTAGAAGTGGTTGCACGTTTTCTTCCGGTTTTTGATCTGTTCTCATAAGTATCAGTCTCTAAAACTTGGTAATTTGCACTGCTTTTCTTGAAAATTTTTCTCATTTTTTTTTTGAATTTTTCACCTGCGACTATCGTTATGAATGGAGCCATACAATTTGACTCCTTTCTGCCACAGTGAGTTCACGATTTTTAGCCATAATATAATTAAATATTTTCACTTGAACTCAATAAAACATGAAAAAGACAGTGTTCATTTCAAACGCATGTGTAATAATGATTCAAGCCCTAATTGTTTATTTTTATGTAAACAAAACGGAACAGATCTGAGCCTATATTTATTTGTATTTCAAGATTTACCATAACTCTATTTACATTTTCGGCTATTTGATTAGACGTACGCCTTTTAGAATGTGTCAATGATATTTTAAAAACATTTTGTCAAATATATACAAGTTACAATGTACATAAATATAGATGTTATATTATAACTGCATATAAGTACCTAACCAAGAAAAAACTAAATGCAGCTAAATCTAAAATCATGTTGTTTCGAAAGGGAGGAGGAAGGGAGAAAGTAGAAAAATGGACACGGGGAGAAGAGAAATAGAAAAAGTAAAGGAATATAAATACCTAGGGTACCAATTTAGAAGCAACGGAGGAACAGATGCACATACGAGACTATTAAATAAGAAGGCCATATCATAACTCGTATGCTCATGTACGAGGCGTTGCTAAAAAATATAATAATGCATGGAGCAGAAGTATGGGGATGGGCCGAACGAGAACATATAGAAAAAGTACAAATAAAATACTTAAAATGGATGTTGGGAGTAGACACGAATACACCAACATACATTATACTGGAAGAGACGAAAATGAAGAAAATAAAAATAGAGGCAGTCAAAAAAGCCATAAAATATGAAGAGAATATAATTAAACACCCGGAAAAAGAAATTCTTTATGAATGCTGGAGGGAAATGGAAAAACGGAATCAACAAGGAAAGCCACTATCAAGATGGGAAAAGGAAAGGAAGTAAATGTACGAATATTGTGGCTACTCAACAACAGCGGTAAGTCTAAAAAGAATGAATGGAGAAGAATTGGGGTACGAAGTAACAGAGCGAATGACCGACATACAACAAACGGAGCAAGATACAAAAATAAGAGAGTCAAGGTATAATAACAAATATGAAAAGACCTGGACGGTGAGAAAACCACAGTATTTGACAGAAAAAGGCAGTAGTGAAAAGAAAAAAGTGATAGCGAGATTTAGATGTGGAAATGAGAAGAGGGACAATAATTTTTGGATGAAAGAGGAAGAAAGAACATGTAGAATGTGCAGGGAAAGTAAGGAGACAATGGAACATTTGTTGGAAGAATGTGAAGAAATACGACACAGAACGGAAAAGAGAAAGGAAATTGTGGATGAAACAGGAAAGGGGTATGAATGGATGAAAGAAGTGAAAAACAGAAGGGAGGAAATTAAGGAAAGGAGTCAACGAAGATATTAACTAGAGGAGAAGGAGAGTAGATTTAAGCCGAAAGGCGAAAATTACAATTATTATTAAGTATAAGTTAATTGTTGTAAGATAAAATGTAGTACATAATATTTAATAATAAAAATATCTATCTATCTTACAACTGCATGGGTGCTCCGTACATTTGTACAAGGCTGTATGTTGGATCTAGCCTTTGAGAACCTATTGCACTACGTAGTTCAGTTTTTGTTGTAAGGTAGTAGGTGATTTTGTTTTTACTTGATTATATCTCAATACTATAGATACTATCTTCAAAAGTCGTTATTCTCTTGAAATTTTACGTATGGGTCCTAGACAACAATCGAAGGGGGAGTATGTTCAGAATTAGATTAAATAGTGCTAATTATGAGCCCCTTAGTAGCAAAATCCATAAACGTAAAGTAAAAAAAAATCATGTATTTATTATTGTTATCAACCACTCACGTGATAACGAATGTAACCCACTTCAATTTCAGAATTAACTGAAATATATTTAAAATGAAAAAAGGTTTCTCAAGATTTCCTTATTGAAAAATACACTTATATATGTTTCATCCGCAAAAACCTTTTATTGTTTTCCAATATTTCTATTCCAGAAATGCCCGCTCTCATTTCCTTCTATTTTATAACTTTCACCGATGTAAATGAGTCTTTAAAGGAGAGGGAAAATAAGTATAACTTGATAAAAGTATAGGCGCACCCCATGTTAAATCGGTTTTGTTTAAAGAAAGTTCTAGAAAGGAAAATGGACTTTACAGGGTAAGAATGTCAGTGACAGCCATTGTATCTTGTATTTTCCTCGGCAATTTCAATAAACAAAGACAAATTGTAACAATGTTTCTCAAATGAAATTCAATGATTGCATTTATTTGAAACTCTAGTAATTCTGTTTTAATTTAAAATCCATTTGTTAGAATTAACGGCAAGTAAAAGCATAATATTATTGACCTAGGACAAAGATGGCAAAGGTCCTTGTACTCACGAGCAAAATATTATTAACTATCTTCTCATAATTTATAAAATTGATGTGAAGTGTGAATTTTCACACATTTCAGGGTTTCGCAGGACTTTAGTAAGTGAATGATTATTTGGGATGCCAAAACAAAATTTATATTAAAATATTTTTTGCCTAATACCATCATTTAGGTTTATAAATATGTGCAGTATTTTTTTTTTTTATAAAGCAAGGTTCATTATGATTTTGAAAATTGCGCCTATGGCTTCCATTGGTTGTTTAAGTCATTGAATTAAATTATAATCTCAACACTACCCACTGGCTATTAAATTTAAAAATTAAATGCAACATTTGCCAAAATATAACTAGAATTTTGACAAAATAATTTTAACAAAATAAAAATGCAAAAAAAAAGAAAAAATAAAATTGACAGGAAGCGAACCGTAGTTTGCAACTTAGGAAGCGAGAATGATAAAAACACTAGACTACGGACGTTCATACCTACAAAACCCTAATAAAAGGGAAAAAATAACGTCTGTCTATCTGTACGTTACCTGAACACCCAAGAACGGCTGAACCGATTTTGCTGCGGTTTTCGCCAACTTATCGGCTATATATCTGGAAAGATTTTAAGCAATTTTGGGTTGATGCAAAATGAACGACGATTTTTTTGGAGGCTTTAATTTGGGTTAAAAAATGCTGCTTGCTTTATTCAATAATTATCAAAATATTCGTTTGTTTTTAGGAGAAAAAAATGCGTGTTGAAAATCATATTCATGTTCCATTCACAAGGACAGTCGCAGGTGAAAATTTAAAAAAAATAAATATATAGTGTTCAAGAAAAGCCGTGCAAATTACCATCAAAAGGTTCCAAGAGACTGATACTTATGAAAACAGACCAAAAACCGGAAGGAAACGTGCAACTACTTCCAGAGATGATCGTTTTATAAAGATAAGTGTTCTTCGTAAATGCTCAATATCATCAAAAGAGCTGGCTGGTGATCTGTGGGAACATAGAGAAGTTAAAGTTTCTTCTAGAACAATTAGAAGACGTCTAGTGGAATCTAATTTGCATGGAAGAAGAGCTCGCCGAAAACAACTGTTGACCGTGTGACACAAAAAACCTCGCCTTGGATGAGCCAAAAGACATTTAAATTGGACATCTGATGAATGAGCGAAAATCATTTGATCTAATGAGTCCAATATAGAAGTAAGCATTGTAATAGTTTAATGTACTTACGAACTTAACAGAAAAATAAATTTCTAAGCAATTATTGCACTAACAATATAAAATTTAATTTACTATAAATTTACGAAATTTATAGTAAAAAAAAGGTTCGTTTTCTCTTGTGGATCAACTTTTTGGACAACCTGGAGCCATCTTTCGTAGGCCATAGTGAAGCTTTTCATCCTGACTGCATCATAACCACGGTCATCATCCCCACAATTTGGTAATGGTAGCATCATGATCTGGAAGTGCATGTCCGTCAGTGGCTTAAACGAAATCTTTTTGTGCGAGGGACGCATTATTCTGCTCGTTATATTACCATGCTTAATGAAGCATTGGAGCCATCAATATTAAACATTTTTGATGAAGACAATCCAGAATATGTTTTTCAACAAAATATTGCCCACTGTCACAAAGCCAAAGCAACAAATGAATGATTTTCCAAAAACAATGTGCCGCTTTTGCATGCCCCCAAGTTACCAGATTTATCGCAAATTTAAAATTTATGGTCGATTCTGATAAACAAGGCGTCTCTTTACAAATGCAAATCAAAAGAAGAAATGAAGAAAATTATTGTGGACGATTGGTTCAATGTACAATCCGATGTATGTAAAAAACTTGTGGACAGTATTCCTAAAACGGTACGTGCGGTAATTAAAGCAAGAGGAGGTACCACAAAATATTAATAATTTTGATTAAAGTTGTCATTAAAAGCTATAAGTATTATTTTATTTACCATTTTTCCAGTAATAATCCTAAAATTCAATAAAACGTAGGGTGCTCCATACATTTGTCCAAGGCTATATTTATGTAGGTATACTCCAAAGGTTATCTAAGAGAGATAAAAAATGTGTTCGTTTCACAGCGAATTAAATGAAAATAAGAGAGAATTGCGATTGCGCCTGTGAAAACTAACAGTACTCCACGTGCCAGTTCATCGCTGTTATTATATGCAGGAAATTACTCTGTCAATCGACCTACCTACTAAAGCTAAACACTCATAATCAAAGGCCTAAATATAGATCGAACTTGAAAAACTTTAAATGGAAAATGTATTTTATTAGTAAAGGTATAGGTATATCAGGGGTGTCAAACTGGCTGCCCAAGTCTTGCATTTTTGCGGCCTGCAACGACTTCTTATATTGTAACAAATTTTTATACTATATGTCTTATAGTCTGGGAGGCAGCGTTGCACTTTTGATGGTCATCTCATCCTGCTTAAATTTTTGTAATTGATAGTTTAGGTATGGCTAATAATCGAAACAAGCGTCAGCCGCCAGAATCGTGGTGGGGCTGGTCGTGAGAAAATGTACATCTTAAAAAAAATCATTTCAAGCCACTTGCAAAATTTGCACAATTATTGTTTAAGTAATAATAATAATAATAAAAAGAGTCAGCTGCGAGCGTAGTGGGGGATTATACGTCAGTCTCTTGTATAAACCTGTCATAAAAAATTGATGTGAAGTGTAAATTTTCACACATTTCAGGGTTTTGCAGGTATTTAGTAAGTGAATGATGATTATTTTGGATGCGAAAACAAATTTTATATTAAAATATTTTTTTTGTTAATTTTAATTCGAACGCCTAATACCATTATTTAGGTTTCTAAATATGTGCAGTATTTTTTTGTTATATAGCAAGGTTCATTAAGAATTTAAAAAATTGCGCCTATGGCTTCCATTGGTTGTTATAAGTTCCGCCTCTCTGATTTCGTGTACATTGAAACAGAATTAAATTATAATTTAAACAATTTCCACTGGCTATTAAATTTACGCTTTTAAAAATTAAATGCAACATTTGCCAAAATATAACTAGAATTTTGAAAAAATAATTTAAACAATATAAAAATTGAAAAAAAAAACAAAAAATAATATAATCTCTTCTCACAGGGTTCGATACCTTTCGGATCGGGTTATTTGGATGAAAAATCAGCGTCTAATACCAGTAGACCAGCAGACACGTTACAGTCTGGTGTGTTACAAAGCTATAACTTGTGTATTTTATTAGCAAAAAATCACAAAAAATGCGTTTTTTTCCAAAAACCTAATCTGATCAAAAATTCCTGTTGAACTATTCCGGTTCACACCAATATACATTACTTAGAATTTTTTCAGATTTTTAGTTTAAACCATCTGGGCTACAGGGTGTGGGACAAAAAAATGTTTGCACTATTTTGGCAAAAATCGCTTAAAAATAATTTATTTTGCAAAAATAAAAATTTGATCGTTAATCCACGTACCAAGGGCTTTTATTTGATACCCTACTGAATTATAAAAAAATATTTTTTTTTTCGATGAGCACATATTTGTTTATATTTTTAGGGGGATATGTTTTTTAGATGTTTTAGTATTTTTCCTATGTGCGGGTCAAACAGTTGTATAAGCATGCAAAATTTCAACTCTCTAGGTTTAGCCGTTTGGCTACAATTTTTACCGAACAGACAGACAGACAGACAGACAGACAAACAGACAGACGACAAAATGACGGTATAAGGGTTTTTGGTCATACCTACAAAACCCTAAAAAATGATGTAAAGTCATTTAAAATTCAATGAAACTTATACATCGAACTTATTATATAATTAGAATAATAAAAACAACAATCAGCTGTTTGCACAATGCGGGTGAGACCGTCAGCTGAGGGACTATAATTGCTGAGCTAGCATTTAGCCTAAGCATATTATAATGTAATCAATGATGTAACGACGATCTTTACCCCGTTATTTGCTGACGATCATTTTTTATTTAATATAATATGTAAACTATTCATTATAAAAATATCACGTGGCTTGAAATCAATTTAGCTATAATTTCATTGAAACAATTATAATCCCTCAGCTAACGGTCTTACGCCCATTGTGCAAACAGCTGATTGTTGTTTTTATTATTTTAATTATATTATTAGTTCGATGCATAAGTTTCATTGAATTTGAAATGACTTTACATTTTTTTTTTTGGTCACAAGTTTTTCTGAGTGTGAACATTTTTATTTCGCATTTACTTGTATTTAGTTTAATGCGACATTTTTTATAATAATCAGTAGTGATGTCAAGGTTTTTTTTTTTTGTAAAAAACTGACTGCTCTGTTTTGAACCACGTTTTTTGTTACAATTGCCGTATCATTTGTAAACATGGTGATTTTTGCATCAACTGGAACGGGCATGTCGTGCACAAATATGTTGAATAGAACATGGCCTAAAACTGATCCCTGTGGGACTCCTGCTCGTATATTTTGGATAAAATGTTATTGATAGGAAAATTGTAACCAAAGGTTCATTCTACAAATGTGTATATATCAATGTAAAATATGGTTTGTAGGTACTAGTTTAGCAGGGAAAAAGGTTTCGTTAGAGTTGAGACAAAGGAGATAAAGTGCAATGTTACTGGTTTTAAATATTCTCAAATTTTATTTTTAACTAACGTGTATATTTTTAAAGCTTTATCAGGAAGGGTAACATTCTGTTTGTTCAGAGTTCATTAAAAGTGAAAAATTACAGGATTTTCTATTTTTTGCCATCATTAATTCTGTACAAAAGTGCAACGAACGGAAACTGTTTGCATTTTGCAAAAACTGCACTACTATACATTGTTTAATTGTTGTACTGAATTTAAATAGGATTTAAATTTAAATTACTTTTAATATTTACACACAGAAACAAATATTTATCTAAGATAATAAATATTAAATTAAGAACAAGTTATATAAATCTACAGTGTGTCCCAAAACTACTGATTCTTGGAAAAAAAGGAATAAATTTTACCCTCTTATTATTATATTATATTTCAATTATACAATAAAATATTCCTGTAATTCCCGGTAGGAGCAATAGGCCTCAATGAAACTTTTCCATCTGGTCCGGTTCTTGGTCAATATTTTAATTTCATTCCACGACTTTCTATCTTCTTTTGCTGCGTTCAAAACTGTACGTCTTCATGTATTTCGGTGCCTACCTTTCGGGGTCCAATCGAACGCCATTCTGCTAATATTCTCACTTTCCCTTCTTAGGGAGTGACCGATCCACTTCTTAATCTTTTTGAGAATCGTCATCATTATCATTAATCAGCCTTTCTTGTCAACTGCTGAATATAGGCCTCTCCAAGCTTGTTCCACTCGAAACGATCTTGTGCTTTAGATTTACAGTTCCCCGCAACTCTCTTTACGTCATCCGTCCATCTAGTTCGGGGTCTTCCTCTGCTTCTGTTGGTATCTCTGGGTCTCCAATCTAGGATCTTCTTTGTCCATCTGTCATCTTGAAGTGTAGCCACATGTCCAGCCCAGTTCCATTTAAGACGAGCAGTTCTTTCGATGAAGTCACATACTTTTGTTTACTCTCGAATTCCTACTATTAATCTCTACATCGATCTTTGGGCCACTCCTAATTTTTTAGCCGACTTAACTGTTAATGTGAGAGTTTCTGATCCGTATGTAAGAACAAGTAGTACGCATTGGTCGAAAACCGTTTGTTTTCAGGTAATTTGGTTGCTAGTGAAAACGTCTCTGAACTTGCCAAAAGCCGCCCACCCTAGACCTATGCGGCTTTTCATTTCACGGGTTTGATTGTCCCGGCCAATGCTAATGTCATGCCGTAGATATTTGTAGCTGACTACCTGTTCTATCTGTTTGCCACCGAGGTATAGGTTACTCAATACTAGGTTCGTCATCAATTGCGTCATTTTGAGAATATCTTTGTGAATTAGATATTTTCTGTGGCCAGAATGCGCGGCATAGTCTACGAAGGAGTGGACTTCAAGGTTTCACAACCATATAATAGTTCTGATTTTATGTTAGTGTTTAATAAACATATCTTTCATATATATGCACTCCAAACTTTATTTAACACGCCGAAAACTTAGCGAGTTCGTGTGATTCGGTTTACAATATAATTCTCTGCCCCCCCTTGTGTTGTGTTACTGATGATATTGTATTTCTTGGCTGTCAACATTTGGTACGGTTTGTACTAATTCTCATTATTTTTGTCTTGGAGACATTTACTCTAAGTTCGACTTGGGTCACTAAATCTTGTAATTTAGCTGCAATATCTCCATGGGTATGCGCTAGTAAACATATGACGTCCACATAATCAAGGTCTTCTAGGCGTTCCTTGAGTGTACATAAAATTCCTTGGTTCGCAGAATTGTTCTTAACCCAGTCCATTATTATATTAAACTGTAGTGGGAAAAGAGGACACCCTTGTGGAACCCCATTTTTAGAGGCACTTCTTTACTAACATTGGCTTTGTGCAAGATCCTACATTTCGTATTTCTGTACAATTCTTTATTAATACTTAAATATTTTCCATATGGCGTCGTGGAAAGCCTGCTTGAAGTCTATGAACACCAGATCAAACCAATCTAAAATTATAGTGTTATTATAGACATAAATCCAAGCCTTTACATTGAATTAATTATATTTGTTTTAAATATAAATATTTATATGTTGACGAATTATGTCCGTAGATAATATAATAGTTAAGTTTATGGGAGTCGGACAGGTGTAGAAATAAATAAAAAAGTTTATTTAACTAAGCTTACGTTTCGATTTTAATCAAATCTTCCTCAGAGCTAAAAAGATTTAGAATCAGTTAGAAATTATTCTAAATCTTTTATCTAACTAACTGATTTATTATTACTAATTATCTAACTGATTCTAAATCTTTTTAGCTCTGAGGAAGATTTGATTAAAATCGAAACGTAAGCTTAGTTAAATAAACTTTTTTATTTATTTCTACACCTGTCCGACTCCCATAAACTTAACTATTATATAAATATTTAACAATTATCCCACTGTTTAGGGATTTTGAAGTGCCAACATTATCATTTAAAAACACTTTATATCTTGGCAAATCAGATGGCATAATCTCACAAAACTCTAGTGAACACGATGAAAACTGAAAAGCAACACTGTAAATCATTCTGTCAGTCTGTCATTTTTAAGCTCTATATTACTTAAATTCGTAGGTAATATCACAGCTCAAGTAATTATCTGTAGATATTAAATTAATTTCAGATATTAATCAATTTTTGGATATACGATGGCTTTTTATTAAGTAAAGCAATTAATTTATTTTTCTAATTACAAGGTTGATACAAAAACCAAATTAGTATTACTTTTCAGTATAGTCACTTAGCTTGTCAAAATACATGGCATCCCGTTCCACAAGCTTTTGTCTACCTTTTGCAAAAAAAAAAAATGGTTTCCCGCAAAGCACTGTCTTTAACTTCAACTTCATCAACACTATCAAGAACGTGGGAAAACTGTCAATAGTGGACATTATTGCGAGATATTTACAGAGAAGCTAAAGCCTGCTATTCGCAGGAAACGAAGGAAAATTTTTGAATCACAATAATGCATGACTCAGTACTTACTTACTTACTTAACCCTTTCGCTGCTCCAACCGCATATACTCGTAAATAAAAGTGTGGCCCGATACGCTCCGAGCGAGTTAACTAAACCGTGTTTTAAATTGTTCTCTGCTCAACACGACTATTCTCGCTGGGTACCCCAACCAGTTCAAGTACCTGCGAGCACGTTGCGTTTGTATACGTTGCTGTGCCGTTCAATTCAGTTAGATAGGGTCTTACATTCAGTATATCTACTTATTTATATTGATTTTATATAAATATATATGGTAAGTATATTATAGTTTATTCCAGTTCGGTATACGGAACTAGATTACTAACTCTTTGTAAGTTGCATAGTTAGTATAGCATAGAGGTAAATATGTAAACAAATATTTTTTTAAATAAAATCTTTTTGATTGTATTTATGTATTCATTCACTCACATTACATTTTTTCCTAACATTAGTCATATCGTCACCCTCATTCATCCTTACATGTCATGAAAACTTACAGAAAAAGTTTACGCCAAATGCTCTACACGAATAAACTCGCAATCACCGAAATATGTGCGCACAGCGAGCACGAAATCTCAAAGCGTATTGCGCAGTGAAAGGGTTAATCCTGAAGCCTGTATACCTTGCGATATAAGGCTATAGCCGAGTTACTTATTTTCTGGCATTGTTCTTCATACTTCCTTCCATCGTGTTCTGTCCTTATATATTTCCTTATCTCCTCTCATTTTACGCCTCTTTTCGTTGCAGCTTCTTTTGTTTCTTGTGGCCAGGATTTTCTTGGTCTTCCTGTTCTAACATTCTTCACTGTTCTTGCTTCAAAAACTCTTTTTACTATTTTGTCTTCACTCATTCTGCGCATGTGTCCTAGTCATCTTAGCTTCTGTTTTTCTATTATGGTCTCTATTGGCTTTGTGTCTAGTTTTTCTCTAAATAATTCATTTTTCTAAATACTTTATAGTTCAAACAGTGGATAACATGAATAAATTAAAATACAGGCTGCTTTCTCAACCTCCATACAGTACAGATTTCACCCTGTCTGATAACCACTTTCTTGAACCACTTAGAAATGAGTTACGTGAACGATTCTTTTTGGAATATGAAGTTAAAGATGCTGTGCATCAGTGACGTGGGATGCAACCAAAGATTTTTTTTATTGACATTAGAAAAAATTATAAGCAACTAAAAATTATAATACTGTCATATCTTGTAATTTTGTTATATTTTGTATATAAATATTCTCTCAACTTAGAAGGGTGAGATAGTTTCAATTCGGTTCGCAGATAGCATTCGGGAGCTCTGAATTCTTGAGGTATACTCTTGGTCGATTATCTGGTGATCTATACGATTTGTTCTAGCCTAATATTAAAATATTTTAAATTTAAACATTTTAAAATAAATTAAAACAATTTGTTTTAAAAAAAATTAAACTTTATCCTACACTGACTTTAACTGGATGTATAGTCACTCCTTAAAATCTTTTGGTTGGTAAATCAATTGGTTGGTAAGTACCAAAACATAATTCAATTCACCTCAGAATGTTGTACCCTGAATAAAGCTCATGCCTAGCACTCCAATTTCTGATTCCTAAATCTCATTAGTATTAAACTATCAATTTACATACTGGTTGTGGCTTTGATTATAAAATTGTGTTTGGACATGGGCTGTAGTTTACAGGCTCTTTCCGTCCAGCCCGAAGGCTGACAATTGTGTGTTGATGCCACATTGGATCCTGGATTGGACGTTAAGGCGTCATAATTATATAAATTAAACAGAAAGTATTTCGATTTGTTTACGTATATTACAGCCTCACTACATATTTGACTGTAGGAAAATGATATAAAATCTTGCAGCTCCAACATAATTTATGAATTAATGCCTATTTCTTAATTGATGCTAGACCATTGCAAAATAATTTCAAAGATACTGTCACGTGGGTGGTTTGATTGAGACACAACTCCTGGTTTCAACATAACAAATGTATTAAATATGTATATTACATTTACAATATATGTTTGAATTGGTCCATGGAGTTGGGGAAGTCTTTGGTCCACCCCGTGTTGGGCAGGATCGGCTTGGACCTATCTCCGAGGCGGGGACTACTCCCATCCGGGAGTCGAGGAGCCTGGAGAAGTCTTCTCCCACTCACATGGTCACTACTTGCTTGGCTTCTCTCTCGATACAAGAAACTGGCGTCAGTGTAGTGGTCGTCACCTTCTGGACTAATACGTGCAGCGGAGTTGGCTATATTCCATTAACTCCATATTTTATGACTACCGGTCTTTTTGTAACGAAAATTAACCCAGTTCCAATATTCATTCGTCTGCATTTTCGTAACCAGGCCACATACGTCAGACGGTGACGAATAGTTTTTAATCAGACAGCTGACCGTCACAATGTCTAGATGTCGTAATCCTGACCTAGGATTACCTATGTGACAATACTATAATTTAAGAAATAAATTAAGTATAAAGACCTTCGTAGATAGTATTTTAATTTTTTGACGGCGATCACTTGTAAGGAAATGTATGTAACTCAAAGAAAACTTTAATTTAATTCCCTTATTTAAGAAGAAATACACAATTTTCCGTTCTAGTCACACCTGATGTAAAGATTCCCCTGAACACAAAATACTTTTATTGTTTTTATCGATCCTTCTTGGCTATTTCAACTCAGATTTTTCTTCCAAAATGAAATAATCATCAAATTGAGTGGGACATTGTTGGAAAGTAAAGGTACCCAAGTGTCTAATTCTATAAACGTTCACGTAGTAAAAGGATGGACAGAAACGTGATTCTCTTACAACAACGAATAAAGTAGAATAAAATTTACCTGCACGCAATTTAGTTTGTAGTTAAGTGCAGTGTTTTAACACAATCCTTTTCTACTCTCGGAAATAGTAATCTTGTTTAATATAGATAAAAGGAACTGAACTGGGGCTAAACTATTTAAGAAATATTCTAGAAAACAGGAGTAGTCAGGAATTCAAATATACAAAGAGAACATAAGAAATGAGTTCAAGATTCATGGAAAAATAAATAATAATAAATCTTTATAGATTGGATGGAGTCTTCCGTTATTCCTAGATGAAAGATGTTGAATAAAAATTCAACTAAAAACACTAGGTAAGTTTCACTAATATACTGGGTGTGTAAATTAAGTAACCGGACTGGCAACATAACGTTTGATCTGGCAACATTTGGGACGCGGGACTTGGAGGGGAGGCAGGTGAACATGTTATACGCCTTCAGGACGAGTTTGAACTCGCTAGAGTAATTTTGTTATCCATAGAGATTTTTTTCGTGAAACAGTTTTTTCTACTGAGTTCTAAAAATGAGTGACATTCATTTCGAGCAATAGTGCGCTATACTATCGTCGGCGAATCAGCGCAGTTACGTCACACGACGTAACAAACGACTGTATTGTCTGGAACAATACAGTCGTTTGTTCCGTTAGTCATATCAGGTTTTGCTTCAGACTTGGACACAGTGCAACGGAAACTTTTGCAAAACTTCAGCAGGTCTACGGAGACAGTGTTTTGTCAAGGACACAGGTTTTTGGTGGTTTAAGACATTTTCATAAAGAAGAGAGTTGATTGAAGATGAATTACGCAGTGGAAGGCCTTCATCTTCAAGAACCGATGAAAATGTTGACAGAATCCGGGATCTTGTGCGTTCAGATCGTCGGTTGACATTCAGAATGATCGGGGAAGAGTTGAATTTGACTCACACTACCGTTCATCAGATTTTGACCAATGAATTGGGGAAGCCAATGCGACTTGTCACACAGCAATTTCAATAAACGAGTTTTTGGCCAGTAAAAACATTCCTGTGGCTCCACTTCTTATTCGCCTGACTTGAGTCCTTGTGACCTTTTCCTCTTCCCAAGATTGAAAAATCACCTCAAGGGACGTCAGTTTGGGACACTCGAAAACATTCAAACGTACGTGACCGTCCAGCTGAAAGGCATTCCAGTATTCGAGTTCCAGCACTGCTATGAGTATTGAAAGAACCGTCTCCAGCGCTGTTTGGCTTCCCAAGGAAGTAATTTTGAGGGAGACAATATTGAATTGTAATTCTATTCGAATAAAAATAATTTAAAAAATCAGTCGGGATACTTAATTTACACATCTCGTATAACCTGGTATTATACATATGCTATGGATACATAAGCATAAAAATTATACTACTCTCTTTGCTCTTTTTGCAAACAGATTGCAAACAGATGTTTTGAAGGGTCAAGCCCATTATTTCATTCGCATTCGTTATGTTATGGAGTTATTATAAACCAGGCTTTATACCAGATGAGCTCTTCGCCTAAGTAGTGATGTTTCTTTTGGTATGGATTGGGAATAATGGTTGTTATTCATATTAAATGAAGATCGATGATTGTATAAACAATTTAAGTAATTTAATATTTCCAGCAATTTAGCAGTACCAGGGCAATGACGTGACTTAAGAGTTGTTGTAACTCCATGGTAAGACAATTGTCTACAGAGCACAAGGATACAAGGATTCATCTTCCGATATTGTACCCCAAGAAATCCTAGAAGCTACTTTTGACCAATCTGCATCAAATTTTGCACAATTACTCTTTAAACCTTGAGAAAATAAAGGCGCATGCAAGTGTCCAGCGTTTTACGAAACTCTGGTTTATACTTACAGTTATAATCAAGAAAGCCTAAATATTTCTAGACCCTTTGACCGATCTGAACAAAATTTTGCACAGTTACTCTTTAGGATCCTATCAAATACAGCGATCACCTCCATCGAAGTGAAGAGTCCCCTATATGTGAGACGTACAACACAGATTTGTCTGTGTTACACATTTTAACTGAGAATGAACAGTTCGAGGATGTCAGGGAAAGGTTAGGCCTGTGCTATGACTTGTCAGTTGCTTCAGGTGACGACAGAGCACTCATGGACAGGCTGATACTCCTGATACTTCCTGAGAATCGAACTTACTGTTTTATTTGTGAAGTCTTGCACCTTATTTTAATGTGTTCTATTTAGAGACTGTGAAATTCGATGGGTATTGGCCCCTTACCATCACCTGAGTCTGTTAAGTTTTTCGAACAGACTTTTTATCTTATTTATTTGTGTTTGTCTGTGCAAGATTTCTTTTATTGAGGATGCGTATATTTATTTATTGTTTTTAATATGTAGTATAGTCATTAAGATGCGCTGCGTTAGGCGCAAATAGACTTTGTTGCTGTGCGCCAACATTTTTACTAACTAACTTACTAACCAAATACAGCGAGAAGTCAGAAATTTTCTTGGAGCCTGGCTCGACGAGAGGGAATGGAGGGTGTAAAATTTTCCGGAACCGTGTTTCTTATGGGCCTAGACAGGGTCCACATTATTATTCTTTTATTTATGTTGAGGACCTAGTAGAATATTTTCCCCAAACTTGGCATTACCCTCGACACCCCTGCTCGAAACACAGGGATGTAAGTTCAAATGCCAGCTTTTATGGTTGTATCAACGTAATAAATATCTAGATATAGTCTGAGCGATAAAAACCAATAGGCTAAGACGATCAGGATATCTGGAACGAAGTCATGATTCAGCGAGAAAAAAATTCCAAACAGCAGGCACTCAGAAAAGTAATTGTAGAATAGTTATTTAACGTCCAATTTGTATAATAGTAGAGTTAGGAAATAATTTCATTCAGCTTTTTGGACAAGAAGCGTTACTTTAAACCAGACAACGTTTCGCCAACAACATTGTTGGCTTCTTCGGGTGCTATGTTAGTTAAACGTCACTCTAACAACATGTACATCAGTCATCACCAAGGATGGTGAAATTGCAGAAATAACATTGACAAAATATTTAGTTCTAGAAAAATACAGAAAGATGGGAAAACAGGAATAAATTTAATATTATACTTTATAAAAAGTAATGACTGTTAGATTTTAAACAAAAAGACTACTGATTAAATATAATAATATTAAAGATTAACAATATTGAAAACATTACGAATGATAATCAAACCGACTACTGCATCAATATGAGAAGCAGTCACACTATCCTCCCTGACAATCTGGTACGCACAAATCGCAGGATTGACAGTGTCACTCCCTGTACAACATGATGCAATAATCAATCTTAAAAATCATAAACCTCCACATACATGTAAAACAGTGAAAGAACCCAAAACAGGCAATGAAATCCGGAACAATCATACAGTTCGACGTACCAGTCCCTCAAAATCAATGGTACGCACAAGGATAATGAGAGAATGGTACCTCAAACGGTATATCAAGACCGAAATCCAAAACCCCCTGAGAGCTAAATAGGGATGGGAATTTATTTTTGAATATCGATATATGCGCATTTCGATATATCGTAATTGTGATATAGATATTCGATATATATCGAAGTAAAAATATCGATATTTTCGATATATAATGGGTTTCGAGGTAACATGTAAGATAAATAAATTACAGTTTTTTTTGTTTTTTTTGTTGGCTTGGCGACAAAACTTTCTAATATTTTCCTATTTAACTGCTCTCATAATTAAATATGTATGTATATATGCTGTTCACTTTTGGACAAACCAGATCTTTTTGGTTACTGTATTACTTTAAATTAAAAACATTCCGTACGCTGTAAAACCGACTTAAGATTTATTGGTTATGATCATTATTAAGAAAGTGACATTTTTTATATTTTTTTAATACCAACATGACATACAATTTCAAATGTGCAAATTAGTGAAATCAAAATTTCGTCTTACAGACTATTCCAAGCGATTAGGCCGAATAAATGGAAATTTCGTTATTTTAGTTTGTCATGACTAGGGACATTGCTTAGGTTATTTCATGTTTCAGGTTTGGTATGTGAAAATTTAAAATTCCAACTGTAAAACCATGAAAACAAAAGACATATGTCTAAAAAAAAATTTTCAGATTTTGAAGCCTAAAAAATAAATAAATAGGAAATTTTTATTAATAATGACAAAAAATTTAAATGCAATGAAAAGGACATTTTATAATGACAATCAATTTAATCTAGAATTTGCAATGTGAGTATGATTTACAAAGCTTAAACAAAATGACCAAAAGTTCGAATTAATAGATAAAAATTACTAGATTTCAAAATCTAGTTCCGCCTACGTATGGAATAGCCTATAGTTTGTTTTTACAAAAGTGAACAGCATATATTTAAATTTAAAAAAGATACAAGAATACCGATATTTTGTCCTAATATCGATATTTTGCGCGATATATCGCATTTCAAATATCGAAATAGAAATATCGATATATTTTTCTAAAATATCGATATTTTCGAAATATCGATATATCGTGCCCATCCCTAGAGCTAAACACCTGTTAAATTACATAAATTGTAACAACAACGAAAAAATTCATCGGTACAAGCACCGGAAAAAAAAACATTAAGATAACAATGAGAAAACCTAAAAGGACAGAAATAAATCATCATACAATCCGACGTACTAAATCCCTAAAAATCGGTACGCACAAAGATCTTGCGAAATGAATACCCCGAATTGTATATCAGACCCAAGATTCAATTCCCCCAGAGAAATCCCAGACTTTGTTTAATAACACATGTTTTTTGAAATTTAAAATAAAATAAAAGGTTGATTTTATAGAACTAGGAAGAAGGGACCACAAGGAAAATGGATATTGGTCAAGTAAAGTCGCCCCAATTCTTCAAAATCATATAGGTAACCCGTAAGAAAACAAAACAATTAAAGAATTGTGCAAATAAACTCAAAAATATCAAAGATGTAATAAGATAATAATGAAACCAGGTGGTTCCGTCAACACCAGTTCCACAAATGGTTTGTGGATTTGTGGAATGAAATTATTTCCTAACTCTGCTAAAAGTAATTGTGAAAATCCAATGTCAAGATATGTGGATCATTTTGAGTAAAATCCATAAGAACCTAAGATAAAATATTGGGCCGTATGAATAAAAATAAGCATAACCTTTTACTTGCAAATTATGAAGCAAATCCTCGAAACAATATGAATAAAAATGCAAGCAAAACCTTTTACTTATGAGTAAGAAGCAAATGCTTTTTTTTGTTGACCTTTTGCTCACGGCAGAAGTAAATGGTTATGAATAAAGCAGACCTTTTACTTTAAATTATAAGCAAATGCTTCGAAAAACATGCATCTATATTTTCGTATACTCACTTGTGAGAAAGTGTTATAGTGAACTAGTTGCTATGGCGGATAATGTGCATTTAAGAAATGTGAAACACTATAGGTGTCGTTCTTCACCACGTTCTAGTGACTTTAAAAGTTTGTTTCGTTTTGAAGAGGAAAACGTGGAGTGGTTAGCTAATACTTTTTTAGGTAACACTACAGAATCTCGAGGCGGAGCGTTGTCTTCCCGGTATAAAATCAAATTATTTTTGAGGTATCTAGCCGATCCTGGGTTTCAAAAAGGTATCGGTGAGGAACTTGGGGTGGAGCAATCCACAGTATCACGGACTGTCAGCAGTGTTGTTGATGAAATTGTTGCACAAGCTGGCACCTGGATTAAATTTCCTACTTCCCAAAATTTATTAGTGGAGGCGAAAGAATTGTGGCAAAGAAAATACCGTTTTCCAACCGCGATTGGTGTCTTTGACTGTACGCATATAGGTATAGAAAAACCGAAGATCCATGGAGATGAATATGTCAATCGTAAAGGAAAACCTACGCTAAATGTACAGGCAACTTGTGATGCCAGTGAAATGTTCACAAGTGTAGATGTAAGGTGGCCTGGGTCTGTACATGTCTCAAGGATTTGGAAAAATTCAGACATTAGACAAATTTTATCAAGAATGCAAAATACTGTACTAATTGCTGATGAGGGGTATGGATTAGAACCATGTCTTATGACTCCATTTAAAAATCCTGATAATAGAGCTCAAAGGAGCTTTAATAAACTCCTAAAAGAGGAGAGAATAATAATCGAGCGTTGTTTTGGTCAACTTAAACGAAGGTTCCCGATCTTAAAGTATGTTTGCCGCGTCAAACATAAAAATATCCCAAAAATAGTTGTAGCTTGTGTTATTTTGCACAACATCGCTAAGAAGTTAAAAGACAGAGATTTTGAATCAGATGATGAACAGATAGCTGATGATAATCAGGTAAATGAAGATCTCTGTGATGCTGACAACGTTTTTCGTTTAGGACAAGAAGTAAGACAAAACCTTGCTGTTATAATTAACAATTTTAATATTTAAATGTACAAATGTTAAAACTACAATGTAGAGAAAAAAATTACTTTACACCAATAAAAATAAGTTGAAATGCCAAACATGGAACTCAATACAGCACTAGCACATTGGTAATAGTGTTTATAGACTATTTTCAACTTGACGGCAATCGGCAAAAAGTAGTACGATTTTAATAAATACTGATTTTCAGGTTTCAACATAAACATCCTCTTGACCTTTTACTCAACGGTAGAAGCATTTACTTGCAAGTAAAAGGTAATCGTTATTCATATAAAAAGAAGCAAATGCTTTTACTCCGACCTTTTACTCGAAGCAAATGTTTATACTTCTACCTTCTACTTATGAGCATTTACTTCAACTTTATTCATACGGCCCATTGACAAACTATCGTTAAAAACGAGGCAAAATATAACAGAATCCTTGAAAGGACTAATACACTTAATAGAACCTAGAAACGAAATTGTAATAGTAGAGTATGTCTGCACTTAATGAATAAAATTTTATTTCAAACATTTAATTTCAGCAATGTTTATCTAATTGTCTATTAGTTTTAACTGAAAAATGTTATCATGCTCTCAAAAACTGAAGTGAAAATCGAACATTTAATTTAATTTTAGTGAAGAGAGAAGCACAAGTGGAGATGAATGTTCAGTTTCTGTTAAAAACATTTTAATTAAACCAAGTTCAAAACACGAATCATCAAAGTGAATATGTTCATTTTAATTCCATTTACTACTCTTATACTACATATCAAATGTAAACGATCATTTTGTGGTTACAAAAAGTAAAAATAAAATTCATTAACGATGGTTTATTAACTTCGTTTTATTAATTATAAAATATTTGTCTAAGAATGTATCTGTATTATTGATCATCCGGTTTTAATAGCATTCTTCGAAATTTTCCGGTTCTAACTCGCGAGTCTTGTCGATCATGCGAAATACTGGTGACAGACTTAACATTTACTCCTTTTGTCTATTTATTGTTTAGTTTGTCCTTTGAACAAAATATGATTCATAGGATTTTGTGGGGATGCCACTGAATAGTTAAAGATGTTAGTAGATGGAACCAGCAGTAATTGACGTAGGTATCACCTTGGCGGCGGTGACATTATGAAGGTGACTGGACCAGGCTTTTCACGTAGACGTAGAATTCTACGTCTACGTTAAAATATAAGTAATAGGAAAATACATGCTACGGTTTCCAATCAGACGTAGATGGACGTAGACGCAGAAACGTTCACGTAGAATATTCATATTTTTATATTTCATGTCTACGTTTTTACGTCCGACGTCCGGCCAATAGGAAAGAATGATAGAAAATGACAAAACAAACTAAATATGTCGCATGTAGATAGATAGAACCACTGAACATTTGTTGGGTTCACGGTATTGAAATAAGGGAAATAAATAATTTCCATGGTTAGATTATCGTACATATATAATTAGCTAGTGTGTGTTAGTGATCTGGGTAACACTGTGACGTCATTTTTCCTAAGGTTCTCGTGATTGGCTAACTGGGGACTTTTCAGGTCTCTTGATTGACAGGTATTTTGCAGATTTGTATTTTTTTATATCCTTTGACTGATATCAACAATATTTTGCAGTTTTATTCTCTAAGAAACTGCAAATAAAATAACATATAGAAATGTCTAGGATTTCGTAGGCATAAACAAGAAACTCTAGACACTCGTATATCCAACGATCGATATGACAAATATTTTGCAGATTTATTCTCTAAAAATCTGCGGATAAAACAAGCTAAAGAGATGTTTAGAGTTTCGTAGGCATAAACAAGAAACTGTAGACACTTCTATATCCTTTGATTGATATGAAATATAATTTGCAGATTTATTACTTAAAAATCTGCGGATAAAACAACTTATAGAAATATCTAGGGTTTTGTGGGCATAAACAAGAAACCCTAAGATACTCCTATATCCTTTGACCGATATGAACAGTATTTTGCAGATTTATTCTCTAAGTATCTAGAAATATAATTACATATAGACATGTTTAGGGTTTCGTAGGCATTAACAAGAAATTCTAGACAATCCTATATCCTTTGATCGATATAAACAATATTTTGCAGATTTATTTTCTAAGAATCTACGAAATTTAACTACATACATAAATGTCTAGGGTTTCGTAGGCATAGACAAGAGACTCTTATATCCATTAACCGATATGAACAATATTTTGCAGATTTATTCTTTAACGCGTTGACTGCCACGGCAAGTTTCAGGATTCCAGTCTCAGAAGCCAATTTGATTTAATCATATTATATTATTCAAAACTAAAATTACCGTACAGAGTAATCACCAAAAAGCATACAGAACGTGTTTTTTAAAAAAAGGTCTTACGAATCACCTGGTATTGAAATTAATAAAATATTTTATATTTATATTTTCTGTTCATTTATTGATGAATTTTCTGTTTGTGTAAGCCAGCTTTGATTTTTATGTCTTTTCCCAAAAGCCATATCTCCTTAAATAAACTTATACTCAACAAATATACTCGTTGCTCCACGAAAATGACAAGTAAAAGTACTACGAGTTTGCTCGTAGTCGGCGTCCTGGACAAAAACGGAAACTACGAGTTATCTCGTAGTTGGCAGTCAACGTGTTAAGAATCTACGAATATAATTATATATAGAAATGTCTAGGGTTTCGAAGGCATAAACAAAAAACTCTAGATACTCCTATATGCTTTGGCCGATATGAACAATATTTTGTAGATTCTCTAAGAATTTACAAATATAATTATATATAGAAATATCTAGGATTTCGTAGCCATAAAAAAGAAACTTTAGACACTGTTATATCCTTTGACAGATATGAATAATATTTTGCAGATTTATTCTCTAAGAATCTACCAATATAATTACATACAGAAATGTCTAGGGTTTCGTAGGCATAAATAAACGTCTCAAATTATGTTTAGTTTAATATAAATGTAATGTACTGAGTAAAAATGAATCATTTTAATCATAAAAATTTTATGAATAACTATATTAGCAAGTGTCTGTATGTAGTGTTGGTAACATGATGACGTCAATTTTTCCTAAGGTTCTCGTGATTGGCTAACTGGGGACACCCTGTCTCTAGATTGGCTGACAGGTGCCACCCTCTCCCGTGATTGGCTAACTGGTGATATCCCGTCCCGTGATTAGCTGACCAGCGACGAAATTAACATACGTTAAAAAATAAAACCAAATACATATATAAACAATTTTTATATTATAAATCCATCATTGTTGATGGGTAATAACCTAGTTGTTTAATAATGAATATATATTGTTTAACATATAACAGATAAACTAATTGTAGAAACTTTTCGGCGTACAGGGCCACAGCGTGTGCATTGCACACGGGTGACGCTACAAATGGGCGGAACTTGGGGTCGATTCTATAGAACCTTACTAATAGAGGGCGATCTTATGAAAGCTTGGGTATGGACGACATGATGTTCGATTCTAGAAAAGCCGGTCTTATATATGTTTGCACACGGTCGGCTGACACCAACGTGGTGGCCCTGGTTGCAAAATTGGTCTAAACTGCCATTGTGCTTTAAATATTCTGTGTTTACAACGTTTTTTGCGACTAATTAACATAACAGTAACAATAAAAATTGCTAGCATTGCTAAATCATCGTCCATATTATTTGACGGATACATGTTATTCGACACTTTTTAAGAAACTTTTTACAAAGAGGTTAACTTAAGAAATTTTGACACGATATTCTAAGTTTATTGGAAACCAAAGCGACAAAATCTACATTCTTCGTTCTACGTTTTATTTGTACGGTCTACGTCTACGTCAATTGGAAACCATCCTTAACACCTAGTCTGCAGCTGGTCTGTAGCTGGAGGTACCTGCACCTCCAGGTAATGCGGTTGCATGTAATTTTTAATCCCGAAAGGAGGTCGCGAGACCAAAGAATTTAACAACACCTTACGCGATACGTTTCAAGATCGGTTCGCTAATGTAGATATAGCTTTACAAATGCCTTTGGTTGAGGACTGCAACGTTATTCAACGAGAAAATATATACAATTCAATTTTAGATTATGTAAACAACGAACGAATAATAAAATAAAAATTGAGATAGGTTATGTGCTCGTTAAAAAAGGATATAATAAATTCCCATTTGTAATTCCAGTAAACAGAATTGCTAGCAAAGCAAAAACAAGTTTCTTTTCCTTCACATGTCTAAATATAGAATCATCAATTGAACCAAATAGCATCAGATAAGAAGATAACTGTTGTTTTTTGTAAAGGTATATGGCATATTTTCTACGCAATTTTATGAGCAATTGTGTCCTGTTTATCTTGTTTATACCACCTAATGGAGATTAATGGAACTATATGAATGTCACTAACAAATGATGAATGATGGAGGAAAAATATATTAGAAAAGTTACCGACAAAATAGATAACACTAAAGTTGTTTGCTAATAAAATTGTTTTAAGTGACACAACTTTTATTTAAATTGAATATTAAGTTTTCAAGTTAAGTTTGATATGATCTTGACATTTTTATCTAACTTTATAGTTTGCTTTTAAAAAATTATATAGGTCAGAAGTTTATAGATTCATATTATTAAGTAGTTGCAATAACATAAGACGAATTTAGTTTTTATTTCAAATCTTTATTAAACTACTGAAACACACTAATTAACCCATTTAAACCAGAAACTTTTTTTGAAAAAAAAAATAGTTTTTTTGTAAAAATTTAGTTAATTGTGTATAAATATGCATGAAAATGATTATAATTTTTTTTTTACTGATCAGAATAGCCATAACTTGCTGTACTTTTTAAAGGACGGTAGGACTATATACTACTATAAGAATGATAACAACCTATTTATTTAAATGCTTTATTAATTCCAAAATTATTTTATAAACTCTAATATAAACTAAACTATAAAATCATTTGCTTGTATCATAGTCCAAAAAACAATTTTTAGGATGTAAACCTACATTAGGTACATTTTTTACAAACAAAATTAGCTTTTTTGCTGCAAACGCAACGTCTTTGAGCAAAATAAATGGATGGTTAGGGACCCCAAAGAGTTGTGTTTGTTTTGTTTCACTCTGGATGGTCAGGGACCTCAAGGAGTTCAGAGGAACTCTGGATGGTCAGGGACCTCAAGGAGTTGTTGGACCTAAAATGTTCGTGTTTGTCTTGTTGACTCTGGATGGTCAGGGACCTCAAGGAGTTCAGAGGAACTCTGGATAGTCAGGGACCTCAACGAGATGTGTTTGTTTTGTTCGACGCTGAATGTTCAAGGACCTCAAGGAGTTCAGTGAAACTCTGGATGGTCAGGAACCTCAAGGAGACGGGCAAAACTAACATTATGTTTTCGTTTACTCTGTTTTATTTTGCAGTTATTAAATTCTGAAGATGCCGCGAGGACGTGGCAGGAGCAGGACGGTCGTGTTACGATAATAAGTTGTTTTATTTTTCAGTTATTTTGAATAAAGTTAAATAACATAAATTTCACTAATGTATCAAAAACTTCATAAATAAAATATGGTAGGACATAATCCTACCGTCCTTTAAAAAGGACGGTGGCTTTATTCATTGAATATCGTTTGCCGGTTTCAACAAAATTTAAGTTTTTGAGGTTATGAGTATATAAAAATATACAGTCTAACATAAAATGTATTTTATAATTTTAAAATTTAAGAATAATAATAAAATAACTTTCCTAGAATTAGCCATTGTCAATGCTCATAAAACGTAAGCAATTGAAACGCCAATAAAATATACAAAAATGACAACAATTGTTTGAAACTTTGCTATAAATGATATTTCATAAGCACAGTGATCATAACATATTACGCCATCTCAAATTATTTGATTTTACTAATTAATTTAGCGCGATTTTTGAAAATCCTTTTAAAAGGACGGTAGGTTTAAATGGGTTAACACTTAAACAATAAATACCATTAGCAACTACACCTATACCACAGTTAATCCCAGTGGCAGCTCGCGACAATGTTGAATGTTAAACCCAATCCCCTACTCCCCCCCATTTACCAATTTTACAAAGTATTGAATCAGCTCAGCTTGCAGTAATTTATTATCTCGTTTATTACCAATTAAGAAAACACCGACACAAAAATCTTAATGTAGACAAATTGAAAAGTCATTGCGGGTACTTATCTACCTAAATATGGATACTTAAATTAAATGGAAGTGACTTACCAAAATCTCAGATGTGCACTAAATTCGTAATACCGTTCTTCGTCAATGTTAATTTTCTCCTAAATAAAACACAAGGAAAACAAAAAACAGCTTGCTTTTCGTTGTATCCGCAAATCCAATTGTTCTTTAAGAAAATGTTTCTATTAAATTTTCATGTCCGTGTTTTAGAAGCAGAGGCAGAAAGATACTTTTTTTGAATGTCCAAATCCAGTAGTGGTCTTCCCAGTTGTTTTATTTCGAGTTTTTCCTCGAGGGAATACGAAGAAATTTTTTTTCAAAAGGTTACTGATACTGTTCATTTCTAATAGTAACACAAAACAATACACACACACGACACAAGACAGTAAAATAACAAAATATAATATGGGACGCAAGCTTTACATTACTTTCTATATGCAAGCGTTACTCAAACTAACGAGGCAAGATACAGCTGGCTCCGGTTTAATGTAATTTTAGCGCAAGGTCTGACCACCAGATTTTTTCCCGACTCTTCACGGAAGCTTACAAACTCTCTGACAACAGAGCCAGTTTCGATTTGCCTCGCCTGCCTAAATAAATACAAAGCGTGTTTTTCACATCAATAGCATGACAATAGCATCATTTCGTACTTAAACGAGTATATTTATTTGTATTTATCGGCATTTTTAAAGAAATTAAAAGCTTTTGAATGATTAATTTGTGATAGTGCTGCCATAATTTTGCAATGGTAGAGCCTTAGCTTCTTGGCTCTTCATGAAGAGCCGTCACAGGTTAATCCACAATTAAATGTTCCAAGTATGTCATCATGCAATCCAGACTAGTCCAGGTACTTTATTAACTAAATCACTGAGTCCCCGTACTGAATTCCACTAACTCAGTATCTACACTTGAGTTCACTCACTTGTCTAACTCTAAGAAGATGTTAAATACATGAAACTGACTTATTAACGATTGTAACTGCATCACTAAACAGAGTCAACTGCTTAAATAAGACTGACTTGACTAACTGCTCTTAGGCTCGATGAGTTTCACTGTCTGAATATTACTGTCTCCCCCCCCCCCCAATGTTCTCTGGGGATATATTTGTAATATGGAATTCTATTGAGCACTAATTTATATTTCCACGCTAATGCTTGGTGAAGTATTTTCGCAACGTATTATTATTATTTTGGGGTTTGTCAGGTCTTGACAAGCGTCCACTAATCGAAAACTTCAGCAACCTTTTGTGCTGCGTCATACTAGAGACTAGTGGTACTAAATACACACGGCTGCATCCCAAATCCTGACGATATGCAGACGTGAAAATTACGCCAGATCCATTGCCCGCACAATGCGGAGTGACCCGAGCAACACTGCTTACTGCATCAGAAGATGCAGGAGGGAATGGACTCGATTTTCCCATCGACAGGAGGCTTCATACCACCCAAAACACAATCTATCAGGAGTACAAGCTTAACTTTATATTCTGTATACAGCTTTATAAGCTCGGACAAGAGATCCATATACCTGGACTTCTTTTCCTCCTCCTTGAGAATGATATTCTTCTCAGCTGGACGTCAGAATTCGATCATAAACATCTAACTGGTCCCGAAATCCAGGAGGGTTATGTCCGACTTAGTGGCTGTCAGTAACCTCGAGGTGGTGAAGGAGTAATTCCAATAACTTGGAATACACTTGGAATTTTCCACCACTAATTCTAGGTCAGAAGGGAAGTACGTTATAACCAGTATTTGGTCAATACCATAGGCATGTGTATTATTATTAATATTATTATTGTTAAAGAAGGGGGGTTTGTAATCCCGCCAGTACCATCCAGGTTTGCCAGCAACGTGTTCAGCACAGACGAGACGCTCTCCTCTTAACTTCACGAAAAGGTCGAGAGAACTTTATCCCAGCAATCGGTCGCATCCTTAATGAGCTGACACCAAATCCAGCGTCCGCACAATGTGAAGCGATCCGAGCAGCACTGCTTTTTGCAATCTGCAGACCAGAGAGGCAGCAGATGGTCTAGAGACGGGAATTATGTCGGCTTCCCTCTTGATAGCAGCTTCAAGGCCACCCAATACACCCAAAATCAAGACTACGAGCTTTACAGGATAACCCGAGTACATTTTTCTTAGCTCGGACAAGAGGTCCAGGTACTTCTAGCGAAGCTTGGTGGTAGAAAATGCATAATTCCAGTAAATACGACATTTGGAGTTTTCCACCACTGCTGCAATGTCACTAGGAGCGTAAGGTAAGACAGGTATTGTGTCAATACCATATTTCTGTCTCAAAAAGACGTAAAAAACTCTAAGAGCAGAAATGTGTCGTGATATATAGCTGGATTCAGCTAAAATGGACACGCAGAAAGTACATAAGCATGTGACATTTACATAGTCTACATTGTATAGACATCGCCTCATTATTATTATTATTATCTTATTGTTATGTACTTCACCACGTTGCTTTATAGAAAAATATCTTAAATTTTTCTTACCTCTACGACATTAGCACAGTAAATGACATTAAGGTCGGTGTTGTACGAAGTAAACACTTCCGTATAGTGATGTCAACAAAGTTTATATACTGAATCAATTTCTTGGAAAATGACCCATGGCCCAGTTACCGTGTTACCTCAAAGCATTAGAGGCATTTAGAAAAAAGCCTCAAAAAATTTAGAAAAAGAGACATTTAAAAGTATAAACTAAAAGTGTTATCGTTAACTTACAAGGTAGAATATTGACAATGATATAATTTGATTTTGATAACTACATTTCCTGCAGCAAGGAATTTTCTCAATTTACCTTCCTTAAACTTTTTAAAACTGATAGGTTTATACTCGTTTGCAAAGTACATAAACTTCAGAAAAGTTTCCTTTGACTATTAAATTCTTGTTGAGTCTGGACCGCAGTTTCGATTTTCTCAAACTGTTTGAAATTTTATATGATTTATTTAACGAGCCAGACTTAGTACATAATTTTTCATAAATGATATCATAAATGGAAATTCATGTCAGTATATAATTTTATTAACATATTTTATGACAGAACTGACCTGGTACTTTAAACGATGTAATATATGTTGTGGTTGGCGTATTCTACGTAAAGATAATCTTGCTATTTTATAGAATATGCGTAGAAGCATTTTGTAACCAAATACAACAAAGTAAAACTAGTACAGAGTAGAAATTTCATTATTCTTCTTATATTACCTGACAGGCTCAGATGTTGGATATTAAGTCGACGACTACATTGGTCGGGAGTAATGTATCACTCGGTTAGAGTTCATAAGCTTTTGAATTTTTCTAATCCCATACTGTCGTCTCTAAACTGTTGCTAGATGGACTTTCAGATATTTCGTGAGTTCATCTTACATATAGTCGGATTGCTGATAGGTGACTGTTACATGTATGTATCAAGTAGTGCATTCATATATTATACTAATCTAGTTACCATTTTTCAGTGATTTTAAAAATGTTTTTTGTTATTTGTCTTAGCTGTCAGTGTCTGGTAATAAATATTAATTAAAATATGGCTTGCGGCCAATTATTAAATTCACAATGCATCATACCATTCTAGAATAATTAATAAAGCATCAACAAGTAACTCATCTAAAATAGAAATTCAAAATTGGATGATAAATAATAACATAACGTTTTCAAAAAATTACTTAAAATGTGATCTTTTAAAAATTGTTAAGAAAGAAAAATCTGAACCAATTTATTTTATTGATACATTGGCACAAATGTATGGCCATGAAGTACTAAAATTACCGCCTTATCACTGTCAGTTTAACTCCATTGAACTAATTTGGGGTATAACAAAAAATTAGTATGATAGACATATTGGTCAAAACGGATATAGTGATAACGAAGTTTTGAAAATGTGGCAAGTAGCCTGTGATCAAATTAGATGTGAAACTTGGACAAAATCTGTTAAAAAAATCGAAAATTTAATAAATGAATGGTGGGAAAGGGAAAGGATTTTTGATGATATTAATCCAATAATAATAAATACAAGAAATGACTGCGATAGTTCAGATGACGACGATATCATGCATTACAGTGACTAATTTTTTTAAAATAAAAATAAACATTGAAATACAACTTGTAGCAATATATTATATGAATAAATATATTTTTACTTAATATTTTATTACCTTGTACTTAGGGGAAACATAAAAATTTAATATAATTAAACAACAAATTATAATCCAATATTTATGTATGAGTATACATTTTACCTTATTTATAATTATTACCTTAAAATTAATCATTTTGTTTGTTTGATTACTGCTGTGAATTTATTTTCGTGCTCTAATTAGTAAAGATATCTACGAATCATGCCGTTTCTATCTAATGCTTTGTTTTTTAATAAAATAATTTTGAAGGTTAGTTGTCAACTTGCGTCACTATACGTTACTATGAGTATGCAAATAATTATACTGATATAGACAGAGTATAGTATTGTACATCGATACTTGTAGCAACGAACAGTCACCTATCAGCAATTGGACTATATTAATAATTTCTAAATTTATAGTAGCTCGCACAATTTCGCTATAGTGATAGAAATTCATTGTCCGCGATTTTTCAGTCGAAGTGTTGTCATCCTTCTTTGGCCATATACTTTGCTTTGAATTATCATCTGTAAGGCTCTGGATAGTTTCGCTTGTATTCTCAAACTGTTATCTAATAATTGCTAATTATATTCAAAGTACTTTCATACCATCAATCATCAGGCAAGCGACCATCCGCTTTGGTCCAGCGTTCGCGTCTAGAATATTTACCGTAACAGATCGTGCGGGAACTGATAGCTTCAAAAGATATCGTATGTAATATTGTCACAATTATAGTATAATTGTATTCTAATGTCCAAATTCCTTGAGCGGCCTTTTTTGTAATACTTAGGTTGTATAGGTCAAGGTTGCTGACGTTTGGTTTTGGGAATGTGCAGGGTATTGCGCATTTGCGAACATAAGTGTTGAACTATATTCTAATGTATTGATAAACATTATTCAGTTGTGATGATTATGGTCTTTTAATTGCTGCCAACAATTACACAAACGAATAATGTTGCCAAAACAATTGAGGTAGGACCTGTCGTTATAGTGTCCTCATTAACAGTTATATAATGGTCTTAGAGAATAGAGTCGGGGTAGTCATTCTTGTAACCAATGTAGTGTTGAAATTTTCTGGACCAAATCGGAAATACAGGATATCGAGGACAATTTTGATTTTTACAATAGAAACGTATTATGTAGGCTATTTTTAGATAGATCTTTTGAATATCAACAACTTTTACCTAAATATCTTTTCCGGCTAACGAAAAATTGTATTCTCTATAACAACTTGAAAATCAAGTCATTTTATTTACAAGTGGTAAAAGTGCCTTCCATTTTAATTTAATCATTTCTGCATCCACAGTCTTGAGCTATCTATAGATCGGACTGTATTAAAAATTAAAATATTTCACTTTCAAGTCGTATAGGCTATTCCAAATGTTTATGCGATACTAAATGGGAATTTCGTTCTTTTAGGTTGTCACGAGAAGGGAGCTTGTTTGGATTATTTCGATTAGTTTGACGTTGGTATGTGAAAATTTAGAATTCCAACAATGAAACCATGGAAACGAATGACATTTATTAAAAAATTTAATAGTTAATTTGTTACATATTTTGAAATAAAAAATAAATAAATAAATAAATAAATGGGAAATTTTTATTAAAAATGACAAAAAATTAAAATGCAGTGGAAAGGACATTTTATAATTACAATCAATTTACTATAGAATTTGCAATATGAGTATTATCTGTCTCATTTTGTAATACTTAACTAACAGGGAAAGTTCATTTTTTATGTTGTACATTTATAATATTATCATAGTAGGTATTAAGTTCACACGGATACGCCAAAGTCTGTTTACACCACAACACCAAAGTATAGGGTGACCATTTTCTTAAGAAGGCAATGCGGGACGGAGCAAAAAAAAGGTCATCACTTTCCAAATATAAGTGAAGAGCAAAAAAAAGTCCTCACCTCCCAAATCCAAAAGAAGAGCAAAAAAAAGGTCCTCACTTCCCAAATCCAAGTGAAGAGCAAAAAAAAGGTCCTCACCTCCCAAATCCAAGTGAAGAGCAAACAAAAGGTCCTCACCTCCCAAATCCAAGTGAAGAGCAAAAAAAAAGGTCCTCACCTCCCAAATCCAAGTGAAGAGCAAAAAAAAGGTCCTCACCTCCCAAATCCAAGTGAAGAGCAAAAAAAAGGTCCTCACCTCCCAAATCCAAGTGAAGAGCAAAAAAAATGTTCTCACCTTCCAAAAAAAAGGTCCTCACCTCCCAAATCCAAGTGAAGAGCAAAAAAAGGTCCTCACCTCCCAAATCCAAGTGAAGAGCAAACAAAAGGTCCTCACCTCCCAAATCCAAGTGAAGAGCAAACAAAAGGTCCTCACCTCCCAAATCCAAGTGAAGAGCAAAAAAAAAGGTCCTCACCTCCCAAATCCAAGTGAAGAGCAAAAAAAAGGTCCTCACCTCCCAAATCCAAGTGAAGAGCAAAAAAAAGGTCCTCACCTCCCAAATCCAAGTGAAGAGCAAAAAAAAGGTCCTCACCTCCCAAATCCAAGTGAAGAGCAAAAAAAAGGTCCTCACCTCCCAAATCCAAGTGAAGAGCAAAAAAAATGTTCTCACCTTCCAAAAAAAAGGTCCTCACCTCCCAAATCCAAGTGAAGAGCAAAAAAAGGTCCTCACCTCCCAAATCCAAGTGAAGAGAAAAAAAAAGGTCCTCACCTCCCAAATCCAAGTGAAGAGCAAAAAAAGGTCCTCACCTCCCAAATCCAAGTGAAGAGCAAAAAAAGATCCTCACCTCCCAAATCCAAGTGAAGAGCAAAAAACACAAGTTCCTCATTTCCTCAAATACAAGTTACAATGCGGGACAAAATGTTAAAATGCGGGACAAAATGTTAGAATGCGGGACTTTTGCGGGACATCCAATCAAAATGCGGGATTGTCCCGCAAAAAGCGGGACGAATGGTTACCCTTCCAAAGTAACCAGATCTTGTTTCATATTACAACTCTTTAACGCAAAGAGGTGAAACCTAAAATCTGAAAAAAAAATATAAGTAATGTACATTGATCTAAACCGGAAACGTACTAGAAGAATTTTTAATCATATTTCGTTTTGGGAAAATATTGCAGTTTTTGTGTTTAACATTAATTATTTTTTAAATTCATGGCTAATGTTATGGATTTATTGCATTTATGGCTAAGTTATTGTGTGTCTTATTTTGAAATTAAAAATGAAATACTTTTTTTTTCTTTACAGCTGAGAATCGAGTTCATGTGTATAAAGCAGTGGTTTCCAACCAGTGTTCTGCAGAACACTGGTGTTCCGCAAGCATTTCAAAAGTGTTCCTCGATAATTATGTACTACTGAAGTTGGCGTTCCCCGGAAAGTGTTTAGCAATGGGAGCAAAATATAAAGGCTTACTTTATAATAAGGTGGCTTTCTTGAGGAAATGTGTTTTCTCGTATACTACAACTAAAAAAAGATTGCTTGTGTTCTGCGAATAGGAAAATATGTACTTCGCGCAAGACCTTAAGAATGATATGTGGTGCGCTAATTTGGGCTATTTAACAGATATTTTAATTATTTGAACACTGTCAATACGAGTATGCAGGATGCAAATTAACATCAACAGACAAACTATCAGCTTTCCACAAGAAGATCATTCTTTGGAAAACAAGAGTAGAAGAAAATAATCTTAGCATGTGTGTCCAGTAATATCAGCGATTGTGTTTCCTTGATATTACAACATTTATCAATACTGGACAGCAACATACGAAAATATTTTCCTTCTCTGGACGCCTCCTTTTTCAAAAAAATTGGGAGAAGAGCATATATCCTTGTCATGTGACCGCACTTTGAAAATTAAACACGCTGAAACGCATCTTGACGAATTCTGAATAACTGTCCAACAAGAATATCCACAAATATAAAAAAAAGCCATAAAAATTTGACTGTGTTAAAAGCCATATAAACTAAAAAAAGAGAAAGATTAACAAATTTGGGGGAAAAAATGAGGGTGGCATTTTCTTGATTATATCCCAACATACAAGAAATATGCAATAAACACCAATCACAAGTTCTACATTAAATGTTTTTTTTTTAAAATTATATATTATAATTATATGAATAGATTTTTTTAAATAAATATTAAGGTATAATTATAAATATTTGTTTGAAATTGTAATTTTCCAATTTTATAAAAACACAGCTTACAAACATTTCATTTTAATTTAAGATAAGTGTTCCGTCAAAAAAATTTTCTTGCGTAAGTGTTCCGTACCTTAGATAAGGTTGGGAACCACTGGTATAAAGTGTGGTCTATAGTATTTAGTAGGTTCCGCCTATTGTTATACGTCATGATTCAACCTATGATTTGAATTACTTATTATAGTAATTATTAGTACTTATTATTAGTATTTTCTTTTTAAGTTATTAAAGAAGAATAAATCATTTACAGTATTGAAATACTTATAAAACAAAAATAACACATTGTTAATAGTGAGAAATTCGTTTCTGAAATTCAAAAAAAGACGCCATTTATCAATATATTTCATTTTTATTTATAATAAATTAAGACTTGAATACGAACCAAATGCAGAAATAAACGTTCGAACTTTTTAATTAAAACTTTATTTTGACTATTTTTTTGCAAATTATTTAAATTTTATTATAAAAATTAAATGGAAGCTCTTAGTTCTCAAATAATGAATAAAAACGATTATCAAAAAACTGTTGATTTTGATGTAGTCATAGAAAAAACAATCCTAGACATCCAACATTCTGTTGGCTTCTTACACTTATTAAATACCTACAAAATCCTGAAATGTGTGAAAATTCATACTACACATAATTTTTTTCAATGAATTTCAAATTTCTATCTCTCTCCACCACGTATCCTATCCACACTATTCGGCTATCTCACAGTTCTTGTGAAATACTCGGCCTAAGTACAGTTTTCGTAGATCTCTGTTCTTGCGGAATACCACTAATAATCTATATCTCCAACAGGGAATTTCATTTTGTTTCTTGGGTAACCGATTTATATTTAATATATCCTAAAGGTACCTTGGAGAGAGAGAGAGAAGCAAATTCCCTAACAAATCCCGCTGTTAACAAAATTAAATACATAAAAGATTTTACATAATAAGATAAATTTATTAATGTGAACCTCTTTCGCTCCGTTTAAATCGAATAAAATATTAAAATTCCCTGAAGAAAATTTGGTGAATCAATAAATTAAATATATTTTCACTTCTTTTTTGAAAGATTTTGCTGAATTTTATATAAAAGAAATTGAAGTAAAGCAGAAAGCTGAAATCTGATTGTCTTTTCCCGAGTCACTTTTGAGATGCCATACAAATATCTAAATGATAAATGTTCAGAGACATCCCTGTGAAGTTGAAAGGTTGGCCTTGTCACAGTCGGAATATAGCAATAATTTTAACAGAATAGCCATAACTTGCTGTACTTTTTAAAGGACGGTAGGACTATATACTACTATAAGAATGATAACAACCTATTTATTTAAATGCTTTATTAATTCCAAAATTATTTTATAAACTCTAATATAAACTAAACTATAAAATCATTTGCTTGTATCATAGTCCAAAAAACAATTTTTAGGATGTAAACCTACATTAGGTACATTTTTTACAAACAAAATTAGCTTTTTTGCTGCAAACGCAACGTCTTTGAGCAAAATAAATGGATGGTTAGGGACCCCAAAGAGTTGTGTTTGTTTTGTTTCACTCTGGATGGTCAGGGACCTCAAGGAGTTCAGAGGAACTCTGGATGGTCAGGGACCTCAAGGAGTTGTTGGACCTAAAATGTTCGTGTTTGTCTTGTTGACTCTGGATGGTCAGGGACCTCAAGGAGTTCAGAGGAACTCTGGATAGTCAGGGACCTCAACGAGATGTGTTTGTTTTGTTCGACGCTGAATGTTCAAGGACCTCAAGGAGTTCAGTGAAACTCTGGATGGTCAGGAACCTCAAGGAGACGGGCAAAACTAACATTATGTTTTCGTTTACTCTGTTTTATTTTGCAGTTATTAAATTCTGAAGATGCCGCGAGGACGTGGCAGGAGCAGGACGGTCGTGTTACGATAATAAGTTGTTTTATTTTTCAGTTATTTTGAATAAAGTTAAATAACATAAATTTCACTAATGTATCAAAAACTTCATAAATAAAATATGGTAGGACATAATCCTACCGTCCTTTAAAAAGGACGGTGGCTTTATTCATTGAATATCGTTTGCCGGTTTCAACAAAATTTAAGTTTTTGAGGTTATGAGTATATAAAAATATACAGTCTAACATAAAATGTATTTTATAATTTTAAAATTTAAGAATAATAATAAAATAACTTTCCTAGAATTAGCCATTGTCAATGCTCATAAAACGTAAGCAATTGAAACGCCAATAAAATATACAAAAATGACAACAATTGTTTGAAACTTTGCTATAAATGATATTTCATAAGCACAGTGATCATAACATATTACGCCATCTCAAATTATTTGATTTTACTAATTAATTTAGCGCGATTTTTGAAAATCCTTTTAAAAGGACGGTAGGTTTAAATGGGTTAACACTTAAACAATAAATACCATTAGCAACTACACCTATACCACAGTTAATCCCAGTGGCAGCTCGCGACAATGTTGAATGTTAAACCCAATCCCCTACTCCCCCCCATTTACCAATTTTACAAAGTATTGAATCAGCTCAGCTTGCAGTAATTTATTATCTCGTTTATTACCAATTAAGAAAACACCGACACAAAAATCTTAATGTAGACAAATTGAAAAGTCATTGCGGGTACTTATCTACCTAAATATGGATACTTAAATTAAATGGAAGTGACTTACCAAAATCTCAGATGTGCACTAAATTCGTAATACCGTTCTTCGTCAATGTTAATTTTCTCCTAAATAAAACACAAGGAAAACAAAAAACAGCTTGCTTTTCGTTGTATCCGCAAATCCAATTGTTCTTTAAGAAAATGTTTCTATTAAATTTTCATGTCCGTGTTTTAGAAGCAGAGGCAGAAAGATACTTTTTTTGAATGTCCAAATCCAGTAGTGGTCTTCCCAGTTGTTTTATTTCGAGTTTTTCCTCGAGGGAATACGAAGAAATTTTTTTTCAAAAGGTTACTGATACTGTTCATTTCTAATAGTAACACAAAACAATACACACACACGACACAAGACAGTAAAATAACAAAATATAATATGGGACGCAAGCTTTACATTACTTTCTATATGCAAGCGTTACTCAAACTAACGAGGCAAGATACAGCTGGCTCCGGTTTAATGTAATTTTAGCGCAAGGTCTGACCACCAGATTTTTTCCCGACTCTTCACGGAAGCTTACAAACTCTCTGACAACAGAGCCAGTTTCGATTTGCCTCGCCTGCCTAAATAAATACAAAGCGTGTTTTTCACATCAATAGCATGACAATAGCATCATTTCGTACTTAAACGAGTATATTTATTTGTATTTATCGGCATTTTTAAAGAAATTAAAAGCTTTTGAATGATTAATTTGTGATAGTGCTGCCATAATTTTGCAATGGTAGAGCCTTAGCTTCTTGGCTCTTCATGAAGAGCCGTCACAGGTTAATCCACAATTAAATGTTCCAAGTATGTCATCATGCAATCCAGACTAGTCCAGGTACTTTATTAACTAAATCACTGAGTCCCCGTACTGAATTCCACTAACTCAGTATCTACACTTGAGTTCACTCACTTGTCTAACTCTAAGAAGATGTTAAATACATGAAACTGACTTATTAACGATTGTAACTGCATCACTAAACAGAGTCAACTGCTTAAATAAGACTGACTTGACTAACTGCTCTTAGGCTCGATGAGTTTCACTGTCTGAATATTACTGTCTCCCCCCCCCCCAATGTTCTCTGGGGATATATTTGTAATATGGAATTCTATTGAGCACTAATTTATATTTCCACGCTAATGCTTGGTGAAGTATTTTCGCAACGTATTATTATTATTTTGGGGTTTGTCAGGTCTTGACAAGCGTCCACTAATCGAAAACTTCAGCAACCTTTTGTGCTGCGTCATACTAGAGACTAGTGGTACTAAATACACACGGCTGCATCCCAAATCCTGACGATATGCAGACGTGAAAATTACGCCAGATCCATTGCCCGCACAATGCGGAGTGACCCGAGCAACACTGCTTACTGCATCAGAAGATGCAGGAGGGAATGGACTCGATTTTCCCATCGACAGGAGGCTTCATACCACCCAAAACACAATCTATCAGGAGTACAAGCTTAACTTTATATTCTGTATACAGCTTTATAAGCTCGGACAAGAGATCCATATACCTGGACTTCTTTTCCTCCTCCTTGAGAATGATATTCTTCTCAGCTGGACGTCAGAATTCGATCATAAACATCTAACTGGTCCCGAAATCCAGGAGGGTTATGTCCGACTTAGTGGCTGTCAGTAACCTCGAGGTGGTGAAGGAGTAATTCCAATAACTTGGAATACACTTGGAATTTTCCACCACTAATTCTAGGTCAGAAGGGAAGTACGTTATAACCAGTATTTGGTCAATACCATAGGCATGTGTATTATTATTAATATTATTATTGTTAAAGAAGGGGGGTTTGTAATCCCGCCAGTACCATCCAGGTTTGCCAGCAACGTGTTCAGCACAGACGAGACGCTCTCCTCTTAACTTCACGAAAAGGTCGAGAGAACTTTATCCCAGCAATCGGTCGCATCCTTAATGAGCTGACACCAAATCCAGCGTCCGCACAATGTGAAGCGATCCGAGCAGCACTGCTTTTTGCAATCTGCAGACCAGAGAGGCAGCAGATGGTCTAGAGACGGGAATTATGTCGGCTTCCCTCTTGATAGCAGCTTCAAGGCCACCCAATACACCCAAAATCAAGACTACGAGCTTTACAGGATAACCCGAGTACATTTTTCTTAGCTCGGACAAGAGGTCCAGGTACTTCTAGCGAAGCTTGGTGGTAGAAAATGCATAATTCCAGTAAATACGACATTTGGAGTTTTCCACCACTGCTGCAATGTCACTAGGAGCGTAAGGTAAGACAGGTATTGTGTCAATACCATATTTCTGTCTCAAAAAGACGTAAAAAACTCTAAGAGCAGAAATGTGTCGTGATATATAGCTGGATTCAGCTAAAATGGACACGCAGAAAGTACATAAGCATGTGACATTTACATAGTCTACATTGTATAGACATCGCCTCATTATTATTATTATTATCTTATTGTTATGTACTTCACCACGTTGCTTTATAGAAAAATATCTTAAATTTTTCTTACCTCTACGACATTAGCACAGTAAATGACATTAAGGTCGGTGTTGTACGAAGTAAACACTTCCGTATAGTGATGTCAACAAAGTTTATATACTGAATCAATTTCTTGGAAAATGACCCATGGCCCAGTTACCGTGTTACCTCAAAGCATTAGAGGCATTTAGAAAAAAGCCTCAAAAAATTTAGAAAAAGAGACATTTAAAAGTATAAACTAAAAGTGTTATCGTTAACTTACAAGGTAGAATATTGACAATGATATAATTTGATTTTGATAACTACATTTCCTGCAGCAAGGAATTTTCTCAATTTACCTTCCTTAAACTTTTTAAAACTGATAGGTTTATACTCGTTTGCAAAGTACATAAACTTCAGAAAAGTTTCCTTTGACTATTAAATTCTTGTTGAGTCTGGACCGCAGTTTCGATTTTCTCAAACTGTTTGAAATTTTATATGATTTATTTAACGAGCCAGACTTAGTACATAATTTTTCATAAATGATATCATAAATGGAAATTCATGTCAGTATATAATTTTATTAACATATTTTATGACAGAACTGACCTGGTACTTTAAACGATGTAATATATGTTGTGGTTGGCGTATTCTACGTAAAGATAATCTTGCTATTTTATAGAATATGCGTAGAAGCATTTTGTAACCAAATACAACAAAGTAAAACTAGTACAGAGTAGAAATTTCATTATTCTTCTTATATTACCTGACAGGCTCAGATGTTGGATATTAAGTCGACGACTACATTGGTCGGGAGTAATGTATCACTCGGTTAGAGTTCATAAGCTTTTGAATTTTTCTAATCCCATACTGTCGTCTCTAAACTGTTGCTAGATGGACTTTCAGATATTTCGTGAGTTCATCTTACATATAGTCGGATTGCTGATAGGTGACTGTTACATGTATGTATCAAGTAGTGCATTCATATATTATACTAATCTAGTTACCATTTTTCAGTGATTTTAAAAATGTTTTTTGTTATTTGTCTTAGCTGTCAGTGTCTGGTAATAAATATTAATTAAAATATGGCTTGCGGCCAATTATTAAATTCACAATGCATCATACCATTCTAGAATAATTAATAAAGCATCAACAAGTAACTCATCTAAAATAGAAATTCAAAATTGGATGATAAATAATAACATAACGTTTTCAAAAAATTACTTAAAATGTGATCTTTTAAAAATTGTTAAGAAAGAAAAATCTGAACCAATTTATTTTATTGATACATTGGCACAAATGTATGGCCATGAAGTACTAAAATTACCGCCTTATCACTGTCAGTTTAACTCCATTGAACTAATTTGGGGTATAACAAAAAATTAGTATGATAGACATATTGGTCAAAACGGATATAGTGATAACGAAGTTTTGAAAATGTGGCAAGTAGCCTGTGATCAAATTAGATGTGAAACTTGGACAAAATCTGTTAAAAAAATCGAAAATTTAATAAATGAATGGTGGGAAAGGGAAAGGATTTTTGATGATATTAATCCAATAATAATAAATACAAGAAATGACTGCGATAGTTCAGATGACGACGATATCATGCATTACAGTGACTAATTTTTTTAAAATAAAAATAAACATTGAAATACAACTTGTAGCAATATATTATATGAATAAATATATTTTTACTTAATATTTTATTACCTTGTACTTAGGGGAAACATAAAAATTTAATATAATTAAACAACAAATTATAATCCAATATTTATGTATGAGTATACATTTTACCTTATTTATAATTATTACCTTAAAATTAATCATTTTGTTTGTTTGATTACTGCTGTGAATTTATTTTCGTGCTCTAATTAGTAAAGATATCTACGAATCATGCCGTTTCTATCTAATGCTTTGTTTTTTAATAAAATAATTTTGAAGGTTAGTTGTCAACTTGCGTCACTATACGTTACTATGAGTATGCAAATAATTATACTGATATAGACAGAGTATAGTATTGTACATCGATACTTGTAGCAACGAACAGTCACCTATCAGCAATTGGACTATATTAATAATTTCTAAATTTATAGTAGCTCGCACAATTTCGCTATAGTGATAGAAATTCATTGTCCGCGATTTTTCAGTCGAAGTGTTGTCATCCTTCTTTGGCCATATACTTTGCTTTGAATTATCATCTGTAAGGCTCTGGATAGTTTCGCTTGTATTCTCAAACTGTTATCTAATAATTGCTAATTATATTCAAAGTACTTTCATACCATCAATCATCAGGCAAGCGACCATCCGCTTTGGTCCAGCGTTCGCGTCTAGAATATTTACCGTAACAGATCGTGCGGGAACTGATAGCTTCAAAAGATATCGTATGTAATATTGTCACAATTATAGTATAATTGTATTCTAATGTCCAAATTCCTTGAGCGGCCTTTTTTGTAATACTTAGGTTGTATAGGTCAAGGTTGCTGACGTTTGGTTTTGGGAATGTGCAGGGTATTGCGCATTTGCGAACATAAGTGTTGAACTATATTCTAATGTATTGATAAACATTATTCAGTTGTGATGATTATGGTCTTTTAATTGCTGCCAACAATTACACAAACGAATAATGTTGCCAAAACAATTGAGGTAGGACCTGTCGTTATAGTGTCCTCATTAACAGTTATATAATGGTCTTAGAGAATAGAGTCGGGGTAGTCATTCTTGTAACCAATGTAGTGTTGAAATTTTCTGGACCAAATCGGAAATACAGGATATCGAGGACAATTTTGATTTTTACAATAGAAACGTATTATGTAGGCTATTTTTAGATAGATCTTTTGAATATCAACAACTTTTACCTAAATATCTTTTCCGGCTAACGAAAAATTGTATTCTCTATAACAACTTGAAAATCAAGTCATTTTATTTACAAGTGGTAAAAGTGCCTTCCATTTTAATTTAATCATTTCTGCATCCACAGTCTTGAGCTATCTATAGATCGGACTGTATTAAAAATTAAAATATTTCACTTTCAAGTCGTATAGGCTATTCCAAATGTTTATGCGATACTAAATGGGAATTTCGTTCTTTTAGGTTGTCACGAGAAGGGAGCTTGTTTGGATTATTTCGATTAGTTTGACGTTGGTATGTGAAAATTTAGAATTCCAACAATGAAACCATGGAAACGAATGACATTTATTAAAAAATTTAATAGTTAATTTGTTACATATTTTGAAATAAAAAATAAATAAATAAATAAATAAATGGGAAATTTTTATTAAAAATGACAAAAAATTAAAATGCAGTGGAAAGGACATTTTATAATTACAATCAATTTACTATAGAATTTGCAATATGAGTATTATCTGTCTCATTTTGTAATACTTAACTAACAGGGAAAGTTCATTTTTTATGTTGTACATTTATAATATTATCATAGTAGGTATTAAGTTCACACGGATACGCCAAAGTCTGTTTACACCACAACACCAAAGTATAGGGTGACCATTTTCTTAAGAAGGCAATGCGGGACGGAGCAAAAAAAAGGTCATCACTTTCCAAATATAAGTGAAGAGCAAAAAAAAGTCCTCACCTCCCAAATCCAAAAGAAGAGCAAAAAAAAGGTCCTCACTTCCCAAATCCAAGTGAAGAGCAAAAAAAAGGTCCTCACCTCCCAAATCCAAGTGAAGAGCAAACAAAAGGTCCTCACCTCCCAAATCCAAGTGAAGAGCAAAAAAAAAGGTCCTCACCTCCCAAATCCAAGTGAAGAGCAAAAAAAAGGTCCTCACCTCCCAAATCCAAGTGAAGAGCAAAAAAAAGGTCCTCACCTCCCAAATCCAAGTGAAGAGCAAAAAAAATGTTCTCACCTTCCAAAAAAAAGGTCCTCACCTCCCAAATCCAAGTGAAGAGCAAAAAAAGGTCCTCACCTCCCAAATCCAAGTGAAGAGCAAACAAAAGGTCCTCACCTCCCAAATCCAAGTGAAGAGCAAACAAAAGGTCCTCACCTCCCAAATCCAAGTGAAGAGCAAAAAAAAAGGTCCTCACCTCCCAAATCCAAGTGAAGAGCAAAAAAAAGGTCCTCACCTCCCAAATCCAAGTGAAGAGCAAAAAAAAGGTCCTCACCTCCCAAATCCAAGTGAAGAGCAAAAAAAAGGTCCTCACCTCCCAAATCCAAGTGAAGAGCAAAAAAAAGGTCCTCACCTCCCAAATCCAAGTGAAGAGCAAAAAAAATGTTCTCACCTTCCAAAAAAAAGGTCCTCACCTCCCAAATCCAAGTGAAGAGCAAAAAAAGGTCCTCACCTCCCAAATCCAAGTGAAGAGAAAAAAAAAGGTCCTCACCTCCCAAATCCAAGTGAAGAGCAAAAAAAGGTCCTCACCTCCCAAATCCAAGTGAAGAGCAAAAAAAGATCCTCACCTCCCAAATCCAAGTGAAGAGCAAAAAACACAAGTTCCTCATTTCCTCAAATACAAGTTACAATGCGGGACAAAATGTTAAAATGCGGGACAAAATGTTAGAATGCGGGACTTTTGCGGGACATCCAATCAAAATGCGGGATTGTCCCGCAAAAAGCGGGACGAATGGTTACCCTTCCAAAGTAACCAGATCTTGTTTCATATTACAACTCTTTAACGCAAAGAGGTGAAACCTAAAATCTGAAAAAAAAATATAAGTAATGTACATTGATCTAAACCGGAAACGTACTAGAAGAATTTTTAATCATATTTCGTTTTGGGAAAATATTGCAGTTTTTGTGTTTAACATTAATTATTTTTTAAATTCATGGCTAATGTTATGGATTTATTGCATTTATGGCTAAGTTATTGTGTGTCTTATTTTGAAATTAAAAATGAAATACTTTTTTTTTCTTTACAGCTGAGAATCGAGTTCATGTGTATAAAGCAGTGGTTTCCAACCAGTGTTCTGCAGAACACTGGTGTTCCGCAAGCATTTCAAAAGTGTTCCTCGATAATTATGTACTACTGAAGTTGGCGTTCCCCGGAAAGTGTTTAGCAATGGGAGCAAAATATAAAGGCTTACTTTATAATAAGGTGGCTTTCTTGAGGAAATGTGTTTTCTCGTATACTACAACTAAAAAAAGATTGCTTGTGTTCTGCGAATAGGAAAATATGTACTTCGCGCAAGACCTTAAGAATGATATGTGGTGCGCTAATTTGGGCTATTTAACAGATATTTTAATTATTTGAACACTGTCAATACGAGTATGCAGGATGCAAATTAACATCAACAGACAAACTATCAGCTTTCCACAAGAAGATCATTCTTTGGAAAACAAGAGTAGAAGAAAATAATCTTAGCATGTGTGTCCAGTAATATCAGCGATTGTGTTTCCTTGATATTACAACATTTATCAATACTGGACAGCAACATACGAAAATATTTTCCTTCTCTGGACGCCTCCTTTTTCAAAAAAATTGGGAGAAGAGCATATATCCTTGTCATGTGACCGCACTTTGAAAATTAAACACGCTGAAACGCATCTTGACGAATTCTGAATAACTGTCCAACAAGAATATCCACAAATATAAAAAAAAGCCATAAAAATTTGACTGTGTTAAAAGCCATATAAACTAAAAAAAGAGAAAGATTAACAAATTTGGGGGAAAAAATGAGGGTGGCATTTTCTTGATTATATCCCAACATACAAGAAATATGCAATAAACACCAATCACAAGTTCTACATTAAATGTTTTTTTTTTTAAATTATATATTATAATTATATGAATAGATTTTTTTAAATAAATATTAAGGTATAATTATAAATATTTGTTTGAAATTGTAATTTTCCAATTTTATAAAAACACAGCTTACAAACATTTCATTTTAATTTAAGATAAGTGTTCCGTCAAAAAAATTTTCTTGCGTAAGTGTTCCGTACCTTAGATAAGGTTGGGAACCACTGGTATAAAGTGTGGTCTATAGTATTTAGTAGGTTCCGCCTATTGTTATACGTCATGATTCAACCTATGATTTGAATTACTTATTATAGTAATTATTAGTACTTATTATTAGTATTTTCTTTTTAAGTTATTAAAGAAGAATAAATCATTTACAGTATTGAAATACTTATAAAACAAAAATAACACATTGTTAATAGTGAGAAATTCGTTTCTGAAATTCAAAAAAAGACGCCATTTATCAATATATTTCATTTTTATTTATAATAAATTAAGACTTGAATACGAACCAAATGCAGAAATAAACGTTCGAACTTTTTAATTAAAACTTTATTTTGACTATTTTTTTGCAAATTATTTAAATTTTATTATAAAAATTAAATGGAAGCTCTTAGTTCTCAAATAATGAATAAAAACGATTATCAAAAAACTGTTGATTTTGATGTAGTCATAGAAAAAACAATCCTAGACATCCAACATTCTGTTGGCTTCTTACACTTATTAAATACCTACAAAATCCTGAAATGTGTGAAAATTCATACTACACATAATTTTTTTCAATGAATTTCAAATTTCTATCTCTCTCCACCACGTATCCTATCCACACTATTCGGCTATCTCACAGTTCTTGTGAAATACTCGGCCTAAGTACAGTTTTCGTAGATCTCTGTTCTTGCGGAATACCACTAATAATCTATATCTCCAACAGGGAATTTCATTTTGTTTCTTGGGTAACCGATTTATATTTAATATATCCTAAAGGTACCTTGGAGAGAGAGAGAGAAGCAAATTCCCTAACAAATCCCGCTGTTAACAAAATTAAATACATAAAAGATTTTACATAATAAGATAAATTTATTAATGTGAACCTCTTTCGCTCCGTTTAAATCGAATAAAATATTAAAATTCCCTGAAGAAAATTTGGTGAATCAATAAATTAAATATATTTTCACTTCTTTTTTGAAAGATTTTGCTGAATTTTATATAAAAGAAATTGAAGTAAAGCAGAAAGCTGAAATCTGATTGTCTTTTCCCGAGTCACTTTTGAGATGCCATACAAATATCTAAATGATAAATGTTCAGAGACATCCCTGTGAAGTTGAAAGGTTGGCCTTGTCACAGTCGGAATATAGCAATAATTTTACACATATACAAAGACGCATTCCTGTTACAAGAACTCACACTACCACAACCAAAGAACAGAGTTACATTTAATGGCAAGTATATGTGTTGGTGCCAAAGGCACCCTTAAATATATCTAATAAGTTTCCCACTGGCAGAAATATTACATTTAATTAAGATGTCTTCAAATGCCAACAATAGACATTAAACAGAAATGAAATTCGTAAATAATTAACAAAACACGAGTTTCTATTGAAATAATAATAAAATAATAGTACAATACAATATATTAATTACAATAACACTTTTAAATAATTAATATCACTGCGTAATACGAAGGATACCTTTTATGTTTTGACAAACGACCCCTAGATGGCAATATTGAAATGTGTCATAATTATATATTATAATTAAATTGGTAACAGAGCAACAAAAAATGCAAAAGATGGTTTTAAAATAGAAATGGGAAGAGAAAAAATAAATTTAGTAGCTGAATTTAAATATTTAGGGCTTATTATTGACGAAGATTTATCGGCTAAAAATCATGTAAATTATATTTCTAAAAAAATTGTTAAAAAGATTAATTATTTAAGAAGAATACGACCCCACGTGTCACTCTGGTGTGCTAAGCAAATATGCGAAGCAATAATAAAACCACATTTCCAATATTGTTGTACCTTTTTATATAGCTGCAGCAAAACTGAAATTAAACGTTTGCAAATTCTGCAAAACAGAGCAATGAGGGTAATTTTAAAACAAAGTAGATACTCCAGAATAACGGATATGCTAAAAGCTCTGGGTTGGTTAAATATTGTAAATTTTATAAAGGTGAATGCGATGTCCTTTATTTTCAAAATGGAAAATAACTTACTGCCTAGTTATTTATCTCAAGATATAAAGAGATTTAAAGATATACACACGTATAACACGAGATATAAGGACAATTATTATCTACCATCCATTAAAACAGCAATGGCTGAAAACAATATTTTTCATAGAGGTCTTCTAGAGTATAATACCTTACCAAATGTAATCCGCAATAGTGTTACTGTAAAAACATTTAAAAAACTTTTAGTTAAACAACTAACTGGGACCCATTTATAGATGTATATTATTAACTATAATTTGATTTGTATATGGTTTTATAGTGTTATTGTTGTATAATTTGTATTACATGTATAAATGTATGTACAATTTTTAGTTTTATTTTTGCAAATTTATTTATATAAGTATTTTGTACTAGCTGTAGAAGCTAATTAATAAATACATTTATTATTATTATTATTATTATAATTCGCACTACTAAAAGTTTTAATTCTATAAACGCTTTTAAAAATCTTTACTTTGCGTACGTCTCTAGTATCTTAAGCTATTCATCCGTTATCAGGAATAGTTAATATGACAAATACATTTTCAAAATTGAGAAAAAAGCCATAAAGTATTTCTGCTTTAAATGTAATGTCCAATACGATAAATACTACGATTCCTGTCTCGGAATAAATATTCTACCGCTTCAAAAACGTCGTATTTTATCTGACATGTTGATGGTTTACCGAATAGTTAATAACATAACTCCTTCTAGCGAACTCCTACATCTTATCGAGTTTCGAATATCGATATATGAGCGAATCGATATATCGTAAGTGTGATATCGATATTCGATATGTATCGAAGTAAAAATATCAATATTTTCGATATATCGAAATAACTAACACGTAACATGTAAGATATATAAATTACATATTTTGTGGTTGGCTTGGCGGGAAAAGAAGTCGCCAATTGACAGACAATCACTTTACAGTTGATACTCACCCAGATACCAACCAACTTTAATATTATCCTTGTTAACAGCTCTCTTAATTTAATATATCTATATATATGCTGTTCACTTTTGTAAGGACAAACCAGATTTTTTGGTTACTTTTATAATAGTGTATTACTGTCTTTAAATATCAATTAAAAATATCCCTTACACTGTAAAACCGACTTTAGATTTATTGGTTATGATCATTATTAAGAAAGTGAAATTTTTTATAATTTTCTAATCCCTTCAAAGGTGCAAATTATTGAAATCAAAATTTCGTCTTACAGGCTATTCGAAACGATTAGGCGGAACTAAATGAAAATTTCGTTATTTTAGGCTGTCACGAAAAGGGACCTTGCTTGGGTTATTTTATGTTTCAGGTTTGGTATGTGAAATATTAAAATTCCAACAGTGAAACGATGGAAACGAATGACGTATGTCAAATATTTTAATACATTTTTCCATATTTTGAAGACAAAAAAATTAATAAATGGGAATTTTTTATTAAGAATGACAAAAAACTAAAATGTAATGAAAAGGACATTTTATAATGACAATCAATTTAATCTAGAATTTGCAATGTGATGATTTTCAAAGCCTAAACAAAATGACCAAAAGTCTGAATTAATTGATAAAAATTACTAGATTTCAAAAATTAGTTCCGCCTAAACGTTTGGAATAGCCTATAGTTTGTTTCTACAAAAGTGAATAGCATATATTTAAATGTAAAAAATATACAAGAATACCGATATTTTGTGCGAATATCGATATCTTGCGCGATATATCGCATTTCAAATATCGATATAAAAATATCGATATATTTTTCTAAAGTATCCATATTTTCGATATATCGATATATCGTTCCCATCCCTACATACAATACCAGAAGTACTAACCTATTCCATCAAACCAATTCAAACACAAATTCCTTCACTAACTCGCCCATCATTAGACTTTCCACTACGTATACTCTCTTTTTTTCTCATATTAGATATTTTCAATTGTTCCAAACAAAAATTCCGGAAATTATGTAATAATAAATTGCATACTCTAAGTGATCCTCAATCTTCTTCTATTAAATCATGTAAAAAGTAAATATAATTTTGTAATAACATTGTAACTTGTAAACACTGTAAATTGTAAATGTGTTCACTTTACTGGGTCAGTCCCATCTGTGCTACGATCATAATAAAAAAATTCAAAATTAAAAAATACTATATTCGTATAATTTAACATTTGTTATCATGAAATCAGTGTCAGCTTATAAATTGACCTAGTAGTTTGTTGACAATCAGCTTTTAAAAAAAAGTTTGTGAAACATGGGTATTATTCGTCAGTTTTCGTTGGATGATTTTTTACGATTTTAGTAAAGGCCTAACTCAACAACAATGCATAGATTCGCTTCGTTCAACTTGGCATATCGCAGACTGCAATACATTCGATTTTGCATGAACATTTAGCTGTGAAAAAGATCAGTTCCCGATGGATTCGCATAATTTGACCGAAGCTCAAAAAGGCTCGTATTGACTGGCGTAAGAGAATGCTAAAAAAAAAATAACCTAGGCACTGCAAAATCCGTATACAACATCGTTACAGGTGACGAAACTTGGATTTATTCATATGAAGCGGAAACTAAGCAACAATCCACTGTTTAGGTCTTCCAAGATGAACCGAAATCCACAAAATTTGTTCGTTCACGAAGCACTTCCAAGAAAATGATGGTTTGTTTCTTCGGTTGTACTGGACATGTCGCAACCATTCCTTTACAACAATTTGTTTGCTAGAAGTCATCGACAAAATCAGGAAAAACAACCAAAAACTTCATAATTTTTCATCGTGACAATGCAAACTCCCACACAGCTCGTCAAACAATTGATTATTTGAACGAGAAAAACATCGAATTAATGTCTCACTGACCGTATTCACCTGATTTATCCCCTTATGACTTTTTTTGTTCCCCAATGTCAAACAAAAAATGCGGGGGCCTTCGAAAACCATGTTTTTGCGAAACCAACTTCAGAGTGGAAAAAATGTTTCGAGAATTAGTTTGAACGCAAGTAAAAGTGTATAAATCTTAAAGGCGAATATTTTGCAAAGCAATAAACAAGTTTGTTTCAAAAAAAAAAAATCTTTCGTATCAAAAAATATCAATCATCTATTTTTTTCAATTTCCCAAATGTTTATAAAAAACTAAATATTGATAAAAGATATTTATAGTGCCTTTTTTTGACAGTTTTAGAATCTGAAACTCATATATCATTGTTATCAAAAATCTTTGTCCTTTGAGGATAACCAAATAATGTTGTCAGAATAACACGATGTAGTGATAAGGCAGTGGATATCTGTCCCTCGGGTTAGGAAAATAAAACGTGCTAACTAGACTTGGAGATAAGGGAAAAAAGCTGTCAAAAAGCAACCTCTGAACGAAGAAATGGGGTCACTACTTAATCTCTGCTCTAGATAAAGCATAGTTTTTAGGAACATCTCAAGGCAATTGTCTTTTTATAACATGAAAATGGTTCAGTTAATTGTTTTACTGCAAAATCAATTGGGAAATGGTTATTTGAAACCGTTAAATTAAACGGAAAACTTTTACAGAACAGAAGTTTGCAATAGTTTTTGTAATTTAAAAATTTTTAAAATGAACTTTTGTTTTTAATAATAAAATAAACGTATATGTTGATGAATTATGTCCGTAGATAATATAATAGTTAAGTTTATGGGAGTCGGACAGGTGTAGAAATAAATAAAAAAGTTTATTTAACTAAGCTTACGTTTCGATTTTAATCAAATCTTCCTCAGAGCTAAAAAGATTTAGAATCAGTTAGAAATTACATAATTAATATTGTTTATATGAATACATTGTAACGAATCGAGTAGTCCATCAGAAACTTTCACAAACACCCGTCGGGAGAATTCCTTTGAACGGTATTTCTTGGGCTTTTTAAAAAGGGTATACTTTTGAGAATTCAAATAATAAAATTTTAGAAATTTTATGTTTCTTTAGAAATATATTTTTTAAATGGTTCTTTGTTCAGGGAGAAATTTCTTCAGAGTTATTGCTTAATAACTCTGAACACTAGCATCTTCTTGAACAAAGCAAAACCCTTTTCTTGGGAATATACCTAAACTGCTTATTTAAACCCCTATCTCCCTGGAGATGAGAGCAGATAGTATTCGGGCTTGTTAGTAGTAACATCTAGGTAGTAGCATTCGTAGAGGCACTGTGTCGATATTTTCTGGTGGTCTACTCAATTCTGTTTGTTTTATTTTATTAATTCCTTTAAATACATATTAAACTTTTAATCATTTAAACTATTTGTAAATATTACTGTTAATAAATTTAATTCATTAATTTTAAACCGTGTTAACGAGTGTAAACCCTTCACCTTTAAGAACTTTAGTGAACAGCTTAGATCCAAACTTAAATACAAGATGCCTGTTCAGTCGGTTGGTAAGTACAAATAGTTATCATTTAATTCACATATCGTAATGATGAACCCTGGATCACACTCACGCCTACTACCCGAACTCCTTTAGTCAGTAATCTCACTTCAGTTTGAGATTAGACATAATATAATACCACAGGCTCGCTACCTAGTGGACAATAAAAGGTACGTTATAAAGTAACGTTACCGGTTCGCTACAAATTTGGTGGCAGCGGTGGGATATGTAATAGTTAGGTTTTCTATTGTCTAACTCACCTGAAATTACTTCCATGTGGTGTAACCTTAAGTATTCGTTCATAAATTCTCGGTACCTTTTGTTCAATACTTGATTATTTTGTAATTTTCTGTGCAAAGACATAAATCTTTGGTACGCTAAGTCATACGAATTTCCTAATTCACTGGCATCGGCTGTTAGAGGTAGTTGTACTACATATCTTCCATCTTGTTCTCGATGTGTAGATTCTTGATACAATTTCTCACACTCTTTTTGTTCCTTGGTCATAATTGATTTGGTGTGTATTTCTTCTATCTTCCAGAAGGTTTCAAGATTTTTATTCAAGTCTGACTTGAATCCAACAAAGAGTGATGTTTGCTTTTTGATACACCGCTGCTGCAAAGAACCTTTCTTTTGAGGCATCTTTTGATTTATTTGGCCTGAGAGAATCCAACCGAACTGTGTATTCCTCATGATAGGTAGATTGTTTCCTACTGACCATTGCTCATTCTTCAGTATTTCAAAATATATTTCCGCTCCTATAAGTAAATCGACTGGGTTTGGAACATTGAAAGTTGGGTCTGCTAAATTAAAATCCCTTGGGATATTCCAAAACTCATATGAAACGAACTTATAAGGAAGAATACATGTAATTTCTGGAACAATTAAACATTCTAATTTTGCTTCATAATTATTTTGTCGTGAACTAATAGACACTCGTGTAGATCTATTTATCTCAGATTGTATATTGTGTATACCTGATAAATACACCTGTGTTGATGAAGATTTTAAATTTAATTTATCAGTTAAGTTGTGTGTAATGAAATTGCATTGTGAGCCGCTGTCTAATAAGGCTCGCGCATTGTGCCAGTTTCCTTGATTATCCTGAATTTTTAACAAAACAGTTGCCAACAATACTTGTTTTGGTTCAGCTGCATTGTAACAGGAAATTTGAAGTTTGTTTTCTTCATTTGGTACCTGTGTGTCTGTGTTTTCTGCTTCAACTTTATTGATGTGTAACAGTGTATTGTGTGGTTTTTCGCATTTGTTACTTTTTCTGGAAGTGCAATCTTTAGCACTGTGATTTGGCCTTAAACAATTGTAACAGTACTTATTTGTTTTAATGGTTTGAATTCTGTCTTCTGTGCTTAATTGCAAAAACTCTTTGCAATGATATAGATAATGAGGTTCACTGCAAAGTTTACATGCTGGTGCCTTATACTTTTTAGTAAAATTACCATTAGTATTGGTTTTCATACATGAATTAGTACTATAACCTGTCTTAACCTTGTTTTGTTTAAATTTATTTTCTTGCCTTTCATACTGATGACTTTGTTCTAGTGATGAACAACGATGTTCTAAGAATTTGAAGAATTCATCAAGTGTTGCTAATGTTTTAGCCGGTTTGTGTAGACCCCAGGCTCTTCTGGTGCCTGCGTCTATTTTTTGAAGTATCATGTGTACTATTAAAGGATCCCAATTGTCAATATTAACTTTGAATGCCTTTAATGAACCTAAATGTTGTTTGATGTCTGATATTACAAACCTCATTACACGAAAATTGTCTTTTAACACTACTGGAATGTCAAATAATGCTTTGATATGCGAATTTACGATGTAGGTTTCATTGTTGTACCTATCATTTAAAAGTTCTAATGCTACTTCGTAATTTTCATTCGATGACGAAACACCTGCTATAATTTTAAGTGCTTCTCCTTTCAGTGAAGTTCGCAAATAAAATAATTTTTCTACATTAGAAATTGAGTCGTTTTCATGTATAACCTTGATAAAAAGGTCGTAAAAACCTCGCCATTCTTCATATTTCCCGTCAAATATAGGAATTTGAATTTCTGGTATGGTTATTTTGCTCTTTGTCAGTTCTGAACTGCTCGCATTAACACTTGTATTCGTGATATTTGAGTTGGCAATCAATTGTTTGTTGCATTCATTTTGGAACTTCATAATTCTTGCTTTTATTTTCATATGCTGATTATCTATTTTGAGACGTTCCTCTTCATGGTTTCCATCAGGATCCGTTTCTTCAATTCCATTTTGAATCTCTTCATATTTCTTGTACAAATCTTCTAACTTGTCAAGTCTAACTGTCAGATTTTCGATACCTTCATCCTCACTGTATTTTTTAAATACGTAATTCTCTATTTCTGTAATTCGAGCTTTAATTAATCTTCTGGACTTTAAGTTCGATGAATTTGTAGCCATATTTATTGTTTTGAATAGAAAAGATCAAAAAATGTATTGGGAATCGTTATCTGTCAACTGTCACCTGTCACCTGTCAACTGTCAACTACTTGTCACCTACCTTGATTCTGATGTGCCGCTCTATATAAATTACAAATTGACAAATTTACATATGTGCCGACTCTCTTGAATTGTGTTCCAAACTACTGGTCCTGCTTGGAGACTATCTCACGCTGCTTGTCGCTAGCCTCTTCACACTTCAATGTTGGGTTAACTTGGAAATGCTGCGTTTTGAATGCGCTTTTCGCAGTATTTGCTTCAAGTCTTCGCTTGTTGTCAATGTTTTACCAATTCACCTGGTCCAATCCACAAATACGGCTCGATGTGACCAAAAATATGTTGCGTGATTTTTATTGAATAATATTTTTTGACACTGACATAAAATTCAATTGTTTATTTTGAAAATACACATTTGAAATATTTATTTGTTACAAACATAAATGAATGTGATATTACATAAATGTTTGGTTTGATTTTGACTAGTGGACTGTATTTTGACTAATTTTGTGTATGGGGACGTATTTGTATAGTCGCTACCATAACACATTCACAATAAAACACTTTTTTCACTTTTTGACAATTATGATTTTTTGTAACACTGTTTTACTCTCCGTTGCTACGGAATCATTTTATAGTTTCTAAACAGATTTAATTGGATTAATTTGATTTAACATAAAAAAGGTGTATAAATATATGAATGGAAAAGATCAAGTGTATTTCTAGTTCCTAAATTTGTTTTGACTTTTACGGCATCCAGGGAGTATCAGCTGCTTTAGCATCACTGATACAAAAATTGCATTATGATATGTGTATTTTATGTATTGTTACCACCGACGATATTTCATGTCGAGTTTGCCACCGGGTGTCGACCAGAGCCTCTCAAGAATGCTACCGTTTACTTCCGTCGCGTACCTCGGTACGTCATAATAGTTATTTCCGTCAACAACCGCACAGAAGTCCTTATCAGTGGAACTGACCTGCAGAAGATCGACGTACGACAATCAAGATGATGTATCCCGAAGAAATAAGACTAGAACAACAGACCACTCAAGACCCATGAAGAAGATGTTATGAAGAGCCCAGCGTAGTAATCTCTCAGAAGCTTACAACGGCAATCAAAGGCGAATATGACGTCAGATTATCGAAGAAGAGACATACTTTATACGTCCATACATGTGAAGCAGAAGAAGGCAGAAGAGTTGTGATTTCGGGGTTGGAAGTCAAAGCAGTATTTAACGAGAAAATGATGCCGCAAGAAGCGAGCAATGAGAAATGGATCCACGAATAATCCACATTATGTGTTGAATTTATGTTTTGTTATAGATAGACATGTTGTCTAAGCGCCTAGCTAGGAAGATTAACCGCACATCAATTTACAATGGCCACCCTGATGACAGCGCCCTCGTCCGGCCTTAAGACGAGCCCGCCCGAGCAAGCAGTTAGGCCCTGTTTCGCTCAAATTCAATTGACGATTACCATTCCTCTCAAGAATGAGGCCCACATGTATTGCAGGCCAGACAAAACGATAGAAGAAGAAATTTGTCTACGTAGAGCCTCAAACAAAAAGGGTTGCCCTATGCATATTCGTCCGTTGAAATGAAAAATCGTCAGGAGTTGTAGATTATTGTCGCTTAATCCAAGAGAAAAATCGTAGCGACTGTCAAACCGGTCTGCGGAGACGATTAAAGTGAGAAATCGTGGCGACTGTACAATGAGTCTGCGTGCACGATACTAGTAAAATTTGTGGTGGTTCAGCCCGTAGCGCGAACCACAAATATTTGTTTCGCCCGTTCACGTTATTACTAGGGCGTGGAGCGATAGTTGAGACTGCACACGTTACAAAACAACAGCTGAAACTATCTGCGTGTGGCCAAACAGAGGTGTTGCTTTGCCACCCCCGAAACGAAAACGAAATCACGAAAGAAAATGAAATCGAGAAACGAAAATGAAACGAAAGCGAAAAACGAAGAAAGGATAAAGAAGAATAATTTGAGAAAAGATGTTGTATATAAAGTATGGTCTGAAGAACAATATGATAGAGAATTTCTACACTGAGAAATTTAATTTAAATGTAAGCCGTTGCGAGCCATGAGACATTATACGGAGAAGAGCTGCAAGTTTGCCATCTTCCACGAAGACATCGAGCCAGTCACGAAGAAAGAAATTTTCCTACTTCCGTGGTCCGAAGAGATGTTCAAGATGGATGCCTACCAACCAGCAAGAGACAATTTTCAATCCAAACAGGTACCCACCTATTGGTACCAGCACCAGGTTTACATCTGAGATCCTTCCACAACCATCAGCGAGGTCAACTTCCACCAGGTCAAGAGGGATGAACCGGTCCGCCATGACTTCCCCTCTGCAGGTCTTTCCATTGGTATCCCCGCCCCCTAAGGTTAAGTATTTACTCCTCTTTGGATCCCTCTCCGGTTTGAAGGTTTAGCCAAACCTGCGAAGGACCCTTGAGAAAAGGTGTCCATCCATATAAATGGATAGACACTTTTTAAAAGGAGGGAGTAATGTAACGAATCGAGTAGTCCATCAGAAACTTTCACAAACACCCGTCGGGAGAATTCCTTTGAACGGTATTTCTTGGGCTTTTTAAAAAGGGTATACTTTTGAGAATTCAAATAATAAAATTTTAGAAATTTTATGTTTCTTTAGAAATATATTTTTTAAATGGTTCTTTGTTCAGGGAGAAATTTCTTCAGAGTTATTGCTTAATAACTCTGAACACTAGCATCTTCTTGAACAAAGCAAAACCCTTTTCTTGGGAATATACCTAAACTGCTTATTTAAACCCCTATCTCCCTGGAGATGAGAGCAGATAGTATTCGGGCTTGTTAGTAGTAACATCTAGGTAGTAGCATTCGTAGAGGCACTGTGTCGATATTTTCTGGTGGTCTACTCAATTCTGTTTGTTTTATTTTATTAATTCCTTTAAATACATATTAAACTTTTAATCATTTAAACTATTTGTAAATATTACTGTTAATAAATTTAATTCATTAATTTTAAACCGTGTTAACGAGTGTAAACCCTTCACCTTTAAGAACTTTAGTGAACAGCTTAGATCCAAACTTAAATACAAGATGCCTGTTCAGTCGGTTGGTAAGTACAAATAGTTATCATTTAATTCACATATCGTAATGATGAACCCTGGATCACACTCACGCCTACTACCCGAACTCCTTTAGTCAGTAATCTCACTTCAGTTTGAGATTAGACATAATATAATACCACAGGCTCGCTACCTAGTGGACAATAAAAGGTACGTTATAAAGTAACGTTACCGGTTCGCTACAACATTATCAAACTACAGCTGAATGGTTTAGGTACTAAGTGTACATGAATAATTATAGTTATAGATAGATTACAGATGATAATACAGTTAAATATAAAAAAGTCAAATAATAAAAATATATGAGTTACTAAAATTTGATTTAAAATAAATAAATAAATAATTAAAATAAAATAAATAAGTACATAAATAAAATTTGTTATACCTAGTTAGTCACATAATTTAAAATTATAACGTTAAATAATAAAATATGAGTTACGTAAAATTGATTTAAAATAAATAAATAAATAAAAATAAATAAATGATAAATAAATTTTACTATACCTAGTTAAAGTCACATAATTTTAAAATAAGACGTTAAATAATAAAATATATCGGTATATGTGGCCATGGTTTATAAGGTCGTTGAACTTGGTGATAAGAATGATACTGAAAAATCAAGTCTGAATTCGAAGTAATCTACAGGTAAAAAATTGCAACTAGTGAAATCTATACGGCAAATTATATAGTTAAAAGTTATTAAAGATATTACAATAGATGGCGTTCATCGTATTGCAATCGGTTTTAAAGTTTATCGTTTTATTATCTCGTTGGATGTTTATGCTTTCGCTTATTAATCTTTTATTTAAATTTTTAACTCTATCTAGGATTTTGGTTTCTTCAAAATTAAATTTATGATTGGTTTCAAAGAAATGCGTGCTAAGAGCAGTATTTTCTTTTTTGTTTCTATATTTTTCTTGGCAACTATTTTTATGTTGGTAAATTCTTTTATGTAGATATTGTTTGGTTTGTCCAATATATCCCAAATCACATCCTGCGCAAGGGATGTGGTAGACAACTGAAGATGTATTAAATTTAGGTGTCGGGTCTTTTAATTGGGAATATAATTCTTTAACCGTTTTAAGATTGTAGAATGCTAATTGTATGTTAAGGGGTTTAAATAGTTTAGCAATGTTAAATGAGATTTTATCTATGTAGGGAAATTTAAAATATATGTTTTTAGAATTAATATTAGATGTTATATTGTTATTAATGATAATAATACTAATCTAGAGTGGCATTCTACAATCTTAAAACGGTTAAAGAATTATATTCCCAATTAAAAGACCCGACACCTAAATTTAATACATCTTCAGTTGATAATGTATTCATATAAACAATATTAATTATGTAATTTCTAACTGATTCTAAATCTTTTTAGCTCTGAGGAAGATTTGATTAAAATCGAAACGTAAGCTTAGTTAAATAAACTTTTTTATTTATTTCTACACCTGTCCGACTCCCATAAACTTAACTATTATAATAAAATAAACAGAAATAGTTAATTTTATAGGATCTACTGAAATTATTCTTTTTCGGCTACTAGGCCTTTTTCGGCTACTGAGGCAGATATTACCCTCCTAGACTTCGAGGCAAAACAAATGTTTGTCATCAAATATTTCTATCCATTTGAGAAAAACATCTCTCAAGAAGAAACAAAAAACAAATTTATAAGAACTTTTTCCCGAGCTTAGATATTTGCATTCATGTTATACGTATAAATACAGAAATCGACAGACTTCTCTTGCTTAGTAACTATCAAATCGGGCGTGTAAATGATTTTCAGTACTTGGGGAGGGTTGTGATTGTAGAGAGCAGGGCGGATGTAGATATAGAAAGCAGAATTCGTAAAGCAAGCGGCGTCTTCATCCAACTTAGTCGTATATGGAATTCTGCAATATTTATCAGGTCTACAAGTATGAAATGCGGATTTTTTTCAAACTTGCCGCGCAAACAGAGTGTATAATTCTAAGTTTCAACACATATGGCGTTTTGTTAAGTTATCATTAGTGTCAAATGCGTATAGGTTATAATTTGAAAAATGATCATATAGTTTTGTTTTACTGTGTTAAAAATGTCAAATTTTGTGCCAAATAAAGAGCACTCGCGGACAGTACTACTGTTTTGTTTTCATTTGAAAAAAAAAAAAAATGCTGCTGAATCTTACCGACTGCTTCGAGAAGCTTATGGTGAATATGCTCTATCGCAAGATACGTGTGAACGATGGTTTCGGCGTTTCAAAAGTGGTGATCTTACAGACAAAGAACATGGAAAACCTCCAAAAAAATATGAAGATACAAAATTGGAAACATTGCTACAGGAAGACGATAGTCAATCACAAAAACAACTAGCAGAGCAGTTAGGCGTTATTCAACAAGCTGTTTTCAATCGCCTACGAGAGATGGGTAAGATCCATAAAGTCGGCAGATGGGTTCCACATGCATTGAATGGGAGGCAGATGGAAAAACGCAAAAACACTTGTGAAATTTTGCTTGCACGATACAAAAGAAAGTCTTTTTTGCATCGTATCATTACTGGCGATGAAAAATGGATTTATTTTGAAAATCCTAAACGCAAAAAATCTTGGGTGAACCCAGGCTCACCATCCACATCAACTGCAAGACCGAATCGCTTTGGCAAAAAGACAATGCTCTGTACTTGGTGGGACCAAAAGGGTGTGGTCTATTATAAATTGTTAAAACCTGGTGAAACAGTTAATACCCAACGCTACCAACAACAACTGATAGAATTGAACCATTCGCTGCTCATAAAACGACCAGAATACGAAAGAAGACAGCACAAGGTAATCTTTCTTCACGATAACGCTGCATCACATAAGGCAAAAGCAGTTTGCAACACATTGGAGGCACTCAAGTGGGAAGTGCTACCCCATGCCGCTTACTCACCAGACTTGGCCCCTTCAGATTACCACTTGTTTGCATCGATGGTTCATGCACATGCCAAGCTGCACTTTTGTTCATATGAAAATGTGAAAGAATGACTAGATGAATGGTTTGCGGGGAAAGGGGAAGAGTTCTACTGGCGAGGTATTCACAAATTGCCTGAAAGATAGGAAAAATGTATAACTTCTAATGGAGCATACTTTGAATAAATAAACTTTTACTGTTCTTTTGAGTTTAATGTGTTTAATTTAAAAAAAAAATCCGCATTTCATACTTGTAGACCTGGTAATACCCCCATGAAAACTACCATCTTTAGGGTATGTTTAACGTCAGTACTTCTGTACGGTTGCGGGACTTACCTTGTTACAGAAGCCATAAAGAGAAAAGTGCGAGTATTTGTAAACCGATGTCATCGAAGACTTTTTCGCAATTATTGGCCACGTAGAATAACAGGCGCAGAATCGGGGAAAGTACTGGCCATATAGACTTAAGTGTGCAAATAAAAAGAAGAAACTAAGAAAGCTTCTAGCGAGGTATGTAACTATGCACTAGTATACAACCCACAGGGCAGTAGGAGAAGGGGATGACCCAAGAACTCCTGACGTCGTTCCACACTATCAGAGATAAATATATGGAACTCTCAAAATCAAGACAAAAGACTCTACAGTAAAATCACTGATTTGAATCCAATGGCAGATAGAAGAGTTGCATGGATACATTTTATTGACAGCCTATGCTCTTTTTAAAGGCAGTCCAAAATCACTCGATAGTAGATAAGGCTTGCTGATGATGATGTTCTAAGGTCCACTGCGACGTTCTAATTGTTGGTGTTTTGGGCGACCTCATGGTTTCCATTAGAAAGGAAATTGGAACTATTCCCGCCCACAAATTGTCTACTATATCTCAAATTTGCAGGATACAGAAAGTGGCATCCGAATTGTATGTGCATTAGATTTGATATAATTTCCGCGACTGTATATCACCAAGATTTGGGATGAAGCCGTGAATATTCAGCTCCACTAGCCTCTGTGTGTGACCATTCTCTTCAAGCCTGAAATGTTAAGTTAATTGACGCTGGTTAAAAATTGACAAATCCCATGAATTTAATACCATTCCCGCTTATAACTGATTTGTGAATTTGATTTTAATTACATTTAAGCCGCATTCAGAGTTCTTAAATCAATAGCTTATACACTGTAGCTTGTACTCTGTTTACTGTCACTATAAGTTTGTCTTATGGTAAAACGTGAAACCGTTCAGACCTCTAAATTTAATACGTTGTTCGTTGTGGATTGTGGATATATTTCTAAACTTATAGCTAGTAAGATGTTTTAATGAGACAGACATATAAACACATTGGCTATCTCAGTCTATCAGTGACAACGTAGTTATCGTATGCCTTTACATAACCTAACATAATGTCATTATTAATAATTCTTGCTCAAAATTACAAATACGGACAGTAAATATGATCAATTTAGGTAATTAGGTTAGGTTTAGTTAGTTAAAATCTAAGACAACAGAATTATAAAAATATAATACATAGAAAACATTTTACGAATCCATGTAGTTGGTTTAAAGACACACAGATGTCGGACTATTCGTAACACATTAATTTCTAACTTGCTGTGAACGGTACGTACAATGTTAAAACAATGCATAGAAACATAACTTACAGCGTAACAAAGAACAGTCTACAACTTGTTAATTTAAAGAGCTCTGAATGCGGCTTTATATGAAATGTAAAAAATAATATTATTCTCATTCGTTTTCTGCAGCCTTTTAAGCTACCGGAGATGAAGTATTATATGTTTTACGTAAGAAAATCAGTTTATTATAGTAGGTACTCATGTGATTTACAGAAACAGACTTTTGTAAATTTCACTTTCTTAGATAATAATCTTCATTTTATTACATGTACCTGGCGACCCCCCCCCCTCACAAATAGCTAAAAAATACATGGGTTTAGTGTTTTCAAGGAATATACTTGAATTCTAGAGCTGAAGAGTTAATTTTTGGTTATTACTACTCGTATTTTTACCTCTATTGTTTTTCAGAAATATGAACTTTTTCGATGCGTTTTTTTTTAGGTCATGACTTATATTTTAGAATGCAGGACTCTTTTTTAGGTCAAAACTTACATTTTAGAAGCGAGGATTTTTTTTAGGACAAATTTAGGAGTAATATTCCGATTTCTACCCTTTTAAAATAATTTTTTTCTGAGCCTCCACCCAAGAAAAAATCCTGGGTTTTGCTGGTCCATGGTAAATTTTGAGTTGAGAAATACTTCTCTAGGCAATCGTCTTGCCATGGAGCCACGGAATATCTATTTTCCAGCTTTGTTAACAATATTATAATTCTTCAAAAGTACGAAGGGGAAAAATATAAATAAAATTTTTAAAAGAGAAAGTTTAAGAAATGCAAAGTAGGTCAAAATATTCTGAGCATCTGCTACATCCGTACAGGACATGGTTAGATTGTTCTAAAGTGAAGGATAAGAAAATGCAATAAGCTTAAAGATATTCTATTTTTTTAAAGCCAGCTCTAAAATATAGCTTTCTATTTTTAGATCTCTTGACTTGTAGAACCTAATTTTATTCTTGCAAATTGAAAAATATTACCCAAATTAACTGGAAAAATAAAGATTGAATATTTTGCATTACTAAATTAAATTTCCGACCATTTTTTTCATGTCTGAAACATGGTAATTTTAAAGGTATTAGGGAAATTTTTAGTACATTTTTCTTGCAAAATTACAGTTATCAAAACAATAAATATAGCGATACTATAATAAAAAAAAATAAATAAAAAAAATATGTGGAGTGGGAATTTTCTCACATTAAAGGGTTTCATTTTTCTGTTCAATCTATTAAATGCCTCTCTAAAAAAATGCTGAATCCTACCATGCCGGCGGGTTTTCATACTTTTACTTCTTCTATGGGCGCTGTCAGTCGGGTTGACTTTTGACCACACTCACATAAGTCCTCCATCTTGATCTATCAATTGTTAGGTCTTTTCATTTGTCCTGTATACCAATACTTTTTAGATCTTCGGTTAGCTGATATCGCCATCTCTTGCGAGGTTTTCCCACTGGACAACGGGTATTCAATCTCCCCTCCCATATCTTCCTAACCTTTCTGTCCACCCTCATCTTCATTACGTAGCCTATCCACTATAATCGTCCTCTCAGTTATGTGAAACTAGGCTTTGAGTACAGTTCTCGGATATCTTTCTTCTTATGCACCATTAATTTGAATGGAACAAAGATTTGTTGTGATATTTTACTATCGAAAACTATGAGGTGTTGTAGTTTTGTTAAGGTCCATGGTTCGGAGCCATACATAAGTACGGAACGTACTATAGTTTAGTATAACCTAATACGGACACCTTTATTTTGGACGTTTGCCATTGCTGATAGTACTAGGCTAGAATAGTACAATATAATGAGTATTAGTATCAAAACTACCTGCTGAGGATTAACGACCGGATTAAGGTTTTTAGTCACATTATTGTGTGGTAATGAGTTGTTTGTTACCGGATTAGTGACTTGAGGATTAATAGGATTGTTTTGAATAATGGAAAGCCAGAGTTGAGGAAATTCTATGCTGGCTTGGCTGACAGCATCTCCAGAGTTTTCGATCAAAGCAACTCTTTCAATTTTCTCTTGAACTTGTTTTCCTCATACATTAAGGGATCACTTCTCGGGATCGCTGATCGGGATCGCAGCGATCACTTCTCGTGATCGCTGAAGACGGAAACAGATTGTTGAGCAGTTTCCGAAACGTCCGAATTTATTTATTTTTTATATTACTCTTGAAGTATTATATCTTTTTGATACTAATACTCATTATATTGTACTATTCTAGCCTAGTACTATCAGCAATGGCGAACGTCCAAAATAAAGGTGTCCGCATTAATATTGGATCATTGCAAAATAATTTCAAAGATATTATAACCTAATATTGGTGTTCCTAGACAGGTCCAATAAATTTATATTCAGCTAAAAATATCGCCGGTTTACAATAAAGCGCCCTAAATATTAATCAGGCCCGACAAAAAGGGGGGGGGGGGTTAGCCGTAAAAAATTCCCGGGTCTTGGGTAGAGTCGTAGGAAGTGAGGACCCTTCTTTTTGCTCATCACTTGTAATTAGGAAGTGAGGAAATTTTTTTTGCTCATCACTTATATTTTGGAAGTGAGGACCCCGGGGCCTGCAAAGAAAGTATCTCCCCAGGGCCCCAGAAGTCCTCTTGGCGGCCCTGATTTTAACAACTGGTTTCCGGAAATTGTTGGGTAACAGCTGGGTGACACCACTGTTTTAATCCCTAATTTGAAGTCTGCCACTGTCGACTAGTGTCAGTAAGTTGAAATATTTTATATTTGTTAAATATCAGCCTCAGGTTAAAAATATACCTGCTTTCATCTTTTCTGAATAAATTCATAAGTAAATGAAAATAAAAATAAATAAATTATATACAACTGAGTTTTCTCATGTACTTATTAAATGTGAAAAATAAAATATAAAAAAAATGAAGCTGAGGAAATGTTTCTTTTACGTAACTAGAGAAAAAGCACTGTTTGAGATAGATATTTAATGAAAGCAGGGATTACGAGAAAGCACAGTCTGAGCTTTAGCTTCAAACCTACGTACATTGATGTCCATGTATTGATGCTTAATCACTGATCACAAACTGAATGCGAACTATTTGAATAATCATTACTAGTAGAAACGTATAGAAACGTACCAGAACTATTCAAAGACTTCTGAGAAATTTTCAAAAGCTCAATACGACTAATCTGTAAAGCTATGATTATTAGCCAATAAACATCGAGCAGTAATCTCAATGAGCCGGAATTAAGACCATTACCATAATTCTACTCTGCCGTGATAAGGATAAAAGACAGTAAGTGACACCTTTCGTAAAATCGATTCTTTTGTGTTATGGTAAATGGCAACAATGAAAATGAATATATGTATTTTAATAGAAACTATAAACCTAGAACTAAAATCTATTAATGATTGCTTAAATGTAAATAAATTGTTTGTTAAAAGTAAATAAAATAAATGCTTAAGATTAAACTATGCTTAATCCAAATCAATTTACGAGGAAGTGTCTAGAACGAGATAGAAAACATACCTTCTTGTGGCAAAATTGTATTTAATATATATATAGTATTGGCCATAAAGATGGCAACTTTTAACATTTTTCAATTTTTCAAATTTTAATAATAATATTGGAAAATAAATACTCTTAGTTCTATAATTTAATCATATTTTATCTGTTACATAAATCAATAGTCAAATAATCTGACAGATTAATAATAAATTATTTCTTCATTTTTGCTTGGACAAAAATATTGCAACTAGTTGAATTTTCTTGTTATATGCAGGTTTTATCCATAAATAATATGTTGTGCACAAGTAATATTTCAGTTTATATTTGTCAATCATGGGTCGTAGTAAAACTGTTTCAAGTGAAATTAGAAACTTCATAATTTCTGGTTTTAAAGACTGCTGCAAAATGTGATTTCACAAAATTTAAATGTTTATAAATCTACTGTGTCGCGAATTATAAAACGATTTCGAGAAGAAGGTACGTTTGAAGTTTAAAAAATTTTAGGACGGCCACGAAAAACTATAAAATGAACTTATAAAAAAAATATTTATTTATCTACCAATAACCCCTTTCTGTCATCGAAGAAAATTTTGGACCTTTTGCCACAAATGGATCAAGAAAACATCTCAACAAGAACTATTCGCAGAAGATTAGTTAGTGAGGGTCTTTTTAGTCGCCGCCCTGCTAAAAAACCCCTTCTATCCAAAAAGAATGTGAAGGCCCGATTAGAATTTGCTAAAAATCATATTGACTGGACTGTGGATCAACGGAAAAAAGTTATTTTTAGTGATGAATCTAAGTTCAATTTGTTTAAAAGTGATGGTGTAAGTTACGTTAGGAGGCCTGCTAATAAAAGATTAGTTCAAAAATACACCTTGCTAACAGTTCAACATGGCAGAGGTGGTGTGATGGTAAGAGGCTGTTTCTCGGGATATGGTATGGGTCCTCTATACCACATTGAAGGAATAATGGATCGATTTAAATATCTAGACATTCTTCAGAATGTTATGGAACCTTATTCTGATGAGTTCATGCCTTTAAAACATATTTTTCAGCATGATAATGACACAAAACATTATTCGAAGTTGGTCAAAGAATGGTTCGAGGATTCAAAAATTAACGTAATGACTTGGCCGTCACAGTCACCCGATTTAAATCCAATAGAAAACCTTTGGGAGATTGTCGACAGAAAGATTAGAAACAAAACGCATTCAAATATTGAAGATTTGTTTAAAGCTTTGCAGGGTGCCTGGTCTAATATTGATAATGAAATGATCACGAAATTATTAGAATCAATGCCGAAAAGATGCCGGGAAGTTATAAATACTGGTGGTTACTATACAAAATATTAAAAATTATCTGTTAATAATAATTCATTTTCTTAATTAATAAAAAAAATTTTTTTTAAGAGTAGTTGCTATCTTTATGTCCAGATAAAAATAATAAATGCTATAAAAAAAAATAGAATTTACTGTTAAAATTTAAATTTTTACTATAATATATGCAGAGGATTGTTAAAGGTAAGAATTACATTTTTTTAATTTTAAAAATATTGAATAGAATAAAAATAAAATAGGATTATCAAAAGTTGCTATCTTTATGGCCAATACTGTATATATATGTTTTATTTAAAAAGTTCAGTAACGGCACTTCAGTTACAAGACTATTGGTGCCCAAGTCCTATAGTATTACATAATGTGCATAATGATACATTTATAATTGGTTATATAAATTGGTGGTTTTTATATAATTTAAAACATTTTTTATTGTGTCATAAGAATTTTCTAGAACTTTCTGTAGGTGGTCCTGGTTCTTACACTGTTGTCTCTGAGCACTGTATTTAATACATTGTAACAGGATGTGTTCCACTGTAATTGGCACGTTACACTGATCGCAGATTTCTTGGTTTATTCTTTAGAATAAGTACTTATGGGTTAAGCGGGTGTGTCCGATCCGTAGGCGAGTGATGACGCTTTGGTATTTTCTATTTCCGAAGTGTTTCCAGTTTGATATTTCCTGTTTAATTGTTCTTAATTTGTTCTTTGTTGTAAGTCGCCATCTGTGTTCCATTTTTAGCGAAGGCGGATTTAATATGGCTCCGGATATCGTAGTGAGGAATTTTTACGGTCAGTAGTATGTCGGCTTCTCGTGCTGCTTGGTCAGCTTTTCCCCATTATGCCAACATGCGAGGGAATCCACATTAAAATGAATGATTTTATTATAGATTTTGATTTGGATTTCTTGAATGAGTGGGTTGGTGCTGAATGGTGTTGAAATTGTCTGGATACTACTAAGCGAATCTGTACAGATGACATATTGCCGTGATTGGTCTAGTTCGATGTGTTCAAGCGCAAGTAGAATGCCGTAGAGCTCAGCCGTGAATTTAATTTTAAGTGTGTTGTTTTAATTTTTTTTTTTTTTCGAATTGGCAATGTTGTTTCCTGCGACGGCCATTTTGATAGCTGACGGCTGATTTGTGCTCAGCTTCATTTGCCATTTCACCATGAATAGACTTACGCCAGAACAACGCTTGCAAATTTATTTCTAAAATCGTGGTTTATTTCGAAATTTACCGTGCGCTACGTCCATTTTACGGTCGACACAATCGTCCATTCGAGCAAGTAATTCAAATAATCATGTATCGTTTTCGCACTACACATACTATATGATAATACGCAGAGATGCACACCGAAGATACTGTTGTGGAGTGTAGTATTGTGGTGGACCCGAATGAGTCGATTCGCCATCGTACACAGCAATTGGAGCTGTGTCCATCCACTTTATGTAAGGTTTTGCGGAAAGTTCTAGGTTTACGAGCTTACAAGATCCAGCTCGTGCAGGAGTTGAAGCCGCATGACCATCGAACGTTCGGTGAATGGGCCGAAAACGAGATTGCTCTTGATCCTCATTTTCATCACAAAATTTTATTTAGCGCTGAGGCTCTTTTTTCGTTGAATGGCTACTTCAACAAGCAAAATTGCCGCATTTGGAGTGCAGAAAATCCACAAGCCATTATTAAGACGTAGTTATATTCACAAAAAGTCACTGTTTGGCGTGCCTTATGGGCTGGTGGAATCATTGGTGCTTATTTAACGTTAAAGTCAATGGAGACCGCAACAAAGTCATGATTATTGACTTTATAGTTCCCTAATTGAATTGCATTAATGTGGAAGAGCTAGGGTTTCAACAAGACGGCGAAACATGTCTCAATCGATTTATTGAAAGAAACATTCGATGAACGCATAATTTCGCGTAATGGACCTGTGAATTGGCTTTCAACATCGTGTGATATAACACCTTTGGATTATTTTCTGTTGGGATATGTGAAGTCGCTAATCTACACCGATAAACCAGAGACAATTGACGACTTGGAAGCCAACATTCGCCGCGTTATTGCCGATATACGGCTGCAGATGCTTTAAAAAGTGGTCAAAAATTGGACCTCTAGATTGCGCTTAAAATAAATGGCATAAAATTATCTTTCCAATGAAACCAATACCATGGCCAGTACCATAATTTTTATGTATTTTATTTCATTTTAAAGTCCTATACATCTAAAAAAAAAAAACATTATATACTCTCGATTCTGCTCTTTACATTTAGTCCAACGCTATTTAAGACCTCTCGTTTTTTTCAGAAAAATAAGAATTATATTATTATAAACCTCGAAATATCCATTTACGGCTTCGACGACTTCAGTATTTGATGAGAATTTATTTCCAACCAACCATTTTTGGAGTTTTGAAAACCGAAAAGGCAGCCAAATGTCTGGCAAGTACGGTGCATATTTGATTCAATCGAATTGTAATTCACGCAGTTTTGCCATCGTAATTACCGATTTGTGGAAAGGTGCACTATCTTGATTGAACAAGACTTTTTCTTTGCTAAATGAGGCCTTTGGATTGGGTTTGTTATTTCATACAGTCATTCAATATAGTCTCCATGCTTCTCAATAACCGAGTCTCAACGTTTGGGAAGCTTTACTATTCCATCCAAGACATCATCTTTGTTCATCTGTCGAATGACTCGGGTAAGGGCAGCATTAAGGTCTTCCAGAGACTGATAACGATGCCCACTCATAGGTTTTGGTGGACTCATGTCCGAACTGTAGGGAGCATGAGAAACATTTCCCAATTATGTTCGTAGATTACCAACTCATGTTCGTAGTATGATCCACTCGCGGACTATTCAAAAGAACTTTGCAATACTTTTGCGACAAGTAGATTTCAAGCGAGCATTACGTTACGCTGTACATAATAGGATGGGCTCTAATAATAAACCGCCAATCTGGACCCAGATTAATGAACAACTGTAATGTAACAAGTAAATATGCCCAATATTGAACCAAATAATGTTGATGATGATAATAACGGTGATGGTGACCAACATTTTATCATATTTATTTAACAAAAATCACTTTAATCAGTAAACATAACATTTTGAAAGGTTGTTACTCGAAATATCCAACTGATAAATTAATTAATAAATTAATGAAAATGGCAATTGACAATGTCAACTATGATATGAACATTTGCTGATAACACTTTACAAGCTCCTGAACTTGAATAGCAATCTGTCGTTCAATATAAATAATTAATTTGTCGCAAAACGTTACGCGTGGACGTTAGAAATTTATTAAAAATATGACAAGTTTCTCTACTTTCCTTATAATTGAGTTTGTAAATGGGTTTTCAAATAATAATTTTATCAAAATAAGATCTGACAGGTCTGTTTATATTTGAATCAAGATTCTAGGAAATTATTTGAGAAATAAAAACTCCTTGGAGAGGTTTGATTGGATATTTCTAAGAAAATATCAAACATAGGGCACGAGTAACTATATCGTTCAATTGAATTCTCAACATGCTTCCACTTGACATGATTTCAGTTAAAATATATGAACTACGAATGCGACATTTCACTCTTTAACCGCGTATTTAGGAATAGTTCTGCGAGGACTTCACTTGGTTATGCGAAAATATGCGTCTGAAATAATTAGGGAGAAAGCAGTGGTAGCGGTATGCTAGGTTGCCGCTATAAATCGCAAGGCCTGAAATAAAGATGAAATTCGGGGCTCCTCCAAAAATACACGTTAGTTATTTATCTAATCTTTCATTAACAATATACTAATAATAATAACATACACTCTGGCAACAAGCAATATTGACAACATCGGTCTGTCACGGGAACTAACCTTTAATTTTCTCAGGTCTGCAAGTCCCAAGACCGAGACGGAAGGGTTTATGCTTGCGTGCCAAGATTGCGTTATAAACTACTAAGTTTATCGCCAAAAAATATCAAAGACGGCAATGTCTACACTATGTAGGCTATACGAATGTCATCCCAAAACGCTTATACAGAACACGCAAAAAGTATTTTGCGTGTTCTGTTTCAGCTCAATCGACCTATATATCACGAAAATTCTATTATTCAAGTCTTTTAGTTCTTTTTGAGACAGAAATAATGAATTGAAACAATACCTGTCTTACCTAATTCTCCTTCTGATATTGAAGTTGTGGTAGAAAATTCCAGATGTCGTGTTTACTAGAATTATGCATTTTCTACTACCAAGCTTTTCTTAGCCAAAAAGCCGGACATCGTCCTGCTGGATTCCGAGACATATTTGTCATCGAATTGTCCTGTCCAGCTGAGAAGAACTTCACTCTCAAAGACGACGAGAAGAGAACAAAGAATCTGGACCTCTTGTCCGAGCTAAGAAAGATGTACCCGGGGTATTCTGTGAAGCTCGTAGTGTTGATTTTGGGTGTACTGGGTGGTCTTTAAGCTGATTTCAGGTGGAAAATCAAAATCATTCTTATCTGCAGACCTTCTGCTACCTCTCTGGTCTGCAGAATGTAAAAAGCAGTATTCCTCGGATCGCTTCACACTGTGTGAATGCGGAATTAGGTGTGAGCTCATCGGTCTCATACCCACAGAGTTTGGGAAGTGACCGGTTACTGGGATAAAGCTCTCCCAACTTTCGCTGAGGAGGTTAGAGGTGAGCGTCTCGTCTGCGCGGGACACGTTGTGGGCAAACCTGAACGGCACGGGCAGGACTACTAACCACATTTTTTTTATATAATAATTATAAATAAATATCACTTCTCTCACATGCAGAAAATAATGAAATGTTTTTGTAAAATTATGAGAATAAATTGTTTACTTAACAACAACATTTATTGTTGGATTTCGTTCTATAAATTCAACCAGCAATATTACGGCAGATTTTTCAACGAGACTTTTCGTAACTAAAGAACGGATAAAAACAATAAAACTACACTAAATATACCGACAGCTCTGTAAAAGTCACTCTATACTATGCAAAGCCATATTGAAGCTGGCTAGACACGAAATGATGTAGAGGAATGGTCTTTGCGGATGCTATGCGCAAACATTGTTTATTTTGAGGACTACATCTCTTCACCTGCTTCCACAAGAACTGGACCACGATTCGGCAACATATCTTAGCTCATGAGTCACATTTGGTACCTTGGGCATCCAAATATGGCTCTTTTGCTATTTGCAGGAAAATGATTCTTTTGATATTTGCAGGATTCGTTTTATTAAATTGCCTTTTGTTGCTGCCTAGTTTTCGAAGAACCTTTTTTGGTCGCTAGGCTTAGCGAAATTCCTTTTTCTTTGGTCGATACCGCTTTCATATAAGTAGAGAATGAGGATTTTACGATATTTGGATTTTCTTAAATACTGTGTTATAGGGCTTCTCATTTCCCGCAAATTTTCAAATCCCGGGATTCCGGGATGAAATTTGATCTATTCCCGGGATCCCGGGTTTTATCGGGGTTTTTAAAATTGTTGAATACAACTAACTAGTCCATAAGCATGTTGTGTGTGCAGAAATATCTTTAATTCAGATTCAGAATTCGAAAAAATATTACTACTAATTTACAAAAAATAGATTATTTTTATTTAAAAAAACTTAAATAATAATACAAAAATAATTAAACTTAAATATAATTCAAAATAATTGAGTGAGAACCGAAAAATAAATTTCGTTAGGAAATATTAAGTTTTATAATCATTTTTCAAAAAACATAATTTTCAATGGAGCTATCACTTAATGATGACTGAATTTTTGTGACGAAAAGACCTGCTGCAGAAAAGGATCTTTCAAATTAAATCGATGTCGATGGAATGGTCATTAGCGCATCATATAATTTTTCTATTATTTTATAATTATAAGTTATTGGTGCGTTTTCTCGTTGCTTCATAGATATTAATTTCTTTTGTGATATTTTTGACGTCATATAGAAAACCTTCGGCATTCTCAACTCGTGTCACATTCGAAATAGCAACATCCAACTTCTGATGAAATGATAATTCAGACGTGATTTCTCGCTCTGCCATCAGTGAATTTTTAGCCTCATCACCACTACTATCTAAATCTTCCATACTACAAGCATCCACATTTGCAACAAAAAGTTTAGCAAATAACTTTCTAGCTGTAACTTGCAATACTGATTTAGACGGCAGTAGTAATATGCATTTTTCTTCTGATTCGTATGTAGTGTTATAATTTGATGAGTTGTTTAGGTATTTTAGTAAACCAACTAAATTATTATTCCTTCGTTCGACAATTCTCTGTTGGACAGATTCCAGCTTTTAGACGAATAACTTTTATTGTTTTTGCGTAACTCATCCAAAATAAACACAAATACACCCTCTGCTTCAAGTAGTGTTGTTCCCCGTCGGCCAAGTCTCTCAATACCAATTTTTAATGGCTGTAATGCCGTTACCACGTCGTTAATTACTAAATATTCCTTCTCCGAAAAAAGCTGGATTCCTAGGTTGAAATCCCGGGATAACGGGATGTATTTTTTCATACGGGATCCCAGGAAAACGGAACCGTTTAAGAAGCCTTACTGTGTTACCGACAGAGAAGGCACCGGCTCCGGGCGCCATAACAAGGGGTCGCCAATATTGTCAATACGTCGTACGTTTCGAGGATTAGAGAATTTAGAGGGTTGAGCGCCTTCGCATTACCCTGCTTCTTAAGTATCTATGCGATATTCATATTGCAATTCATTTCCAAAAATGTTACACCAACTAAATTTTGTCAAAGAGGATCATATCTGTTTCTCACATGTATGCGCATTATCTCATTATATATCCATTCGTACAATTCTACGCCTTGTATGTAAAATTTAATTATTTGTGAGATGAAATTTGTTTTAAGAGGATCAGGTAATCTCTCTTCATGCTTAAGTAACTCGAATATATGTTTATAATTACCTTAAATATATCTACATTAATTTACTGACATGTTTGTATGTGTGAATGTGTATGAGGAAGATAAGTAAACTAATATGTCTAGAATATGGGAATCAATTAAACTACGATAGTCTTAGATGCAGCTACTCAGGTATCCTCCAGATTACAAATAATTCTAGTATGTTGATAGTTTGTATATCTTAGTTAACTGACTGAGGTTCACGTAATTCGTTCAGGATTAAGGCTAGAGTTACTATACATACGTTGTTTGAACCTAATTCTTGCCATAAATACTGTTACAAAATTATTTATTTATTTAAAAAAGTCACTAATTTCCACTATTTGCGTTGACGCTCATTGCACACGCCAGTGCTGCACTTTGGAAAATTGGTAACTACTAGCGACAGAGATCTTTTCAAGAAGTAAATAAAGTGTCATTTAGAGCAACGTGTGTCCTGTAAAACCGACCATAATTTGTAGTCTAGTGGATTAGGATCGGGCCGTCTACAAGACCATTCTTCTGGAGTGATGAAATTGGGTACGTTTATTTAGAGCAATTTTAACAGTGGCAGACCGGCCCGCCGGGACACCGGGCAATTTCTGGGTTGGCTGGTCTCAATAGGACCGATTCTGGAGACAATGGTCCTTGAACCAATGGAGCCGGCTCTTGACCCCATGGGGCCGTTTTATTCCAATTTACAAGGGACGAAAAACTTTGTTACTGAATCTTTGCGTGGTTTCTACTTTATGAGCGCTGAATCTTATTGAAAGATTCATGGCTTATTATAATATAATAATAATAATAAATTTATTAATTAGCTTCTATAGTTTATACAAAATAATTATATAATTATATAAATTTACAAAAATAAATCTAAAAATTGTACATACATTTGAAAAATTGTACATACAAGGGACGAAAAACTTTGTTACTGAATCTTTGCGTGGTTTCTACTTTATGAGCGCTGAATCTTATTGAAAGATTCATGGCTTATTATAATATAATAATAATAATAAATTTATTAATTAGCTTCTATAGTTTGTATAAAATAATTATATAATTATATAAATTTACAAAAATAAATCTAAATTTATCTATATAAATTATCTACATAAATTATACAACAATAACACTATAAAACCACATACAAATTAAATTTTAATTAATATTATACATATATAAATGGATCCCAGTTAATTGTTTAACTACAAGTTTTTTAAATGTTTTTACATTAACGCTATTGCGGATTACATTTGGTAAGGTGTTATACTCCAGAAGACCTCTATGAAAAATATTGTTTTCAGCCATTGCGGTTTTAATAGGTGGTAGATAATAATTGTCTTTATATCTCATGTTTTATGCATGTATATCTTTAAATCTTTTAAATAATTATTAAATTCAAGAATTCACAAATACAAATTATTAAATAAAATTGTGTTAAGAGATCGTACTAATGTTGTCAAGAACCGTTTCTTGGTACACTTTTGCTGATTGTCTTACTCCTTTTTCACAAAAATTGTGAAAATTTTTAACAAGATAGTGACTTAGTATAACCTTGAGTGCTTACGTCATGAAAGAAATATAATTCCCGAATTTTATGTTTCTAGGAATAGGAAACGATCTACCGAAAAAAGAAAATATACCAATTAACCCTTTTATGGGTGAAAATTAAAAAGACGGTCAAAATTCTTCATAAGAATTTTAAAAAGACACATTTATGACAAAAAGAAATGTTATAACTTAACAAACACAGGTGTTACAAAGGATTTTATAATTCACCCTAGATGTAGATTCACCCCTTTAGGGCTTGATTAGGGAAAAATCATAATAGTATATTCTGTAACAAGGTTGGATTGAGAAAATTCGATGCGAGTGGAACATTCCAAGCGCGAGCCGCAGGCGAACGTGAAGAACGTTCAACGAGCATCGAATTTTCTCTTCCAACCGAGTCACAGACCCTACTTTCTCCATGACGACCAGAAAAAATAAATATAATAAATAATTATTTTATTTTAATAAATAATTTATATTACATTACAAAATAATCAATTAATTAAACTTATTTTTTATTTATTATTTGTTTAATTTTAGATTAATTTGCCGCATATCGGCCACTATGTTAGTACTTTTTAGGTTATGTTGCATTTGTTAAATGTAAACATTGCATATATTTTAATGTAACCTTACAAAAACAAATGAAAACATGTATGGAATAGTTATTCCATAACAAGTGATGGAATGAAATACACACAAAATGCATAAGAAGATAAGTGCTTTAGAATGACAATCCAACTCTTGTGTTAGAATATTAACTTTCTGTAGTCAAAATTGGTTTTAGAATTGGTAAATTCTATAGTGGTCGTGGAGAAAATATGTTTTAACCATTTATATTGGTAACCTTTGTGAGCAAAATTTAAGTGAAATCTGATCACATTTTACCCCTTTTCAGCCCCTTAGAGGTCGAATTTTGTAAAATTCCTTCTTAGAGGGTGCTTACGGACCGAATTTCTTGTTTGTAGCTCCAGGGATTTGGGCTGAGCGATATCTAAGTGAGTCAGTTACGATTTTTTTATAAATAGGTTGAATCCTAATATTTGACAGCAATATAAAATCTTTCCAGTGACCTAAAATCCTTTGACAACAAATCGAAATCAATCACACGTCAAAGGGCTTAAAATAGGTATGAATATATGTCAAATCCTGTTTTCATATCTCCGCGGTAGAATACACCGCGACGGAAACCGTTCGGTCGATGACCGACAAACTCAGGTAGACTGCTGCTCTTTATTAAACTCAGGGGTGGCGTAGTAATTAAATATAATATACAACTGTATTAGGGAGTAGGTTTATTAACAATTATCGCAAGTTTCGAGTTGTTTAGTCCTGTTTTACCTTAATTAATTTGTAAAACACGAAAATTTATTATAATGGAATGACGGAAAATGTGAGCAATTAAATCATTCTGATGACCTCTGCATTATAAGCAACTAGCTGGGGTACCCTTGCTTCGTTACGGCATTTAATTACTTTAAATCCAAGAAAGTAGAGCATAAAGCTCACAACGTTAAAGTTAAATATATGAAACGATAATATAATTTACAATTAACTATCAGGCGATGGGAAATAAAGAATTCTTCAGCAGTGCCATCTATTGGTAAGTTCCTCACCAAATAGCGACATACATGTACAACTTTCAACATTTCAGTGCATGCGTACACTTTACACCAGGCATGTGCAATAAATATCCCAAATCCCATTGCATATGGCCCGCGAGTATATCATTGTTTTCAGAGATCAAAAAAGTATATACTTTTAACTTTATTTATTATTATTTATTTGGATGTATGAGATGGTCTCCAATTATATTTTTTTGGAAGCATGGTGTGAAGAGTACATACACTTAGTTTTGGATTGAGTAAGTACTTTAGACTTATTTTTTTAGACACATGAATGTACAATATTATGTAATACATACTAAATTTGTTAATATTATTCAATAGATAAACTGAAGAAGAAAATATACTATTTTCGCAACCGGTCTTTTCAACATTTTGTAATTTTTTTTTAATGACCTAATTCCGGAAAATATTAACTTTCGAAGGATATTTCACTAATTGAGTTTTACAAGAAATATTTCCTAGTAGATAAATTTTCGAAACTCACAGCTTTTGCTCAGAAGAGAATTACGCTCTTTTAAAGCACTTACAAATGTGAACAGTTATTTTCTCGGTTGAAGTTCGTTAAATCAAAAACAAGGACGCGAATAACGGATTCATACCTAGAAACACGTTGCGTGTTGCTACATCAGTTGTTTCCCCGAATATTGACAAACTTGTGAGTAATATGAAGTCCCAACCGTCCCATTTATATTAAATAAACATTTTGTTCTTATTTAACAATATTTATGCATTATAAAATATTTTTTATTTTTTTCTTGTGTTTTTTTACCGACCGCCAACATATATAAGGGAGGTATTGTGATCATACCGATTTTGACGTTTCGAGATTTCGATGGATCTCCACCAATTGAGGTCCCTACATAACGTTTTGACTATTTTTAGCATGATGTCTGTCGGTCTGTCTGTCTGTCTGTCCGTCTGTCTGTCTGTACGTCCGTCCGTCTGTCTGTCTGTCCCTCCGTCCGTCCCTGTCTGTCTATGTACACGTGCAGAGCAAATTCGGCTGAAAGGATTTTTATCCAACTTCATATTTAAGCTTCTGCCATCAATGGCACGAGTTGATCAACTTTTGGTAAAAATCGGTTTGACTAAAAATGGAAATTTACTCATATCGATTTTAAGATTTTTGCGCATATTTCACCACAGAAAAATATTTAGAAAAAAATTATTGAACAAAAGTTGCTATAAAATCAATAGCTGATAACTTTTATTTGCAACATTTTTTGATAAAACGAAAAAAAAAAATGAAAAACTTTTCCAAATTTTTCGCTAATAGTTTTAGGTCATTACGAACCAAACATTAATTTTTTCTAGACAAGACTCTAGGTGTGAGAATTCCAAAAATTTATACCTCAAGTCTCTATTTCTTACCTTTTATGAGATATAAATTTTTTAAAATTCCAAAAAAAATATCAAAATTTTCCCTAATAGTTTTAGGTTATTACGGACCAAACATTATATTTTTCTAGACAAAAAAAGGTGTGAGAATTCCAAAAATTCAAACCTCAAATCTCTATGTCTTACCTTTTTTGAGATATGAATTTTAAAAATTACAAAAAAATCAAAATTTTCAATAGTTTTAGGTCATTACGGACAAAACATTAATTTTTTCTAGACAAAACAAGGTGTGAGAATTCCAAAAATTCAAACCTCAAATCTCTATATCTTACCTTTTTGGAGATATGAATTTTTAAAATTACAAAAAAATCAAAATATTCAATAGTTTTAGGTCATTACGGACCAAACATTATATTTTTCTAGACAAAACATGGTGTGAGAATTCCAAAAATTCAAACCTCAAGTCTCTATTTCTTACCTTTTTTGAGATATGAATTTTTAAAATTACAAAAAAATCAAAATTTTCAATAGTTTTAGGTCATTACGGACCAAACATTATATTTTTCTAGACAAAACAAGGTGTGAGAATTCCAAAAATTCAAACCTCAAGTCTCTATTTCTTACCTTTTTTGAGATATGAATTTTTAAAATTACAAAAAAAAACAAATTTTCAATAGTTTTAGGTCATTACGGACCAAACATTATTTTTTTCTAGACAAAACAAGGTGTAAGAATTCCAAAAATTCAAACCTCAAGTCTCTACCTCTTACCATTTCTGAGATATGAATTTTTGAAATTTACAAAATAAAATCAAAATTTTACCAATTAGTTTTAGGTCATTACGGACCAAATATTAAAGAAAAAACATCGTAAAACTAAATTTTTTAAAGATTTAAACCTTAGATCTCTATTTCTTACCATTTTTGAGATATAGTTTTTGATTTAATATCCAAATTTCCAAAAATAACTACACTTTCACGAGACCCAATATATTCCATGTTAAAATACGTACAAAAAATAACTTGGAATTTATAAGAAAGACATTTTAATGTTATCTCGATGTTTTGTTAACCACAAATGAATTAGTATGGGATTAAAAAAATAATTAATCCTCTTAAATAAGTTGATAAGGAAATTTTATTTATATATCATTAGCAGGAATTACGTAAACATTTATGGGACGAAACCTGTTTATTTAAAAAAATATATAAACTGTGAATTTTCATAGTTTACAGGATTTCGTAGGCAGGGCTGATATTAAAAATATTTGGGAAGATAACTTTCAAAATATGATTTATTACAGTAATACAGTTTTGAAATTATTGTAGAAAACATTACAAACCAATTTGCAACAAGTTTGGAACCTAATTTTACGACCTACTTATTTTTAATGTCCCAAACAATTAATTCAAATATGTTATTAAAATTTTAAAGCGCTAAATTACGAAAAATCGATATTTAAATTTGACAAAAATCACGTTTTGCATGAACTAAGTGGACAAATAATGGTTTAAATTGACAAAATAAGGATTAAATTTGATTTGAATGTTTATTATAATGTTTATATGTTTTTGTTTGTTAATATGGATCTTACTAGCATTAGCTAAATAAACTATTATTATTATTATTATTAACAAACATAGGTTTACATTATTTTATTTATTCTTTTTAGGGTTTTGTAGGTATGACCAAAAAACCCTTATACCGTCATTTTGTCGTCTGTCTGTCTGTCTGTCTGTCTGTCTGTCTGTCTGTTCGGTTAAAATTGTAGCCAAACGGCTAAACCTAGAGAGTTGAAATTTGGCATGTTTATACAACTCTTTGATCCGCACATAGGAAAAATACTAAAACATCTAAAAAACATACCCCCCTAAAAATATAAACAAATATGTGCTCATCGAAAACAAAAATATATTTTTTTAATTCTGAGTAGGGTATCAAATGAAAGCCCTTAGTGCGTGGATTAACGATCAAATTTTTATTTTTGCAAAATAAATTATTTTGATGCGATTTTTGCCAAAATTGTGCAAAAAAAATTTTGTCCCACACCCTGTAGCCCAGATGGTTTAAACTAAAAATCTAAAAAAATTCCAAGTAATGTATATTGGTGTGAACCGAAATAGTACAACAGGAATTTTTGATCAGATTATGTTTTCGGAAAATAACGCATTTTTTGTAGTTTTTGGTTCACAAAGTACAAAAGTTATACCAATGTAAGACACTGATACGCTAAGCGTCCAATGGCGCAACGCGTTAGTGCGCTGGTGTCGGAAGCTAAAATTCTCTGGAAAACGAAGGGTTTCGAGTTCGAGTACGGACGGAGTGAGTTTTATTTTTCTGTTTTTTTTTTGCATTTTTATTATGTTGAAATTATTTTGTCAAAATTCTAGTTATATTTTGACAAATGTTGTATTTAAGTTTTAAGAGCGTAAATTTAATAACCAGTCTTATTATATGATTAACAGACGATAAATTATTTTAAAAATATCGTTCATTTTGCCGTGATTACTATAAAGTAAAATTTGTCCTACACACTCAGCATACCGCCTTCACTTATTATATACCTGCGAAACCCTGAAATGTGTGAATATTCACACTTCACATCAATTTTTTTAATATTATTATGTATTTATCATTTTTTTAAAACAATCACATCTCAAGGTTGATTAAGATTTTGAAAATTGCATAACCCCGCCCAGCCTGTCTCAATTTTTTTATACTTACATGTAACGTTTCCATGGTCATGATAAATAATATCTCTGTTAGAAAAATATTAAGTTATTTCTACTCTGCTGCTAGAATGTATTTTATACAAGTACTTTATGATGGCGGTCGGTCCTGTGGTGGCCACAGCTGATTTTTTCTGAATGTTATAAAGTTATATATTTTTACCGACCGCCAACATATATAAGGGAGGTATTGTGATCATACCGATTTTGACATTCGATATTTCGATGGAACACGAATAAGCATAATGTCTGTCGGTCTGTCTGTCCGTCCGTCTGTCCGTCTGTCCGTCTGTCCGTCCGTCCGTCCGTCTGTCTGTCTGTGTACACGTGCATAGCAAATTCGGCTGAAAGGATTTTTATGAAATTTCATATTTAAGCTTCTGCTATCAATGGCACAAGTTGATCAACTTTTGGTAAAAATCGGTTAACTAAAAATGGGAGTTTACTCGTGTCGATTTTAAGATTTTTGCGAATATTTCACAACAGAAAAATATTTCGACAAAATTTATTGAACAAAAGTTGCCATAAAAGCAATAACTTACAACTTTTATTTGAGACATTTTTTGATAAAACAAAAAAAAATTGAGAAATTTTTTCCAAGTCTCAATTTTTTCATACTTACATAAGTGTCTATATATTAATTGTAGAAGCCATTAAACATATCAAAATTAAGTAGTTTATCAATTAATTCAATTTTGTAACTCTGTGGCCAGCGAAGCCTTTTGTTAAGACGCATATTTGGTGCTGTAGTCGTAAAATTAGCAGAGGGTATACTGTATATGATCATAAAAACCTGAAGGAAAACCTTGCTTAACGCCTCAAAATTTTAAAAAGCATAGGGTATACGCTATTCTTTCAAAACGAAGCAGAAAGTATATGCCGTAAACTTCATATACCCTCGACTACAATCCTGTGCATAATATTAAAAATCTAAAAATATAATTCTATGAGTTTAACAACGCATTTAAATTGCTTTACGTTCAACTTCAGAGAAAAACATCAACTCGTATCTGAAATATTTGCAGCAGTGAAAACGTTCAAAATAAAAATGAAACTTTTCTTTTTTTAAAATGAAAACGTAGTTGTTGAAAGGTGAAATGACTCACGTATCTACTGCACAGTCAGTACGTCATGTCAGGTAAAAAATATGTAAATCAAACTAATCTTTTAATAGAAAAAATTGATAAAAGATTTACTCTAAAGAAGAAGGAATTCAGTTAAAAGTAATTAGAGTTCTATTTTCTGTGAATCCAGGTGAAGTACCAATTTGTTTTTAGAGGTTATTGAACTGTAATGCTGGGCAATTTACCGTAATAAGCACAGAAAGAGCAGCCTGCAGAATTTTTACAAAAATCTAGACTAATTTAAGTGAACAACGAAGACTTTAGTTGATTAAATATATTGCAATTAGTCGCTATAAAATTGATTTTATTGTTAGCTTTTTCTGGGTGTCCAGGGAATATCAGTTAATTTTTCCTAAGGGAGACAAACTTTGACTCACGTTTTTGTTAATTAATATTTAACTCTATTTTTGAACCGAGTTTTTTATTATAGTAAGGTTAAAGTTGTGGTTACTAGGCTTTTATTTTGAATTATAATTGGCGTGTCGTTTGCAGACATTGCTAATGTTTGCTCTTACCAAAATCGAAATATCATGGTAGTCAAATCGAGCCTGCTTCGTTGATGATATTATTCGGGCGAGAATAATATGTTTACATTAGTCTCATTTTCACAATCATTCACCCCTCATCCAGGTGTAGGAGCTCGCCCCCTGGCATCGGCGATTAGCCTCGTTGCAGAAATAAAGGCCGATGTAAAATAAATAATATAATAATAAATAATCATGGTAGTCAAATGTAGGTAGATATATAATAAAAATTGATGTGAAGTGTGAATTTTTACACATTTCAGGGTTTTGCAGGTATTTAGTAAGTGAATGATGATTATTTGGGATGCCAAAACAAATTTTATATTAAAATATTTTTTTTTGTTAATTTTAATTCGAACGTCTAATACCATTATTTAGGTTTCTAAATATGTACAGTATTTTTTTTTTTTATATAGCAAGGTTCATTAAGAATTTTAAAAATTGCGCCTATGGCTTCCATTGGTTGTTATAAGTTCCACCCCTCTGATTTAGTGTACCTACACTGAAACAGAATTAAATTATAATTTAAACAATTTCCACTGGTTATTAAATTTACGCTTTTAAAAATTAAATGCAACATTTGCCAAAATATAACTAGAATTTTGAAAAAATCATTTAAACAATATAAAAATTAAAAAAAAAACAAAAAATAATATTGTCTCTTCTCGCAAATTTCGATCCCATTCGGATCGAGTTACTTGGGTGAAACGCCAGCGTCAAAACCACTACACCAGCATACACGTTCCATTGTAGCGTGTTGCAAAGCTATAAGTTGTGTACATTATTAGCAAAAAATCACAAAAAATTCGGTTTTTTCCAAAAACGTAATCTGATCAAAAATTTCTGTTGTACTATTCCGGTTCACACCAACGTACATTACTTAGAATTTTTTCAGATTTTTAGTTCAAACCATCTGGGCTACAGGATGTGGGACAAACATTTTTTTGCACAATTTTGGCAAAAATCGCTTCAAAATAATTTATTTTGCAAAAATAAAAATTTGGTCGTTAATCCACGTACCAAGGGCTTTCATTTGATACCCTACTCTGAATTATAAAAATATATATATTTTTTTTTCGATGAGCACATATTTGTTTATATTTTTAGGGGGACATGTTTTTTAGATGTTTTAGTATTTTTCCTATGTGCGGGTCAAACAGTTGTATAAGCATGCCAAATTTCAACTCTCTAGGTTTAGCCGTTTGGCTACAATTTTTACCGAACAGACAGACAGACAGACAGACAGACAGACAGACAGACAGACAGACAGACAGACAGACAGACAGACAGACAGACAGACAGACAGACAGACAGACAGACAGACAGACAGACAGACAGACAGACAGACGACAAAATGACGGTATAAGGGTTTTTTGGTCATACCTACAAAACCCTAAAAAGGGGCCTTAGATTTTATCTTGAGAGACCCCTGCCAATATGTAAGTTTGTTGGGAAAGTTCTATCATATTTTCATATATTCAGGTTTATGCAAGTATAAACATATACGGTGTAGATAAATGTCGTAGAAGTCGCATTGTTTTGTCTTTGTCTCATAAAATATAAGGGCTAAAGAATAATAAAGGTAAGCAGTTACTTGTGAATTTAGAGCGATTAAGATGTCAGCGGCCAAAGAGCATTTAATATACTGTACTTTGTATGAATTTCAAGAAGTAGCAGTTTAAATAAGTCCCTCACCATTTCTACTGATATTGCGCTTTTAGATTTTTGCATATTTAGATCGATGCAGAATTATATCAATGAAAAAAAAAGTCTTTTGAGGCGATCACTAAGGCAGTTGCTAACTATTTTCACTCCAACGACTACTTGAAAGATGACGAAGAGTTATTATAAATACCAGAAATTACATAACCGATTAATATATACATAAAAGTTTTTAAAATTCATTCAAACGTGAAACATGAAATAACCCAAGCAAAGTCCCTGCTCGTGACAATCTAAAAGAAAGAAATTCCCATTTAGTTCCGCCTAACCGTTTGGAATAGCCTGTATAGTTAACTAGTTGACAATTTCTGTTCTACAGGCTAAACCAAACGTTTAGGCGGAACTAAATGGGAATTTCGTTCTTTTAGGTTGTCACGAGAAGGGACCTGGCTTGGGTTATTTCATATTTCAGGTTGGTATGTCAAAATTTAAAATTCCAACAGAGAAACCATGGAAACGAATGACATTTATTAAAAATGTTAATACTTTTACCGACCGTCAACATATATAAGGGAGGTATTGTGATCATACCGATTTTGACATTTCGAGATTTCGATGGATCTCCACGAATTGAGGTTTTGACTATTTTTAGCATGATGTCTGTCGGTCTGTCTGTCCGTCTGTCTGTCTGTCTGTCCGTCTGTCCGTCTGTCTGTGTACACGTGCAGAGCAAGCAAATTCGGCTAAAAGGATTTTTATGAAACTGCATATTTCAGCTTTTGACATCAATGACACAAGTTATCAACTTTTGGTAAAAATCGGTTGACTAGAAATGGGAGTTTACTCGTGTCGATTTTAAGATTTTTGCGAATATTTAGTAACAGAAAAATATTTATATATATTTTATTTGAGACGTTTTTTGATAAAACGAAAAATTTCGAATAATTTTTGTACAATTTTTTGAAATTTTTTCATACTTATATGTAAGGTTTCCATGGTCATGATAAATAATATCTCTGTTAGAAAATATTAGGCCAAGTTATATCTACTCTTCTGCTAGAATGTGTTTTACACAAGTACCTTATGATGGCGGTCGGTTCTGTGGTGACCACAGCTGATTTTTTTTACATATTTTGAAGACAAAAAAATTAATAAATGGTAAATTTTTATTAAGAATGACAAAAAAATAAAATGCAATGAAAAGGACATTTTATAATGACAATCAATTTAATCTAGAATTTGTAATGTGAGTATGATTTACAAAGCTTAAACAAAATGACCAAACCTTATAGATAAAAATTGCTAAATTCCAAAATCTAGTTCCGCCTAAACGTTTGCAATAGCCTATATTTTAAAATACACGCATTTTACATTGCTATCAATCAACGGTTGTTATACGAGGTATGTAAATTAAGTAACCGGACTGGCAATATAGCATTTGATCTGGTAACATTTGGGACGCGGGACTTGGAGGGGCGGCAAATGAACATGTGATACGCCTTCAGTGCGAGTTGAACACGCAAGAATAATTTTGTTGTCCGTAGAGATTTTTTACGGAAAGCAGTTTTTTCTAGTGCGTTCTAAAAATGAGTGACATTCATTTCGAGCAACGGTATGCTATCAGGTTTTGCTTCAGACTTAGGCACAGTGCAACGGAAACTTTTCCAAAATTTCAGCAGGCCTACGGAGACAGTATTTGTCAAGGACCCAGATTTTTTGGTGGTTTAAGGCATTTACAGAAGGAAGAGAGTTGATTGAAGATGAATCACGCAACGGAAGGCCTTCATCTTCAATAACCGATGAAAATGTCAGAATCCGTGATCTTGTGCGTTCAGATCATCGGTTGACAATCAGAATGATCAGGGAAGAGTTGAATTTGACTCACATTACCGTTCATCAGATTTTGACCAATGAATTTTGGGGTTGAGAAAATGCGCTTTGTCACACAGCAATTTCAATAAACGAGTTTTTGGTCAGTAAAAACATTCCTGTGGCTCCTCAGCCTCCTTATTAGCCTGAAGAGCCCTTGTGACATTTTCCTCTTCCCAAGATTAAACCAGTGGCGAAGGGAGACCTCCGCTAGACTTGCCCTACCATAAAAAAATAATAATAATTAAAAAAAAATACATAAAAAAAATTAATTAAAAAAAAAAAAATTAATAGAAGATTTAGGTAAATCTTCAAAAATACATCAAATTATGTCCTCTACAAATTTTTGTCCAAGGTTTGGTTTACTAGTTACGAATTATTTTAGATTTTAATAACTTCCGTTTCCAGTTTCGGATTTTAATAAAAAACAATATGGTTCTTCCCAATTATTAGGAGAATTTTTAGTACCAGAATGAACTCTTTAAGTTAAACCGTTTTTGAGTTATCGTGATAATAATAATAATAATAATCTGTATTAGAGTAAGACATTTTTACATGCATATCATCGTCATAAACTGACAAAGCAGTAAATACATATGTAATTTACAATATTTAGTTAACAAAACTAGTAGAAACATTACTACAAAGAAATTCTTGCATAGTGTAATAGCAGTGTTCATGTAGAAAATTACTAATAATAGTTTTAAACTTAACAACTGGAAGATCTTTGATGTCCTGCGGTAGTTTGTTATAAAATATCAAGGTCGGGCAAGTAAAAATCACCTCAAGGGACGTCATTTTGGGACACTCAAAAACATTCAAACGTCCGTAACCGACCAGCTGAAAGCTATTTCAGTATCCTAGTTCCAGTACTGCTATGAGGATTGGAAGAACCGTCTCTAGCGCTGTGTGGTTTCCCAAGGAAGTTATTTTGAGGGAGAAAATAGTGAATTGTAATTCTATTCGAATAAAATTTTTAATATAATCAGTCCGGTAACTTAATTTACACACCTCGTAGAAATGAAACCTCTACGTTCTATTATCAAATAAACTCACGGTATATTCGTAATGGTTTCTTGCATTTCCTGAATTGTGTTATAAAATTATTTGAAAAACTTCTGTGACATAATTTTGTAGAAAGCTTTGTCACTTTTCTTTTTATTCTTCAATAGAATTGGAAGGCACGTTGATACCTGACGTTGAGTTACATTTGTGATAGTGGAGCACAGATGTGTCAGTTCGTACAATGCACTTGTCGCAAATATCTAACACTTTGCACCAAGATTTATGATAGATGTTTCTCAGCACTCGAGATAAACTCTTCTACATATATTGTGTGCTTCGATATAATATACTGCTTATTTTATTTTGTTGGGTAGAAGGTAAAAATGTTCATGGAAGAAATAAAATAAATTTTGGATTGTGATGGATTTCAGAAACTTGAATTTAAAATGAACATAACAAATAACTTGAAACAAAAATTTAGTAAAGATTTTTGAAGAGATTGTAAGTGTAGAAATTTGTAGATTGAACCAACTTAACCTTAACCTATCAAAAATTCTATTTTTCACCCATAAAACAAACCCCATGTTTTGTTCGTATGCTCTAATCCAGTGGTATTCAACCTGTGTTCCGTGGAACGTTTTCAGGGGTTCCGCAACTTTAATTAAATAGTGGATAGTTAAAATCATATTAGTGCAATATATTAGAAATAAAGAAAAAAATAGTTAAAATTGTTTAAAATATTGCAATAGATGACACTCATGTTGTCACAATCAGTTTTAAAATTTACCACTTTGTTATTTCTTTGTATGTTATAGTCTATCTCAGAAAGAGCGATAGTAATAAATCTTTTTGTCAGGCAATTACCAGTGGCGTGCACATTTTAAACACGTTTAAATTGGTTTTGTGTATTTCTATATTACTATTTATCATTTTATAAAACGGCTTCCTCGAATTACAAAATAAATTACAAATTGCACAGAAGTAAATAACAGAAATCAATGAATAAATTACAAAATAAAATAATTATAACATTTTAAAATTTGTTTTTCAGCAAAATTAACATTAAAGGAGTGGACGAAAAAGAAAAAAAAACAGATGATGATTATGGTTTTCTGGCTTTAAGATTCTTTTTAAATGTATTTAGAAGTGTAGAAAATTGTCCTTGTTAACAATTATTTGTCAACAAAAGTGGCTTCATTGTTTTTTAAAATATTCTCCATGAAGATCAACACACTTTTGCATGAGTTTTAACCAATTTTCGAAGCACTTTTTCCACTCCAATTGAGGCTTTTTCCACTGCGATTGTGAAATTATGTGGGATCCAACGCGAACAATTCTTTTTAACGGCCAAATGTTCATTAATAGTGAATGTATGCTGGTCTCACTAATGCCCAAGGATACCTCAATCTCACGATACGTCACATGATGACCTTTTTCCGGAACAACAACCGATTTTGGACGACCTTCACGAAATTCGCCCGTAACGCTACGTACAGCCCCCAGAGATTATTAGTTTCTTATACAAAACTAACAATCTGAAATAAAATTAGTGACAATCTATACATCAAATTTTACACAGAATTTTTATCTATCTAATAGGATATTTTAGATTGTAGAAAAAAATTATTGTAAAAATATTATTGCTAAATAACTTAATAATAGGTATTACACAACAATGTTCTGTAATTTTTTAAATATATTTGTGGGTTTCAAATAATTTTTATATTTATATAGTTTTGTAGAAATGTAGAAATGTTCAAATAATACGTTAACATTTTTTTCGACATGATTGTTTATAGTTTAGAGCCTTCGTCGAAAAATATTTTACTTGATGATAATGAAATGCCACTTGGTACAAGCATTCTTTACATAAAATGAATCATTTTTATCCGCCGCACCTATATTGAGAACCGCGGCAGATTCGAGGTGGCGACAAAAGTAGATTACCAAGTACAATAATTATAAGTAATTTTCACAATAGAACAAATTATCTCCAAACATATTTGTAGAATGGAGCTTTAGCTACAATTTGCCGCATGGTACACAAATATGCGTCGAATGGTTTACAAAACGGCGTCTATAACGCAAGTTGTTTATTTACAATTACATGACAATTCTTTTGACAATTAAAAATATCCTATTAGGTAGATAAAAATACGCTGAAAATTTTGATGTATAGATTGTTACTAATTTTATTTCAGGTTGTTAGTCTTGTATACGAAACTGTATGGTTATGCGCACCCTTAAGCGAACTACAGCCACGATTGAAGTCAGCAAACTATCTATAAATAGTAGTCCTTGATGGTGCTTCATCGAATTAACTTCATCGATGCACTGTTGTTGAGTTAATCCACGTCGAAAGTTTTAAAAAATAATCGCTCGAAAATATTCACGATTTAATTCCATTTTTAGCCGAGATAAATTTTTTCAAATTACTGTAAACAACACAAATAGCGCTCGTACGTTAAAACGTTCTGAATACGTATACCGTAAAAAATTTCAAACTTTACGATAGAAGTGTCAGTTGCCAGATGGCAGCACTAATTTAGCGCAATCCCGAAATATAAGAGGCAACCCTTGTATAATGACATTAATCTAATAATTGGCGAATTTTTATAGCTGAGCGAGTTAAATTTAGGAATATGAAATAGAGTAATAGATCTTGTTGTTTTAATCGGAGCTAGGAATGAAAAGTAATGTATAAAGTTTTGTGTCAGTTAAATTAATAAATATCTTATAGGAGTACAAGAATATCATATCTGCATCCAATCTTCTTTGTTTAAGAGAAATCATATTTAACAGTTTCAATGTACACAATAACTATTTTCAGTTTATAACACAGAATGGAAATAAATTTCTTTTGACTTTTGTGCCTAGTATTGATACCTATAATAAAGGTAATTATGACCATAATTATATATCTATTTTTTTAAGTTTTTAAAGTTTTTAAAATTTAGGTATTCATATTTTAAATTAGATTACTTTAACCTGAAACGCCCTGAATATGTATATCTGAGATAGACACAATTTTAGCTCAAAATTGTCCGATAAATTTCTCAATATATGCGTAAGAACTAACTTTATTTGCACGTTCGCATTATATTCGGCTTAAAACATTAACCCATTTCAAATAAAATTAATTTACTCCACTTTAACAACTGTTACATTTTGTACAAATTATCTTCAAACAAATAACTTAATAATCTCAACATAATTTCCTATTTTAATCATATTCGTAAGCATACGCACTCAGTAAATGTGAGAAATGATATGCGTAAAATAATTCATTTACTTACCAAGAGAGGCGTCATAAGCACAGATGTACTCTGAGGTGGTGAATTGATAAGTTAAAGCCGTTTTTCCTACACCGGAAGCTCCAAGCATTCCGACTTTGTAAGAGGCAATTTCCGTCTCTGTCTCGTCACCGGTTGTGCTGTTCTGTGAGGCGTTACTGAAAAAGAAAAATAATATCAGTTAGTAATTTTTGTATGGTTATCAGAAAATAAATACCAAGAACTATTGTTAAAGATGAGACAAGATAACATCTCGACCTCTCATGCATCTCAGCAAAAAAACAGATGTACTCAAGAAAATTAAAAGGAAGTACTAAGAATGAAGATTGAAAACAGTTCCCTTGCAGAACAATAAAGGAAATTAAAAAACCCTATGAACCGATACAGAATTATAGTAAGACCGAAAGAAATGTATAGAGCAAATGTAGGATTAAAATAAATTAAGTTGGTCATGCACAGTTCAATTTATTAATAAATTTTTTTGTCAATTAATTGAACAATTTATTGATTACCTTGAAAATAAGAGGATCACTTTACACACATCAATTTATTTATCAATTTTTTTGAAAACTTTTACATTATCAACTGTAAAACATGTTGATTTATTTATCAAAATGGTAATATTGAAAAAATCTTGATCAAAATTACGAGCTGTGAACAAAAACAAAAGATATAACCTAGATGATGGTAAATTATAACGTTTGCGGTTTTGTCTCATTTTAAAATGAAACACATAACCTACACATTTCTTGGTTATGCTACAACCAAACAGTTGGCAATAACTAAACAGGTAAAAATATACCTAGAATTCCTTAAAAAATTCATGTAAAATAGAACTTTCTCTATTTAACTATTTTAACTTTTTTATTTTTATATTTATAAACTGAAAGTCAACTTTTTCAATTTATTGATCAATAAATTGAACCGCGTAAAATCCACTTTATCTAAAACAGATAAATTTAAACTGGTTTTTCTTTGGCAAATATTTCGTGAAAGAGCGATCTTTATGTTGTGCATAGAGAGAAACTATGATACCAGAGCTGAGAATTTTTGGTATGTAGTATTTGAAAAAGTATTTCAGTTACTTTCTGGTATTTGAAATATTGTATTTCAAATACTTCAAAAAACTGGTCTTGGTAGCTGGATTTGCAAATACTTTTTTCGTGCTGTTTGTATTTGATATAGAAGAATATCCAATATATCTTTGTAGGATTTCAAATATTTCCCCAGTATTTCAAATATTTTTGTAGTATTTCAAATGTTTCCTAATATTTCAAATATTTCGAATATTTTTCTATTATTTCAAATATTTCCTAATATTTCACATATTTTCCTAGTACATATTTAAAATATTTCCCTATTATTTAAAATCATGGTGCCCAGGTATTTGAAAGTAGAAACTCTCTCAAAAGTGTACAAATTATGAATAGAATTAAAGGATTTTCGGAGCCATACCGAAACATAGACCTGAACAAAACAAGATCGGCAACACTTCATAGTTTTCGAAAATAAAATATTACGCAGAATCTTTGGTCCATTCAAATTAATAGTGAATGGAGAATCCATAAAAACAAAGAAATCCGAGAACTGTACTCAAGGCCGATTATCAAACAAGAACTGAGCGGCAGACGATTACAGTAGATAGGACACTTTATGAGGATGAAGGAGGACAGTATGGTTAGGAAGGTATGGGCTGGAAGATTAAAGACCCGTCAACCAATGGGAAGACCTAGCAAGAGATAGCGAGATCTGCTAACCGAAGATCTAACAAGTATTGGTATACAGGGTACTTGGCAAGACCTGACAATGAATAGATTCAGATGGAGGACTTATGTGAGTGAGGCCAAAAGTCAATCTGACTGATGATGTCCAAAGAAGAAGCAGAAGAAGAAGGAGAAAGTTATTCCAAATATTTCCTAGTGTTTTAAATATTTCCCTTGTTTTTGAAATACTTCTAGTATTTTGTTGTTTCATGTTCCATGCAAGCATTTATTATTAAGCAACATTTATTAAAAAAAATAAAATATATAATACATTTTTAAAATTTTGAAAGACTTAAAAATTTAAGAAATGAGATATTTGTATTAAAACTGTTACAAAAAATCAAAATAAAATTTGACTTTTTGAAATTTTAAACATAAAATGACATTTGATAATGATAATTCACCCTAACCTAGAAATGTACAATGTAAGTATGATTTACAAAGTTAAAAAAAATGGCCAAAAGCCCGATTCAAGCGATAATTTTAGATTTCAAAATCTAGTTCCTCTTAAACTTTTGGAATAGAAATTTTATGCATCAATTGTGATTTTATGCACTATAACAGACGGGGGTGAAGCGCCCAGCTTTACGTCTTCGACGACCCAGGTCCTACTCATTGCATTCAGAGAGAAACAGAAAAAAGAAATTGTAAGAATAAAAAATACATGTAGGTAAAAACACTGAGTTATTGTTTCAAAAAATTGTAAGGTACTGTATCAATACTAAAGGCTGGCCCAAGAGTCGCGCTACTATAGAAAAAATTCATAACAATCTTCCTTCATAACAATTTTCCTTTTTTTTCCATTCAGATAAACATGTCAACCTTGCAAATTTATTATGGAGAAATTTAGCACACACCAAAAAACCAAAATCGTAGAATTTTATTTTGAAAATCGGCGGTCCATTGTACTCACACAGAGAGCATACATGCGTCATTATCAAGTACGGAATCCGCCCTCTAAATCGGCGATAATCCGTCTAATTCATCGTTTATTACAACAGGGATCTGTGATCGACTTCCCACGAGTCGGGAGACCATGTTTCATGCGAACCCCGGAAAACAGGTCTAGTTTTGAGCAAACAATCATCTTCGAGGACGAGAGAGCTAATTCAGTCACGACGACTTGAGCCCGATACCTCGTTAGAGAATTTTGTCCGTCCATCTGTTCAGGACACACCTGAGGTTTGGTGACAGAAAGATGGAGCGACTGCCCATACCGCGAGAGAGACTAAGTATATCCTGAGGGACATGTTTGGAGAATGATTAATTTCAAGAAATGCCGATTTCAACTGGCCAACGAATTCCCCCGATCTAACCGCCCCAGATTTTTTTCTTTGGAGCTACCCAAAGAATTGTGTTTACAGAACTAAACCCCAAAATATCCAGGAACTGAAGGAAAACATTCGAACAGAAAAACGAGCAATGGTTGGAAATGCACTGGAAAGGGCGCGCGCTTACGAAGCGGTAAATGGAGGCCATTTGAAAAATCCAAATGTTATATTTCCATGTATAGAAATCTTATTTCTAGCGACTTTTGGGCCACTCTGTATATCAGTTTACTAGGCCATCTTCAGAACGTATATGTTTATTGCTGGACAAAGAAAGTCAGTTATTCGTTTCCAACGTGGTACATACTTACAGTTCCACGAAGTAGACACAGAATTAGACAATTTTGTCTAGAGATCCATCTTGGTTAAGTTTCTCAAGTATACAAGATAACTGGATATATGACATTTACAGAGTAATATGATAGATTTGTGTGACGCCAACGTTCAACCCAAACTGAAACTTTAAACTCTCATGATTTTTATGATGGAGGAAAAACTTTATCTCGCAATAAAAGTGTTAAAAACAATGTTATGTTTCTTTGAAGAATTTAATATTTGAAAAACTAGAACTTTTGAAAAAGTTACTAACTTTAAAACCATTTCTTGATAAGAAAATAAAGGTTAATTCCAAGTTAAATATAGTTTTCATCAAGTCATATCGAGTTGTAGAAGCTCAAGTTTCTCCCTCGAGTAAGTTCAACAAGTATGTGCCCTGACAATTCAGGTCACAAATTTAATAACTTTAATAACAGCCAAATATTCCTTTGTCACATGCTACTCACTTTTAAAATAACTTAACTTGAGGTGATGAATACTAAAATATTTACGAAGAATTTTGGAAATTGCCATAATACGATTTAGCAATTTTTAGTCCTAAGAGGAAGCAAAATAACAGGACTACAACAGTCCGTAGTCTAAATATTATATATTTATTTAGATAGATAGATATTTTTATTATTAAATATTATGTACTACATTTTATCTTACAACAATTAACTTAAACTTAATAATAACTGTAATTTTCGCCTTTCGGCTTAAAATCTACTCTCCTTCTCCTCTAGTTAATATCTTCGTTGACTCCTTTCCTTAATTTCCTCCCTTCTGTTTTTCACTTCTTTCATCCATTCATACCCCTTTCCTGTTTCATCAAAAATTTCCTTTCTCGTTTCCGTTCTGTGTCGTATTTCTTCATATTCTTCCAACAAATGTTCCATTGTCTCCTTGCCTTCCCTGCAATATATTCCTGCATATATTCTTACCTTACCTTCCATACTTACCTTCCCTCTCCATGTTCTTTCTTCCTCTTTCATCCAAAAATCACTTTTTTCTTCTCTCTACTTCCCTTTTCTGTCAAATACTGTGGTTTTCTCACCGTGCAGGTCTTTTCATATTTGTTATTATACCTTGATTCTCTTATTTTTGTATCTTGCTCCGTTTGTTGTATATCAGTCATTCGCTCTGTTACTTCGTGCCCCAATTCTTCTCTATTATTATATATATATATATATATATATTTATTGACCACAATACAATACAATAAAATCGTTTAATAAAGTCAATCCAAAAAAAAAAAAAAAAAAAAAACAAGTAAATAGTGTAGATTTACATAAAAAGAGATACAATTATTACCTAAATCACATTCAAAAAAACTAATGATAATACTAAAAATTTAAATCAAAATATTCGGACACAGAGTACAGTGGATTATGAATTAACACATCTTTCACAAACGCTTCAAATTTATTTTAGGGTAAAAATCTTACTGACTCTGGCAATTTATTAAAGAACTTATTAGCTTAGTAGGTAGTGCTATTTCTGAATTTTGATAGACGGCAGAATTTAGGATATATATCATTTGTATATAGTATTATGACTATGAATCTCATTAAACGATTTAACGTAGTTTTTATTTTTGTAAAAAAAATTTAAACAGATAAAAATGTAGAGTGATGGCAGAGTCATAATTTGTAATGATAAAAAAGATTTTTGAAAGTCTGCTGCGTAAGAAATGCCGTCAATGATTCTCACAGCGCGTCTTTGCAATGCAAAAATTCTATCAGCAGAGGACGAGTGTCCCCATGCTAAGAGTGCATAAGAAATATGTGATTGAAAAAGTGAATAATAAGCTACTAAGAGCTCATCTTTAGTTACTATGTCCACAAGATTTCTCAGTAAAGAAATTGTTCTACATAGCTTACCACTCACATAATCAACATGGTGTTTCCAATTTAATTCCTTGTCAACATATACCCCTAAAAATTTAATAAAGCCTGGAATCTCAAATGTATACTTTCTTAAAGAAATAACCATACTTTCACATTTGTTTGTGTTTAGAGACAACATGTTTGCCGCAAACCAATTGCTAGCATCTTTTAAATATAAATCACCGTTAATAATTAAATCGCTAAATGATGTGGATCTTGAAATGATTATAGAATCATCGGCATATAAAACTGTTTTAGTTTTTAAAAATGATGGAAAGTCATTAATGTATATTAGAAATAGAAGTGGACCGTGGATCGAACCCTGTGGTACTCCACATTCTAAGATATCTGACTGATTGTTATTAACAGCAATATATTGATTTCTGTTTGCTAAGAAGATTGTATTAGTTGCTGACTATTCTCATTGAAATCATACTTTTTAATTTTGCTAATTAATAAATCATGTATAATAATTATCATATACGGTGTATCGAAATGTTTACGTTATTTGTTTGTTCAATGACTTGGAAAGTGCTAGGAGTGGGCGCGCCAACGCAGGAAGTTGCTACAGCGTACCTTAATTCACAAGATCACGACTTGCAAAATTAGTTGCAATGAATAAATTCACAGACGAACAACGTGCACTGTCTATTAGAAGCTTACAAGCTTAAAAAAGTCTATTGGAAGCTTAGAAAATCATAGTTTTTTTCATATACAGATATTAAATTGTTGTGGCAACTGGTTGCTTTTACAACAGGACCTCAGTGCAGTTGATAAGTGGTGTTCCAATTGGTCGCTTCCTCTGAATACGTCTAAATGTTTGGTATTACATCTTGACCGGAACAATCCAAACACATGTTTGGATTTAAGACAAACATCATCAATGTCGTTAGAAGAGCAAATAAATCCCTCTTAATTATTAAGAAATTATTTCCTTTTGCAAAGAACGGTTTTGGACCACTGTCAAAACAGTATCATCTTGAGCATACTCTATAGGTGCCAAGAACTTCTATCTTCCCAACCTGCCTCAGATAGGTCTTTTTCACACATTAAGTTATTTATGTGAGTTTTCCATTTAACTGTTGCTCTTCCTCTTCTTTATTTCCCTCATTAGGCTATTACAGTATCTCCTTTGACCACCCTTCTCTCAGCAAGCCTATGGCTGCAAGCGTTAAACTGCTTGTATCTGCTGACCGCTAAGCAAGGGTACGGACGTGAATTCAACTCCTGCTTCTATCAAACAATTTGTGTAAAAATATTTATATAAATTACAGATTCTGCTTAGCCGTTCGCTGTGCCTTTCTGTTTGCGCTAAAAAATGGAAGTAATACTGACCATATTACTCCTGGATGTACATAGATTGAAAACTTGGTCATGGAACCTGGAAACAGGAGGCCTAGGCTCAACTGAGGCTGTCGTGCCAATGATGATGATGACCCTTCTCTCTTTCCCTTTTTCACATGTCAGTACCTTGAAGTCCTATTGTCCAACCTTTGTCCCTATTGCCTTATTTTATTGTAAGTGTTGAGATAACTCCCATTTCAATTTATATATATCTTTTCTCACCTTATCTTTTTTGGTGTAGTGCAAAACTTTGTCTTATAAAGTTCAACTTGACAACTACCCTGTTTCCTAGTTGATTTGTGACAGACCACATTTCTCTTCCATGTGTTGTTATTATTTCTACGATGGCATGCAAATGTCCCCTTTTTTTGTTTCTTTTGATATATTCCTTCGCCGTATGATTTTATATAGTGCTCGAACTGCCTTTTTTCTTCTTATTATCTTGTCATCTATGTCTGCAATAAATCTGAAATATACTTTCCGTATTATTTTCCGGATATGAAATACCTATGTAGTGTCTTACGGATCACAGGAAAGCGGGAATTCCGGACCTCATCGGAATTTTCACTTTTCTATGCTGTGTTCGATCAACTTCAAGTATTTAATATTGAAAAATTTATGTAAAATGTTAATTTTTACACATTTTAGCATTTCCTGGGAATATAGTAAGTGGAGGAAGAATATTTTTTCTCATGTAAAAATATGTAACTATATAAGAGTTAACATAGCGTTTAGTTAGTAGCTATTTAACTGATATAGCATTTAACATCATGTTAACTGCTAAAATACAACCGGCAATTATTAAATGAAATGTTAAAAAACTACATGATATTTGCTAATGCCTATTACAAACATTCTTTGAAGTATAATTAATTTTCTCATATTGAGTTACAAACAAAGACTCTCCCGTCTATAAAAATAGGTTTTTGCAAATTGTTTGTTATTAAAACTCTGTACATATACCGATAATTGAATATTGATTGGTAAGTAAGTAAACAGTGACCATTACAAATGGAATACATGTACCAAACCCATATAGTCTACGCACTGACAATGCTATTAATAATATTAGTGCGATTGCAAAATGATAATTGTTTTAATTTGGTATTTTACAATATTGTGATTGCAATTGTTTTCTTAATGGACACTGCCAATCGAGTTGACTTTTGTTATACTTTTGAATCAAGTATAATACTAGAACTCACTGTAATTTACAGAGTATAAGGATAATAATTTTAAATTAGATCACGGGGCCTGTACTTTGTTGGCCATCATCTTACCACGATTCGAAGGCAGCTCAATGGTTGAAAAGAATAGTGGCAATAATTCACCAGAGTACGATATTTTACTTCTCTGAAACTTTTTAAATAACAAATTTAATTTTTACTAAATTTACCTTGATTCGGTCCTGATTGTAATGAAGGAAAATTTGGTGGCACTTCAAACGTTTTGAGGAAATTAATTAAAATACTCTTTTGTAAGGAATCTTTTAAAGGAGAAATTAAGGTCAGTTCTGAGCAAATATTGTTTAATTTCACCAAACTGACATTTACTGGTGATGTTTTGTTCGTGAGATTCAGACAATAGACTGCTTTTATGAACTTCTATTTATATTATAATATTTTGATTATCGGTTTTGTGATTAATGATTACAATTCTAGACGATGATATCTTTAACAAGTTCGGAATACTATTTTTGGGATATTTTAATTATTCGATAGACCATTTGAAATAGAATTACGTGTCAATTTCAACCTAAAAACTGTCAAATACTCGGTTATGTAAACTAATAGAAAACAGAGATGGTAACAAAAACAAATTATTCAGTTAATCAAAAATTTAATTTTTCTACTTCTGTTAAAAAAACTGTACTATATTTCACATGCTTTAGTATATAAAATGCCTGTTTATTGTGAGAGTTAAAAAATTCAAAAGCGTGAAGAAAAGTGCCATAACGTGTCATTTTTTCACTCTTGTTATAAGAACAATACAAAGTAATGAGGTTCACACAAATACTTCTACGGCTTCAAGAAAGACTGTCATGGACGTCATATGCTATGGATAGACCAAAGCTGTCCAACCATTCGATCGAGATCTGTTGATCGACTGCAGCGTAATTTTTAGTAGAACTTTAGTTTTCTCTAGCTTCCATGTATTTTTTACCGACCGCCAATATATATAAGGGAGGTCCGATCATACCGATTTTGACATTTCTAGATTTCGATGGATCTCCACGAATTGAGGTCCCTACATAACATTTTGACTAATTTTAGCATGATGTCTGTCGGTCTGTCTGTCCTTCAGCAAATTCGGCTGAAAGGATTTTTATAAAACTTCATATTTAAGCTTTTGACATCAATGGCACAAGTTGATCAACTTTTGATAAAAATCGGTTGACTAGAAATAGGAGTTTACCCATGTCTGTTTTAAGATTTTTGCGTATATTTCATAACAGAAAAATATTTCGAAAAAATTTATTTAATAAAAGTTGCTATAAAAGCTAACAACTTTTATTTTAGATTTTTTTTTTATTTATTATTTTATTTATTTTTTTGTATGTATGGAGTTACGTTTCCATGGTTATCGTAAATTATAAATACACATGAAATTGTCAACGTAATATAATACGTTATTTTCTTTTACAATAATAACTACTCTGCTGCTAGAATGTATTTTATACAAGTACTTTGATGTACTTGTACTGTGATGGCGGTCGATGGCGGTGTGATGGATAACGGAGGTCCTTCTTTGCCATTGTTTTTTTTTCGGCCTCATATTTGTTTTCTATTGAGAACTGACACGCTCGAATACGCAGTCTGGTGGTCAAATATTGTACTAGGCGCTCTAGAACTGTTTGAACTTATTACATATGTTCTAGTGTTGAAATTTTATTAGAATGTCGATAGAAGTTATGAATAACTATAAAAGTACTTTGTGATGGCGGTCGGTCCTGTGGTGGCCACAGCTGTTTTTTTTTTTTTTTTAATTTTAATTATGTTTCACCAAGAATACACGGACTCCTCTGTCAATAACAATTATATAATTTAATTCAATAATAATGCATAGAAAATAGATTTTTTTTTATATATTTTAATGATTATAAATGTAGTATTGAATAATGGGATTGTAAATTAAATAATAAACTGATAGATTGAATTATTTCAATTGTCAGGAAATTCTATTATTTGATTCGCTTAATGTAAAACATGTACAAATATCTACAGAATTTATTATAAAAGTGGGTAGGTCACTCTTAGATTTGAGCACAAATTATAAAACAAGGAAGATAGCGGACTCCCACGTTACGGCTTTGGACAGCGATAGTTGCGACATTCGTGGTTGTAATATGAACTAGGATTAGGTAGTATGCAACCCGCAGTGCACACAAATATATTTTTATATTTTAAATTGTTATGAATCGCGCGATCATTAATTTTCTACCAAAATTGAAAAATAAAATGTAATTTTGGTAGAAAATTAAACATTGCTTTGAACCGAAAATTATGATTAATTTATTTACAACTCTCTTAATTAAATTCCTAAAATTAAAATTAATTACAATTGTGAAAAGTTAATACTTCAGTAAGCATTAAGTTTTATTATTTTATTTGCAAGCAAGCATATGAAATAAATAAACAAGTATTTATTTTTACTTGCCCGACCTTAATATATAAGGGGCAAGTATTGTAATCGCGAACATTTTCGATGTCGAGATTTTGACTGATGACCACGTTTCATGGTCCAGGGAATCCAAAAATCCTATTTTCGAAGTGCCGTCCGTATGTGTGTGTGTCTATGTGTGTGTGTCTCTATGTGTGTGTGTGTGTGTCTGTGTGTGTGTCTGTGTGTGTGTCTGTGTGTGTGTCTGTGTGTGTGTCTGTGTGTGTGTGTCTGTGTGTGTGTCTGTGTGTGTGTACTGTGTGTGTGGCTGTGTGTATACACGATAACTCAAAAACGGTTTAACTTAAAGAGTTCGTTCTGGTACTAAAAAATACTCCTAATAATTGGGAAGAACTCTATTGTTTTTTATGAAGATCGGTTGACTAGAAATGGGAGTTTACTCGTGTCGATTTTAAGATTTTTGCGAATATTTAGCAACAGAAAAATATTTTGAAAATATTTATTGAACAAAAGTTACTATAAATGCAATTACTAATAACTTTTATTTGAGACGTTTGTTGATAAAACGAAAAATTTCGAATAATTTTTGTAAAAGTCTCAATTTTTTCATACTTATATGTAACGTTTCCATGGTTATGATAATTAATTCGTAACCAATCCTTGGACAAAAATTTGTATAGAACATAATTTGACGTATTTTTGAAGATTTATCTAAATATTAAAAAAAAAAAAATTTAAATTAATTTATTTTTTTATGGGATGGCAAGTCTAGCGTAGGTTTCCCTTCGCCACTGGTTTACTTTTATATTTACTTTTATTGTACATATTAAATTTAGTCTGTGCATTTTTTTATTACACTATTTATATTTCTTTTGCATTTATCTTTTAAAATATTATTAATTACACTACACCATTTGAAAATAAAAAATGTGGTGCTAATATTTAAAATTTCTTATAAAATTCATCACGGTCACAATCACAATTTACTGTCACCTATCGTTACAACGTCAAAAACAATTGCCGCAAATTGCCGATAATGAAGTGTTCTCAAAATGTTGGTTAAAAAAAAAAACGCTTTTAGCGCTGTCGGTGGATGGAATATAACTTAAAACTGTTTCAAGGCCGTGTATATGAGTTTCATACCCCTGGATCATAACTATGGTGAGCGTTATTTACCATTAACGCCAGTTTTCAGAATCCTACTGAATATTTCAAATTAGTAAAATCCTTTTAGATACACCCTGTATTTGGTTCTATCTTTCTGTCTCTTTATTCTTAACGTTTGACCTTTAATATACCTTTTCTTTTTTGTATCTCACTTTTCCTTTTTATATCCATCCTAACTTTTCTTAAATGTTTTTAGTTCTTTCTCCAATACAAAATAAAATATTTAATTCACAAGTCATCACAATTTCATGAGGATATAATCCAATGGTGTTCAATGCTTTTCCGTTCCAATTTTATGACAAAATTTTCGAAGTATCGCAATATTTTAAATAAACGTGGTGCGTGGGAAAAATAATTTTTTTTTCAATATTCTGTGGAACAATATAAAAATAAAATGTAGGTGTGGTACTCAAGAATAACAAGACAAAGATTAGGAAAGTAAAAAGACTTTACTGTCACAAGAAAACCACAATGGAAACAGTTGAACTCTCTCAATAGCAGAATAATAAAAATCTCACAAGAAAGATTAAACATATACATTGTATATCAACCAGCAGGTAGAGATATCTATTGGTAGAAATCATCTGACGCCATCTATACTGTGTTCGAATATTAATTTGCAGTACTGCTCTTCTGGGAGATGAGAGCAGTGTTGCCAATGTCGCAGAAGTGTCATACATGTCAATAAACCCAAAATATTATGCGGAATTTTATATTCTTTTGATGTTAACTTATTGAAATTAAATGTACAAAATTCATGTGAAGTTTGAATTTTCACACATTTCATGGTTTTGTATGTATTTAGTCAGTGAATGATGATTATTAGAAGGCCAAACGATGAATGCCTGTCACTACATAACACAATAAGCACGACAAGAAGGTTGCAGTTAGATTTTTTCTACTGTGTATTAATTACACTAGAACTCCTCTAATTTAGTGCTCATATATGTCTAATATTTCAGCTCAATTTCAAATAAAAAATTTAAAAATATTGTAGGTCATGAGACCATTATTAAATTTTATTATGCCCAATTTTATAGTAGGCTTAAGTATAGAATATGCTTCTGGGGATCATCAACTATGGCAGATGACATATTTATTTCCCAGAAAAGAATAATACGTTGTATAGCAAAAAAAAGACGCACTGAATCATTCATACCTCTTTTTGTAAAATACAAATTATTAACAGTTCCTGGTATTTACATCTTAGAGTTGCTGGTCTATGTATTTAAAAATCAAATATGCTTTGCTCGACATTTGAACCAGCATTCATATAACACCAGAGGAAAAGATTGTTTCAGAACTCCAGCAAACATGCTGGAACTGACAAAAAAATCCCCAAAAACTGTTGGTATTAAATTATTTAATTCACTGCCATTCCATGTCAGAAATGAAACGCAGTTTGCTGTATTTAAGTGGAAGATTAAACTATTTCTTATAGAGCATTGTGTATACTCAGTTAATGAATTCTTAAAACCTTGTAAGGACTGGTGTAGTCATGCCAATGGGGAACATTGATTTTGGGTAATTTAATGTATTATTTTATTGTTTTCTCAATTGTATAACTTGTTTTACTTATCAAAATCTGTGTAAAATTATAAATTCATGTACTGACATATCCTACATGCACTCCTGTATTTAAAGGATTAATAAATATTATATTATTTGTTATTATATTATTGCAAAAATATCATTCAAATCCAGACCTGACAACACTGCGGGCGATCTTTTGTCACGAAAGAGCATAACGCCTACAGAGACATTGTTTATATTGCGACTATATGAAAAACTAACAGATTCTCTACTAGAAATAGAATCCTAGCTACCGGCCAGTAATTTATTTATTTTCCTAGTCGATATTTGCAAAATAAATTTACGTACCTCTTTTCTGCCCATAACAAAATGTATCCTTGTACATACAAATATATTTTTTTAATTTTAGCTAAGATATTAAACAAAAATCTTAATACTTAATGCAAAATTTAATACAAATGAAATGTATTTAAAAAATCAATTACCGTTCCTTAATCTGCACATAAAGAGCTTCCATTTAATATACCCACAATAAAATTTAAATTATTTTTATTTTTTTCAATAACACAAAAACTGTAAAATATCCAAGAACAAAATCGGATAAAAAATTCCTCTTACATTTTCGGTTCATAGCAATATACATTGCTTAGAATTTATCAGATTTTTAATTTAACCCCTTAGGGTTAAAGGGTGCGGGACACTGATTTTTTAGTACTTTTTGGAAAAATCGTATTAAAATAAAAAAAAAAAAATAATAATAAAACCTACTTCCCGTTCCTTTATCTACGTCTTTCGAGCTTTCTTTTGATACCACACAATAAATTTGTAAAAAATAGTTTTTTCCACGACAGAGAAAAAACAATATATTGCGAAAAATCAATTTGATTAAAATTTCCTGTTAAATTATTCCGGTTCCCATCAATGTGCATTATTGAGATTTTTTTCAGATTTTTAGTTCAACCCCTCTGGGAGATAGGGTGGGGGACAAAAGTTTTTTGTCATTATATTGACAAAAACCCAATAAAAAAATTAGTTTTCAAAAATAAAATTTTTATTGTGCATCCATGCATTAAGAGATTCCATAATAATCCTTTATTTCCCTTCGACCTTTCGGTGTTTAGGGTATTTACTACAATTACAAAACATATATCTCCTATCAACATTCGTCCCAACGTTCTATTAAACATACATCACATTACATTAATTTACATTACTATTTATTTTATTCCAGTCTCTTCCCTTTCAACCATTTCTTCACCCCTCCTCCTACATCCCTTCATTCCTCTCCATTTCCAGGTAACCTCAGCCCCCTTCCTTCCTTCCTTCCTTTCCCCCCTTCTGCTTCCCACCGGGCCTATTCCTTCCTTCCTTTACCCATTCCTGTTATCCTTCCCAATCTCAATCCTTCTTGCCTCTAATTCCCTCATTAAGAAGTTTCATTAGATACCTCACTCAAAATTTAAAAAAAATATTTATTTTTCCATTAAATACATATTCAAATTTCAAATTACTATGTTCAACCGTTTGGCCAAAATTTCTACCGTACAGACAGACACAGACGTTATAATAGACCGGGAGCTCATGACATTTTTGTCTCCGATTTCATACAGCATGGCTTTTGGAGGAGAGAATATTTACCCTGTGACAACAAAAAACGGATGGTACTAAACCCCTGCACGCTTTCCGGTCATAGGGAAAATTGCATTTCCACTTGCACAAAATGTTTGTGTTTTTCTCTGATTTAATATTGCTTGCCCTTTTGTCAAAAGAAAGTTATAACAAATTTAAAGTCTTTTAATTATAGGCATGCTGTATGAAAACGCGGAAAATCATATTTTTTTATTACAAGATCACATGACCGTTTGAGCCCTTTGGGACCCTCCGAATCGCATGCATATATTTAAAAGACTTTAAATTTGTTATAACTTTCTTTTGACAAAAGGGCAAGCAATATTAAATCAGAGAAAAGCACAAAAATTTTGTGTTTAAGTGGAAATGCAATTTTGCCTATGACCGGAAAGCGTGCAGGGGTTTAGTACCATCCCTTTTTTGTTGTCACAGGGTAAATATTCTCTCCTCCAAAAGGCATGCTGTATGAAATCGGAGACCAAAAACTGTCATGAGCTCCCGGTCTATAAGGGTTTTTTGATGGTCATACCTACAAAATCCTAAAAACATTAACAATAAAAAATTAATAAAAATTTGTACTGTATCTTCACAGTTCAGTGCGTTTTACAGCCAGCAACGTCGCCATGAAAGAAGAAGATTGCGTTATTAAGAAAACCCATTAGAGATAATAAAAAAGGACACTCCATTTAACTTGTACTGCAAACTAACACTTAAACACTCTATAGCGAATATTGTCATACAAGGTACCCAAGGGATTCTGTCCACGATGTATATCGTCAGAGTCACGTACTAAACTCTCCATACAGCAATAATTCATGTTTGTTTAGGTCTTTTGTCTACGATGCCTATCATCATAAACGCCAATAAAATTCTACTAGGGACGTCACTAAAACCCTTTGGGATTCTTTAAGAGAAATACGTAGCGCGATTAAAAATTTCCCAGAATAACGCTATAAAACTTTTAAGACGATATCGATTAGCGGTCGCAGCTTTGAAATAGTTCCTATTCGCATTTATACGCTGGCCTGAGCGCTTTATCCATAGCTGTAATGCTTTCTGGAGGTCTTTTTAGAGAAACATGTCTAGAACCAACTGCAATTCTGTTTGAATTTTGTTGTTTTGGACGATGGAAGCTTCATGTCTGTAATCCATCTGCCAGTTCAGTAATTGTCCAGGGTAGACACTAGTCGAGGGTTATTACTTGCAATGAGATTTGGGTATCTCGCTACGACCAAGAAAAAAAGCAACACTTATCATAGTGGAAAAGTTCAGCTTCACCGAGATCCAAAAATGTAGGCAAATGAAAAGCAATTTGAAGTGTTTGTATATGAAGTCCAGTAATAAGTACAAACAAATTATTGGTGATGAGAGTAGGGTTTATGGATACGACCAAGTAACAAAACAACAACTATCAGATTCTTGTTTGTCAGAATAGTATACTTTGCACACTTTTAATCTGTGCTAAACACGGGATTGTATTGTGGGGCAATTCTGTAAACTGGCTCGTTAGAATTATGTCTAGGGTCAAGTATTCAAGTCAATCAGCCGTATGAATAAAGTAGAAGTAAATGCTCATAAGTATAAGGTAGAAGTAAAAGCATTTGCTTCGAGTAAAAGGTCGGAGTAAAAGCATTTGCTTTTTTTTATATGAATAATGATTTCCTTTTACTCACAAATCAATGCTTCTACCTGTGAGTAAAAGGTCAAGAGGATGTGTTTATGTTGAAATTTGAAAATCAGTATTTATCAAAATCGTACTACTTCTTTCTGATTGCTGTCAATTTGAAATTAGTCTATAAACTCTATCAAAACTGTACTAGTGCTGTGCTGAGTTCCATGTTTGATATATCAGTTTATTTTTATTGGTGTAAAGTCATGTACAGATTCAGGGCACTTTACACCTACACTTGTGAACATTTCACTGGCATCACAAATTGCCTATACATTTAGCATAGGTTTTCCTTTACGATTGACATATTCATCTTCATGGATCTTCGGTGTTTCTATCCCTATATGTGTACAGTCAATGACACCAACTGCGGTTGGAAAACGGTATTTTCTTTGCCACATTTTTTTCGCCTCCACTAATAAATTTTGGGAAGTAAGAAATTTAATCCAGTTGCCAGCTTGTGCAACTATTTGATCAACAACACTGCTGACAGTCAGTGATACTGTGGATTTCTCCAGCTCAAGTTCCTCACTGATACTTCTTTGAAATCCAAGATCAGCTAGATATCTCAACAAAAAAAAAGTTACCTAAAAATTATTAGCTAAACACTCCATGTTCTCCTGTTCAAAACTAAACTAAGTTTTATGTCAGTACGACGTGGTGAAGAACGATGCCTATAATGTTTCATATTTCTTAAATGCACAATATCCGCCATGGAAATTAGTTCACTACAACACTTTTTCACAAGTGAGTATATGAATATATAGATGCATGTTTTTCGAAACATTTGCTTATAATTTAAAGTAAAAGTTTTGTTTAATTCATAACCATTTACTTCTGTCTTGAGCAAAAGATCAACAAAAAAGCATTTGTTTCTCACTCATAAGTAAAAGGTTTTGCTTGCATTTTTATTCATATTGTTGGGAGGATTTGCTTCATAATTTGCAAGTAAAAGGTTATGCTTATTTTTATTCATACGGCCCATTATCAAGATTTGTTCAAGGAACTCAACATTCTGACAGTCTCGTCGTTATACATTCTTAACATATTGATCTACATTAAAGATAATGAGAATGTAATAAAAAAAAATAAAAAAATAGACACACATATGTATAATATCCGCAGAAAAAAATTATTTTCAGTGCCATCTGTAGATACAGTGCAACCAGGAACCTGCTTCTTATCACAGGCAGTGACCTACACAACTAGTTGCCTTCTACAGTAAAGCAGTTAAATAATATTCATTTCAAAAGGAAATGATTTTTTTTCTCTTAAATGGTTCATATTAAGGAATTTATATGTAATATTAATAATTTAGAAAACGCATACATGTAATGGGACAATATTTGACTTGAGTTAATGTAACAGTACAAACAACTCCAATAAAGAATTATTATTATTACTATCGTAGCTTTATCGAGAACAAAATGCAGGCAAGTGCTCAAACAATAGGGTTTGAGCATTGTGAAGAGCATGATGATTGTTTTCTTTAATAGCACAAGAATCGTACCAGCGATTCACATTGTCAATTTACAGTTCTGCTACATATTAAGCCACCTACATGAAGATATTAAACAAAAACCACTCGAATTTTGTCAAGCGAAAAATTTGGTGCTTCATCAAGTTAACGCACCCACCTATATTTCATGGCACACACAGCAGTTTACCTCCAAGAATTCTACCTCTCTTTATTCCAAAAAATGAAATGGAATCTAAAACGCCATGCTTTTGATACCGTTAAAGAAATTCAAAGATAATCACAGACGGTACTTGACACGTTCGTAGAGAGACTTCTAGAATGCTTTCTAGCAATTGAGACTGTGCTGAGGCCAGTGTATAAATGAGCAAGAGAAGCTAAATTCATACAGTTTTTGCCATACATGGTCTCTAATGATAGTATCACAAGCGGTTTTAAAATAACCCGAATCATAGCTCTGCTAATAACAGAATTATTAATTGCGCTGAATTAAATTTTAGCACCCTATATACAAGGTGTCTCAAAAGAAATTTTATATTTAGTGGATCGATTAAAAAAAAAGTAAGCCGTATATAGAAAAAATGTTTATTAATTATTAAAATACACTTTTTGGGGATTTATTTCTTAAAAATAATATCGTCTAAATGTAGACCCTCGCGTTCTCGGCACTCATTTAATCGAACAGTAAAATTACTTATGACATCTCGGCAGGTGGACTCAGGGATGGCTGCCATTTCGTGACGGATATTTTCTTTCAAATGCGCCAGTGAAGTCGGTTTATTGGCGTAAACTTTAGATTTAAGATAACCCCATAGGAAAAAGTCCATAGGGGTTAAATCTGGACTGCGTGGAGGCCAATTTATGTCACCTCTCCGGGAGATCAATTTGCCTGAGAAAATTTCACGAACACGTGGCAGAGACATATTGGACGTGTGTGAAGTTGCTCCGTCCTGTTGGAACCATGTTCTTTGGTTATAGCCAGGAAAGTTTTGCAGTTCAGGTACCAAGAAGTTGTCTAACATCTCCACATAACGCTCTGAATTCACTGTAACTGCACGCCCCCTTTCGTCTTCAAAAAAGTAAGGGCCGATAATTCCTCGCGCCGACATCGCAGCCCATACGGTCACTTTAGGCGAATGTAGGGGTTTCTGATGTTTGCGTTTCGGATACGTTGCACTCCAGTAGCGGCAGTTCTGTTTATTTACGTGGCCATTAACATGAAAATGAGCTTCATCCGAAAACAAAATGTTGGTAAACGTTGAAAATCGCTCAATCACCTGATTTACGAAATTAAGCCTCTGACTGGCATCTTGGGGCTTTAATTCTTGCACCAATTGAATTTTGTAGGGGTGCAGCTTTAGGTCTTTGTGCATAATGCGATGTAATGATGATCTATGCACATTTAAAGCACTTGCGCGCTTCCGAATTGAAAGGTTCGGGTCGTCACGAACAGACTGATTAACATTCTCCACGTTTTCTACCGTTCTTGATGATCTAGGTCGCTCGGATTTTGATTTATCCAGCGTTGTACCAGTCTCTTCAAACTTTTTAACCCAATGTCGAATGAGAGGAATGCTTGGCGCATCATTTAAGTGGCGCAAACCTCGAATACTGCAGAAATTTCTACGCGCTACAGTCGCCGAATCACCGTTTTTGTAAAACTCTCGCACGCATAACACGCGGTCTGCTCCCGAGAAACGCTCCATAGCGACTAAATTCCCAAGAGCCAGGCTACCGATTGACATAACCCCCGCGCCCCTCGGATACGTTGCGTTCACGCAGTAAGCTAAATAAATATAAAATTTCTTTTGAGACACCTTGTATGTTACAGCTAAAATGTACATAACATAGAAAGAGGTACTTGAACCTTAGCTAGCCATATCTAACCACTACAAATCATATTAATAAATAATAGTCTTGTCACTAAAAGCATTTTAATGTAAATCACAAATCATTTATAATAGCTATTCTGTCTGCACCGAAAAAAAAAAAACAGTTTTTCCATAAATTATTACCTAATAAACCACGTAATATGAATTTTTATTTCTTTTTAATAAATATCGACATAAAACAAATTTAGAAGTATTACCGCTCACTCGTTCGAAAATTTGTATATTTATAGATAATTTAAATATTTTTAGAGAAACTTTGAATATTAGGATACATGTGAAAATTTTAAATTTTGAAGAGGGTTTGTATCTGATTTTATACACCTGCTGTTTCTCAAAGACCACCAATGGAATGTAAAAAACTGCGTAAAAATCAATTTGAATAAACAGATTGAAGCATTTGACCTAAATGTAAAGTTAGATGGTGTTGAGCGCTTATAGCCTTTAATGTTGTAAGTAGTTCAATATATTTTAGAAATTTAAAAACATTATTCTTTCTCCTTGAGCATTGTGGTGAACGTAGTTTCAATAAGTAATGTTCCGCATCGCATAAAAGCCAGATCCGCGCATATAGATACGGATACGGGTTATACAAGGTTTACGTTTAATGTTTTTACAAACGACCACTAGATGGCAATATTGAAATGTATCATTACTATATTCGTAATATTTAACATTTTTTACTGTGAAATCAGTGGCAGATTATAAATTGACCGAGTAGTTTGTTGACAGTGACCGTTAAAAAACAAGTTTGTGAAAAAATGGATATTACTCGTGAAGGTTTTTGTTGGATGATATTTTACGATTTTAGTAAAGGCCTAGATGAATATAATATAGTTTCCAATAAAAATGTATAATATCTCGATTTCAATATAACATTCCTTTCGACAAAACTTTGCTTTCGTCCCAACAACAATATAACTCAACAACAATGCATAGATTTGCTTCGTTCAACTTTTGGTAATGAAGCACCATCAGAAAAGAATGTTTACAATTGATGTGCAGAATTTCGTCGTGGTCTTGCGTCCGTCAGTAATGAATCTCGTGAATGTCGACCAAAATCGGTTGTGATTCATAAAAATATCGATGCTGTGCGCAAAATGATGAAGATAAGCAAATGACTTACCATGAGATATGCTTTGGCATATCGCAGACTGCAACACATTCGATTTTGCATGAACATTCAGTTATGAAAATGATCTGTTCCAAAAATGCATTGCGCAAAATGATTGAAAAAGATCGGCATGTGACTTATTGTGAGATAAATGCATCCTTGGGCATTTCGCAGACTACAATACATTTGATTTTGAATCAACATTTAGCTGTGAAAAATATCTGTTCCCGATGAATTCCGCATAATTTGACCGAAGCTCAAAAAAAGGCTCGTGTTGATTGGCGTAAAAGAATGCTAAAAATCAACCTAGGCACTGCAAAATCCGTATACAACATCGTTACATGTGACAAAACTTGGATTTTTTCTTCAATTGTACTGGACATGTCGCAACCATTCCTTTAGAGGATCGGAGAACAGTTAATGCTGAATGGTATGCAACAATATGTTTGCCAGAAGTCATCGACAAAATCAGGAAAACTAACCAAAAACGCTCCCACACAGTACGTCACACAATTGATTATTTGAAGGAAAAAACATCGAATTAATGTCTCATTGCCCGTATTCACCTGATTTATCCCCTAGCGACTTTTTTTGTTCCCTAATGTCAAACAAAAAATGCGTGGACAGCGATTTTCACCTCAAGAATCTGTTGAAGTCTTCGAATACCATGTTTTTGAGATACCAATTTCAGAGTGGAAAAAATTATTCGAGAATTGGTTTGAACGCATGCAAAACAATATAAATGTTAAAGGCAAATATTTTGATAAGCAATAAAACAGTTTGTACCAAATCAATTTTTTTCTTTCTTAGTTTTTGTAAAAACTTAAAAGGTAGTCCTAGTACAAGGTGTCTCAAAAGAAATTTTATATTTAGTGGATCGATTAAAAAAAAAGTAAGCCGTATATAGAAAAAATGTTTATTAATTATTAAAATACACTTTTTGGGGATTTATTTCTTAAAAATAATATCGTCTAAATGTAGACCCTCGCGTTATCGGCACTCATTTAATCGAACAGTAAAATTACTTATGACGTCTCGGCAGGTGGACTCAGGGATGGCTGCCGGATTCGTGACGGATATTTTCTTTCAAATGCGCCAGTGAAGTCGGTTTATTGGCGTAAACTTTAGATTTAAGATAACCCCATTGGAAAAAGTCCATAGGGGTTAAATCTGGACTGCGTGGAGGCCAATTTATGTCACCTCTCCGGGAGATCAATTTGCCTGAGAAAATTTCACGAACACGTGGTAGAGACATATTGGACGTGTGTGAAGTTACTCCGTCCTGTTGGAACCATGTTCTTTGGTTATAGCCAGGAAGGTTTTGCAGTTTAGGTACCAAGAAGTTGTCTAACATCTCCACATAACTCGAACAGACTGATTAACTCCACGAACAGACTGATTAACATTCTCCACATTTTCTACCGTTCTTGATGACTTAGGTCGCCCGGATTTTGATTTATCCAGCGTTGTACCAGTCTCTTCAAACTTTTTAACCCAATGTCGAATGAGAGGAATGTTTGGCGCATCATTTAAGTGGCGAAAACCTCGAATACTGCAGAATTTACTACGCGCTACAGTCGCCGAATCACCGTTTTTGTAAAACTCTCGCACGCATAACGCGCGGTCTGCTCCCGAGAAACGCTCCATAGCGACTAAATTCCCAAGAGCCAGGCTACCGATTGACATAACCCCCGCGCCTCTCGGATACGTTGCGTTCACGCAGTAAGCTAAATAAATATAAAATTTCTTTTGAGACACCTTATATAAACATGAAACATAACCTAAAAATATGTCTTCTTATATATTTCACACTTGGCTACACACAACATCGCCATGAGTTATGAAATGAGTAAAATCTTTTTTCATTTGGATAATGATCTTTCTTAATTTTACCTATTTCGAGCAACTTTAAATTAATTAAAGTTAAGACAAATATTGTGAATTATGAATAAAGTCACAAGCTGCTGCATTACTAATTACCAACTACTTCTTACAAAATAACTGCATGAAAATTAATTTGAAACTAAATTACTAGCGGTAAATTTCAATTTCGTTTCATTCACATTGCAGGGTTTCACAGGTATATAATAATATAATATAAGTCAGCGGTTCCCAAACTTTTTTTACCGCGGCCCGGTACAAGGTTTTAAAATTTTTCGCGACCCACCTTATGAAAAAAAAAACATTTATTTACAAAACAAATTTTATTTTAAAGCAGTAGCTTTATAGTAATAAAGAGTAATAAATAGTAATAAAGAGTATAGTATAGTAAAAAGAGTATATAGTATAGTAATAAAGAATATAGTATAGTAATAAAGAGCACAAATACACACTATTCTAGTGATTAACTGACGTAAAAAACAATAATGTGTACAAAAAAAATCTTTTTTGTGTTTTTACAATTTTTTTCGTGACCCAGCAGGCACCGGGTCGCGACCCACACTTTGGGAAACGCTGATATAAGTGAAGGCGGCATGCTGAGTGTGTAGGACATATTTTGCTTTGTAGTAATCACGGCAAAATGAACGATATTTTTAAAATATTTATCGTCTGTTAATCTAAGAGCTTTAAAAACAAATTTTATGTTAAAATATTTTTTTGTTGATTTTAATTCGAATGCCTAATACCATTATTTAGGTTTCTAAATATGTACAGTATTTTTTTTATATAGCAAGGTTTATTAAGATTTTGAAAATTGCGCCTATTGCTTCAATTGGTTGTTTTAAGTCATATGCTCCGATCCTCTGATTTCGTATACATTGAAACATAGAATTGAATTATAATTTCAACAATTGCCACTGGTTATTAAATTTACGCATTTTAAAATTAAATGCAACATTTGCCAAAATTTAACTCGAATTTTGAAAAAATAATTTAAACAAACAAAAAAAATGCAAACAAAAACAGAAAAAAAATTGCCTTCAGACTGGAAGCGAACCCTAGTTTGCAATTTAGAAAGCGAGATGTCTAACCGCTACACCATGAAAGCATACTGGATTACTGTGTTACATAACATTAAATATTTACGTCGTCAACCAAAAACCACAATAAATGCGTTATTTTCCGAAAACATAATCTGATAAAAAATTCCTGTTATACTATTCCGGTTCACACCAATGTACATTACTCAGAATTTTTTCATATTTTTAGTTTAACCCATCTGGGCTACAGGGTGTGGGACAATTTTTTTTGCACAATTTTGACAAAAATCGCGTCAAAATATTTTATTTTGAAAAAATAAAATTTTGATCGTTAATCCACGTACTAAGAGCTTTCATTGGATACCCTATTCAGAACAAAAAAAAATATATATTTTTTTTTCGGTGAGCACATATTTGTTTATATTTTTAGGGGGATATGTTTTTTAGATGTTTTAGTATTTTTCCTATGTGCGGGTCAAAGTGTTGTATAAGCATGCCAAATTTCAACTTTCTAGGTTGAGCACATATTTGTTTATATTTTTAGGGGGATATGTTTTTTAGATGTTTTAGTATTTTTCCTATGTGCATGTCAAAGTGTTGTATAAACATGCCAAATTTCAACTTTCTAGGTTTAACCGTTTGGTTACAATTTTTACCGAAAAGACAGACAGACAGACAGACGATAGACAGACGGCAAAATGACGGTATAACGGTTTTTTCATCATACCTACAAAACACTAAAAAAAAAGAATATATTTTTTTAAATAAATTTACAAAAAAAGTCTTAAATATTCTTTATATGAAGTATCATTGCTAAATATGCATTTTTATTAAATCTGTCCTAAATATGATGAAATATGCAAAATGCATATAATTCGAACTCTAGTTATGCCTGTCTCTAATGAGATATTTCCTTACTTATATTGAGTTAGACTTCCTGGGCGTCAAAATATAATTATTGTATCTATCAGGAAATTCAAACGCCTTTAATAAAAACTGTTTTTACCTTGAAAATCCATCAGTCAGGAGTATTTCAAACTTTCTTGGATAATTATTTATTTTCCTTTCATTCCGTCAACATTTTTAAAAGTTTTTCTCGAAAAAGAAGGAAAAATTGTTAGAGATTATATCGTGAGACACACCATATACCTTTTGTTAAAGTATATAACAAGAATTATTGGGTATTACGGGATTTTCTTCAAAATAATAGGTAGTAGATAAAGATGTTCGAAAGAGGAAATATATGACTGAGAAAATACAGTTTCTATTATTTATAACGTATTCAGATGACACTAAAATTAATTTTAATGGTAACAAAAATAGTGTTATAATTTAAGTCTTGAGGGATAGTTGGGTAAAACCGAAGAGTTTTCTATTGTAATAATGAAGTGGACGAAAATTTTACCTTCCAATGAGAATTATTAGATAAGGGTTTAAGAATTGTTTGTCAATATTTGTACCATTCTGAAAATTTGTATAGTTAGTAACTTTTAACGTATATAACCTATAATAACTGGTATATATAAAAGATGCAACCGCCCATATTTCTGTAGCGAGCCCTGATACGTTACTTTAATATCGTATCTTTTATTATCAACTAGGTAGCGAGCCTGTGATATAATATAAAGTCTGATTTCAAACTGTAATGAATTCCTGACTAAAGGAGTTCGGGTACTAGGTGTGAGTGTTATCCAGGGTTCATCATTAATCATTACGATATGTGAATTAAATGATACGTATTAACTGATCAGGCAACTTATAATTAGTCTGGATCTTAGCTGTTCTTAAAGGTGAAGGTTTACACACCTTAAGTAAGACGGTTTAAAATTAATTAATTTAATTTATTATAATATATTATTTACAAGAATAAGTTTGAAAGTTTAAATATATGTATTTAAAATAATGTAAAACTAAAACAAACAGAATCGGATAGACCACCAGAATGTCGACACAGTGCCTCTAAGAATTCATCAACTTAGATGCTTACGCTAACCGGACCGAATACTTTCTGACCTCGTCTTCAGAGAGACTGGTTTATATAAGAGGGCTAGTAGCGTTTCTAGGCAAAAGGGTTTAAGCATTGTTCAAGGAGATTCTAGTGTTCAAAGTTATTAAGCAATAACTCCTTGAACAATGAACCGTAAAAAATATATTTCTAAAGTTACGTGTTGAAAATATTTTAGTAAAATTCTTTTAACAAAGTACTGTTATAATAAAAACCATTTATCTTAAATTATATTTACTTTATTTTAACATAAATTAACAATATTCATGATTTAAATAGTTGGTTTAATGTTTGTCATGACAAATAAAGATGGGAACTAAATTAATCGGAGAATCCAGGCATATTAACATAAGACTGCCAACTTTTTACGAACTAAATGCGGGACATTTTTTTAAGACCCCCCCCCCAAATAAATATATGCTCACCATTTTTATCTGTGTATATCCCAATATTTTCTTCGAATTTTATCAATGAGGCATATAATTCACAAATTGTTTACAAACAATTAGAAAGCACTTCATACGAAAATATTAATATTTTATATAATTAAAATTATATTAAGTTGCTTTATATCTCCCTATCTTTTCTTCAGCCGTTCAGTCAGAGTTCAAAATTTCATAAAAGTCCTCACATTTTCCTATATTAAATTTTACTTGCAACATTGCATGAACAGTCTCAATTTTAAGCGCCGTTTTTTCAGACGTCTACATTGTATTTACAAGAAGGAATACTCGCTCAATGGGTCCATTTCTTCCAGGTAGATAAAACACATAGAGAATGAGTAGTAAATATTATATTTAGGGTAATCCCCTGCTAACTGCTAACAGCGTAAAGATATCAATATGTTTACAGTTTAAATATTAAATTTCGGATTAAAAAAAAAAATCGTTAATATTTATTTAAAATTTTTATGAAAGCAATATTATTATTTTAAAATAAGTGCTATATTTCCGAATGCGGGACAATTAATAATTTTCCGGGACGAATTTACGTATCAATAGTAAAGCGGGACATGGGTCGCTAATCCGAGACTGTCCCGCCTAATCCGGAACGGTTGGCAGCCTTATATTAACATAGCCAACTCCTCTACGACATTCTACTCAACTACGGTGACAACCAAGAGTCCAACTCCATATACGACTACTTCCGGATAGACCAAGCAGCAGTACCCTTGTAAGCGAAGGAACACTTCTAGGCTCCTCGACTTCTTAATGGACAACCATTGACAGGACGCAGGTTCTAGAAAATCCTGCCAGCACGCTATGTACGGGAGGCTCCTCCGACTCTTATTGAACATTCCGTCAAATACTGCTATTATAACTTATGATTATTTAATAAACTTTGTTGTTGAAACCTGGAGTTGTTTTTCATCAAACCGTTCACGTGACAAATTTTAAAAATGTTCACCCATCATTCGTTTTACATAAATTTTAATAACAAAGTTGCCTGATAACATATTTGAGGAAATATTATATAGAACGAAGCATTGTCAACAACAAGCCTTCTTAATTAACTATTAGTAGTGAATATAATCTATCTTGCACAAAGGACTGAATAATAGGTTTTCAAACCTTTATCATTCTTGACAACTTATTCATTAATAAATGTCTAAATAAGGATAATATAAAATTGGTTCACAATGGGATGTAGTTTACCACTTTACATCGACTTTAAGGGATTTGATGTTAATGATGCTGTTAGCAGTAACAATAATTTGAACTAAAGTTTTACAACAAAACTGAGCACATATGACAATAAATAATTTTAGGCCAAATATAAAAGACAATAATACATAGGAATGTAGGTATCAAATGCAGATATCGCTACTTTGGTATCGTTACAGTTAAGCAAGCCTGTGGCTGCAAGCGTTAAACCGCTTGTATTTGCTGTTTGCCGGCCAAGCAAAGGAACGGACGTGAGTTCAACTCCTGCTTATGTCAAATAATTTGTGTAAAAATATTTATACAAATTACACGTTCTACTCAGCCGTTCGTAACCGGCTATAAACTGTAGGTGCCTTTCTGTGTATGCTAAAAAATGGACGTAATACTGACCATATTACTCCTGAATGTACATAGATTGAAAACATGGTCATGAAACCTGGAAACAGGAGCCTAGGCTCAACTTAGGCTGTCGCGCCAATCAAGATGATGACAAAAGTATCGATACCGGTCTTGATATTGGGAAAAAGTAAAATACAGAATATATAATAAACAGAATACTGAATCTCTCGGACAATTTTTTTTTGTATAATCACGTCAAAATCCGCAGTTTTTTGATAATTATTTTTTATGGTTATTTGAGTATTAAGAGCTTTCATTTAATTTTAGATACCTTAAAAACAAACAAACTAAAATAATTCAAACAATATGATGAATCGACGTATAATAGTAGGAGGAGCTTACACACGCGAACCCGATTCTCAGCCCTTAAAAATATTTTTTTTGTATTTTTAATTTTGAAAGAAGACATACACTACATTAGCAATAGATACAAAATATCCATAACATTATTTGTTATAAATTAACCATGAATTAAAAAATAATTAATTTTGTCAAAAACACAAAAACTGCAATGTTTTTCAAAAACTTCTTGCGTACGTTTCCGGTTTAAATCAATGTACATTGTTTAGAAGTTTTTCAGATTTTTAGTTTAATTCCTTTATATTCAAGAGTGCGGGAGAGTAATTTTTATATAGTGCGTTCAAAGGTGAGTTTGCAGTATAGGGCATATGGAGTAGTTCTTTTTCATACTCTCTAATGGGTTTACACAATGACACTATCCTTTTCTTACTTGTCGACGTTGCCAGCTCTAAAACGCGCTGATCGATGAAGACGCAGTATTCTACAAATGGCCCTTTGTTTTTGTTGAGTGTTATTTTGAGTTTTATAAGAGTTCATTTTTGTAAATCATACGAGTTTTTCATATTATTATAATTGACACATTTGACACTTTTACAACATTTGGCAACACCGCTCCCATTTGCCATAAGAGCTATATTGCAAACTCACCTTTGAACGCACTATAGTATACTTAAAAAAAATGTTTTTTTAAAAATTAAAAATAAATAAATAAAAAACTACTTTCGAAATGCCTTAAAAAAATATCTAAGTGTACTTTAAATCACTGGATACTTTTGAAGGTCTTTAATTTGTCTTACCCAAGGTCTCACAAAACCACGGTCCACTCCCGAACCACTTGTGTGGATATAATTTTCATATGTTTTTAGTAAATTGGTCATCAAAATAGTTACAATATTTATTAAAAAAACTTAGTTTTCATTAATAATGATCCATTTTCCTTAAGTGTTGCATATAATACTTACTATTTTTACGGTCGTTCAAAAGTTACGAAAAACAAGTGAGAATGTCACCAATACTAACAAAAAAATATATATTCCAAATGACAATTTATAATAGGGGATACGCATAAAATTTATATTTCCTTAAAACTACATTTTTTTGATATGTTAATTTTAGTTATGTCACCTAACAAAACAAAAATCACATTTTAATTAATATTAAAGCCAAATTTTTTATTTAAAATATTGTAAATTTGAAATAAGCCGACCACGGCGCGAAGGTTGCCGAGTAAATACGACTGAGACTGCTGGGGTTTGACGTCACAGATACAGACTAAACATAATTTTTTCGTGTGTATATTGTATTGTTCGAGAGTTTTGTATTTGTTTTTAAACAATTTTTCACGTATTTATTATTAAAATAATTTATAAAATATATGTATTCACATTAAAATGGTCTTCACAAACATAGAGTTTACTTTTTTCTGAAATATCGGTTTTATTTCGCCTCATAGCTTTCAGCCACAAATTTCGCCTTTTCAGTTGTTTTTCGCCATCAGGTAATGATATAAATAATTTTTTTGGATTTCTAATTGAACTATTTGTGCACATTGGTACTAAACAATATTTTCGACTATGTTTCGACTAAGTACTGGGGCCTGGATCTTCCATATTTTATATATTTTAATATAAAATTTAATTCGGTAAACATGTATAAATTGTTTTTATACAATTGAACTTTATTTTAATTAAAATCACTCTAACTTTGCATAACCTATAAAAGTTATACAAGCAAATAAGTTCACAACATACTGAGTAGACTGTACGCTGTACACTGCGTAGTCTGTACGCAGTACACTTAGTTGGGGTATGACGTCACACGTCGTTTTCGCGCGCTACATACATTCGTGATTTGTTTAAGCCTTCAAATTAAAAAAAAAAAAATGCAAAACTATTTTTTATGTTTATATGCAACAAGAGGAATATAATAAAAAAACAATTTAAAAATCATGCCTATCCCCTATTAAACTATTATATCAGCTCGGTATCACGGTATAAAAATAAAGTAAAGAGCAAAGTATCTGAAATACAGATACAAGATAATTAAATTTAAATATCTAGATACAGATACAGATACATATTTTAAAAAGTTGTAGCTAGATACTTGAAAAAGTATCTAGTTACTGTATTCAGATACTTGTAACTAGATTGTATTATGTGTTATATTATGTGTTGTAGATTGTATTACAACACAAAACCCTAAAAAGTATCAGAACATAATACTTTTGGCTACTTTTAGGTCTTTGTCAAGTATATCTTTCCCCAAACATAAATTATTCAACTCATCAACAATCAAAGAAAAATTTAAATAATTTTATGCATTGACGTGACAGGGTCTTTGAAATCTCAAAATTTGCTAGTTATGCCAAAGATAACTTTCAAAAGTAGGTCTCATGGTGTAAGAGTTAGTATTCGAAAAGTTATTTGAGTGTAACCTCCTGTAGGAGTAACTTCCCTTTACTTAAGGATTAATTAATTTGGCACATGACTGACGCGTTGTAATGAATAGGGTAGTGGACTTCATTAATTTGCTCCCTAAAAGGCTACTCTTAATGATACAACCAAGCCAAATTCACAGTATCAATGATAATATATTCTGCTCCATTTAAGAGAAAGGTTTGATAATTACCCCATAGAATAATTGGACTCTTGAATTTATAGTTTCCAATTACAAATATAAAACTTGTATTAGGTGTACAAATTAATTCGGTAACATAATCATTTAAATATTTTCGCAATTTTAGGGTTTTCAAATTCCAACATTATCATTTAAAAGACACTACATATCATCGTCTATCGCAGAGTTTGCCAAACTTTTTGAGCTGCGGAGCCTTTTTCACGATAAGAATTCGTCGCGGAGCATTATCGTTGCTATATACAGGATGTTTGGTTGAAACGCCGCAGCTCGAATAACTCCTTTATTTTAAGAGATAGAAAAAAATCTTCAGAAGAAAAGTTAAACTAGACAAAAGGGCCTACTTAAGGACCAAGAGCTAAGAATTCTGTATCACTTTACCGGTTACAACGGAAATTATTTCAAATTTTTATCTAACATATGGAATCGGTACTTTATTTATTTTTTCTTGAAAGTAAATTAAATCAGCTTTACAAGGATGTCAAAGTATCATGCTTCGTGCAGAACCTACAAATTATAAATTAGAATTAACGTGAAATTAGTACTTAACATAAAATTTCTACGTAGAAATTAAGCAGCATTCACAATAAAAATTAAGAAATTAAGCCACTGACAGATATTTTTATCGATTTCTACTTTATCGATAGATATTTGCCAGCTGTTTACATTTGCTAATGAGTTTTTGAGTGTTTCATGGTTCTGAAAAGAGTTGAAATAGAGGAAAAATGTATATTTATACACATAGAAAACACAAAGATGTGGATAGAAGCAAAAAAATATGGTCATAGAAATTTTTAGGTTGACAAGTGCTTACTGCGCATGCGTCAATTATAAATTAACGTAAGGGTTTGCAGTCTACAAACATCTAACTTTAATTTATAAGTATAAATATTAATTTTGAAGGTTGTGAACGGTAACGTACAGTTACGTATAACAAACATTTACGTTAATTCTAAGTACTAATTCTAATTACTAATTGAGAGGTTCTGAACGCAGCATTATACTTTAATTTTAACCATTTCAAAATGGCGACCATTTATTTACAAAATAATAAATAACTTAAATCGCACAAAGTTAACATAGCAAGCTTTGAAAATAATTTTGTTACATAAAAAAAAAAAACAAATATAACCTGCGCCGACCGGCGTAGCGTAGTGGTAACACATGTGCTCTGTGTTGCTAAGGACTCAGGTTCAAATCCCGTTCAGGTAATGGAATTTTTCAAAAGTAAGAATTGTCCTGGCTAATTGCCGAAGCAGCAAAGGCCATACAAAAATATACGTAAATAAAAATAAATAAAACCTGCAAATTTTCTTGCCTGTTAGTACGAGTTTGATATTAAAGGTGATAACATCAAATCGTTTGTAATTATGGCTTACGTACGTTATTCAAATGAAGAAATGACAGATATGGTTCTGAATTCGGGGAATGTCAAATAAATTCTGTTAGGGCCCAGCAATTCTACCAGAAAAGGTATCCTGAAGGTAAAGGTTAGAAGACTTAGAACATAGGGTAAGAACAGCCCTCAGGGAAATTCAAGAATATATCATTCTAAATGTAATGCCTCATTTTCATGCGGGCGTTGGAAGTGTGGAACAAAAAATTCAACCAATAGGATCGCTTTATTTTGAAAAAAACCGTACCATGGTTTCGTAGGCGCGGTGTTACAAGCGCGGTGTCGCAAGCTCAGAAATTTCAACTCTAGCGCCGGCCGCACCGTCGAAACCATAGAAACAGATATATTTTTTCGGAATGGTGAGATCTCTAGCGAGAAACTTATATTAATTTCCTAAAAAAAAAAACTTAAAAAAACGTAAATTGATGTAGCGAAATAGCGACTTTTACAATGTTGTCGGCAGTCATAAAGTTTATTATTATGGATTCAGTTTCAAATATCTGGTCTGCAGAAATGTCATGCAGTGGGTATACTAATAATAGACCCCCAAATAGGGGCCAACAGAATCTTCATTCTAAACTGTGATGTCAAATTTATTTCAGTAAAAAAGATTGTGTATTAAATTATTTTCTTGTGATTGAAGTAACTGTCTGTGTACTTTGTGTCTCATTTCTTGCAACAAATTAAAATAATCACCATGTTGCCGTCTGTTTTTATATATGGGGCGTACCCACCATTGCTTTTCTTCATATCGCAAAAAGTCTAAATATGCATAAAAAAGAGCTAGACGTCTCCTTCGATTTGACGACATATTTAATGAAATTAAATAACCGTTTACTCCAAACACTTGTATAAACTTTTAGGTTAAATTTGGGTTATATACAAATGTCAAAACCGAAAACGCGCCCTTATCACGCCTCCAACCCCACCATGAAATTCGAACTTGTAAATATAACACCACGCCTCTCACCCCTGTCACGCCTTTGACACTACCATGAAAATGAGGCATAATGGAAGAGTTTTTATTACGAATAAGAAAATATGTGGAAAACAACGACGGTCATATTGAACATTTGTAAATTTTCTTTAGTTTATTACTAATTTTAGTGATATTTTTATTGTTTTTCCTAGTTACAAAATGTTATATCTTTTTATAATTTAGTTTCTACGATTTTTATATTATTTATTATATTGTAAATAAATGGTGCCCATTTTGTGGTTAAAATTAAAGTATGATATTTTGATATCCTTGTAAAGCTGATTTAATTTACTTTCAAGAAAAAAAAATTAAAGTACCGATTCCCTATCCTAGATAAAATGTTAAAACAAATTCCACTGAAACCGGAAGTGATGCAGAATTCTTATTATAGTCCTTAAGTGCGCCCTTTTGTCTAGTTTAACTTTTCTTCAAATTGTTTGTATCTCTTAAAATAAAGGAGGTGTGGCGTTTCAAACAAACACCCTGTATATAGCAACACTAGTAGATCGCGGTGCACTACTAGAAGCAAGATATATCTTCGTCAATACTGATCTCTCTTGTTTCATAGAAAGATCCGCTTTGATCTATTTGGGTTACTGTGCATTGCACATATGCAACCAAGTTAATGTTTTCAAACAAATAAGGTGACTAAATGTCAAAACCAAACTCTAGATGCGGACGAAAATACATTTTGTAGACAGAGAGAGACAGAATAATATAACAGATGGACGTTTAATGATTTTGTTATTAAGAATATCATTGAATTTGATTCTTTGAATTTTTGGCCATTTTCAGGTTTGAAGTAATCGTTATTCTAAGATTTACTTGCTGAAAAAAGTGCTTAGTTTGTTGTCCATTTATTTGGTACTAAACTAGTGGATTATTTGACCTAACGTGCAGCACTACCGTTTTTTTTTTCAGGATATATTAGTACAGTAGTATCAGTAGTTCAGTATATATAGCCAGTCCATCAAGTTACTCAGAACATCTTAAAGAAATGTTGCATTTGTAATAGGACTATTGTGCAATTTGGTGTTATCAGTGTAAAAAGAGCATGAGGAAGAAACTATGGATTAAAGATAGGGAACATATATTAGGAACAAAAGACGTCCTAGAAATGAGCCTTGTGGTACATCACTGAGAACTTCAAAAGCGTCAGAAATATAGTCGCCCACTCTTACTTGAAAGCTTAGTGATGGTATTAAGATGAATAGAATTCCAATCTATTATGACCAGTAACGCGATTCTATTGGCTAAGTATTATTCTGTTCTCAATAATAGAATAGAATTACTCGTAATCCCAGGACAAGTCTGATAAAAAGGATCGAACCCAATTTAGTACCTTTTCTCTAATATTGTATTGTTCTAGTTTATGTAATAATTACAGATTAGTTAAAAAATCTAGAACGGAGGATGAAAGAGCGGTTGCTCAGTGGAATATCTCGCAAAATATTTATTTTCATGTAAGATAACTTATCATTTGAACAGGATTCAACTCTTAATTCTCTTACTCAATCTTATTCAAGAGATAAATTGGATTCTCTAACAATATGTTTCTAATACAAAACTTATCACTTACCTATGATTTCTCGATCTATCTTTGCTGTTTCCGCTGCAGGAAGTACCGGTAGAGGTGACAGAATTGATAGATCTGGATCTTCTGCTCTTGAGGGAGTCTCCCAGGTTGAATATGCCGTTAGCGGTAATGGAGAAGCTTCTCAGACGATAGTATTCAACATCATCTTCACTGTCTGCTCCATGCAGCGCACAACGTCGTGTCTCCGCTAACGTAGGCTGCAACCAAATCAGTACTTCAACATTGAATCAATAAATGGTGACTTCTAGATTTAAACAATTAACAAATATCCATTTAAGATTGTAGGGTTTTTTGATATCCTAAGTTTGTATGTATGTTATGTTCAACACTGTATTTATGTTTGTTAATAAAAATACATTCTTCTTTGAACCTTTGTGCGAGTCACTACAATTGGCACGGAGGTAAAGTACTCGGAGTAGCTACTCAGCCACGTGCAGTGAAATTTAATACAATTACAAAAATATCAATAAATATTAACAAAATCATATTTACAAATAATAAAATTGAATACCTTCAATTGGAAGTGCTGTGTAAATAATTAAGTACAGTAATACCCCGACTTACGCTATCCCGACTTACTCGAACTTGGAATTACGCGGTTTAGGGTTTTGTAGGTATGACAAAAAAACCCTTATACCGTCATTTTGTCGTCTGTCTGTCTGTCTGTCTGTCTGTCTGTTCGGTAAAAATTGTAGCCAAACGGCTAAACCTAGAGAGTTGAAATTTGGCATGCTTATACAACTCTTTGACCCGCACATAGAAAAAATACTAAAACATCTAAAAAACATGTCCCCTAAAAATATAAACAAATATATGCTCATCGAAAAAAACAAAATAATATTTTTTTACAATTCTGTGTAGGTTATCAAATGAAAGCCCTTGGTACGTGGATTAACGATCAAAATTTTATTTTTGCAAAATAAATTATCTTGATGCGATTTTTGCCAAAATTGTACAAAAAAACACACCCACACCCTGTAGCCCAGATGGTTTAAACTAAAAATCTGAAAAAATTCTAAGTAATGTACATTGGTGTGAACCGGAATAGTACAACAGGAATTTTTGATCAGATTATGTTTTCGGAAAATAACGCATTTTTTGTGTTTTTAACTAAAATATGTAAAATATTTAATTCGCTATGTAAGATAGTAACTGAGTAAACGTCCGTAGTCTAACGGTTATCGTTCTCGTTTCATAAGTTGCAAACTACTGTTCGCTTCCTGTCAAATTTATTTTTCTGTTTTTTTTTTGCATTTTTATTTTGTTTAAATTATTTTGTCAAAATTCTAGTTATATTTTGGCAAATGTTGCATTTAATTTTTAAAAGCGTAAATTTAATAACCAGTGGAAAGTGTTGAAATTATAATTTAATTCTATGTTTGAATGTATACGAAATCAGAGGGGCGGAGTTTATGACTTAAACAACTAATGGAAACCATAGGCGCAATTTTCAAAACATTATTGAACCTTGCTATATAAAAAGAAATACTGCAAATATTTAGAAACCCAAATAATAGTATTAGGCATTCGAATTAAAATTAACAAAAAAAAATATTTTAACATAAAATTTGTTTTGGCATCCCAAATAATCATCATTTACTTACTCAATAAATACCTGCAAAACCCTGAAATGTGAAAACCCTGAATTCACACTTCACATTTTTTCACATTCAATTTTTTCATTTGACAACACTGCCACCCGCTATCTTCAGTGTAGCTCTTGCTATGATACGTATTGGGCGCGTTTCGCGCGAACTCTATGTACACAATTACAATTTTACGATCGACGAAAGTTAAGATTGTTTTGTTATATGTTATCTAAACCCTTAAAAAAATATGTCGTCCAAACGAAGTAAATTTTATTCTCCTGCACCTAGTAAGAAAAGGAAAATGATATCTTTGGAATGTAAACTCAACAAGTAAACATTACCAAGGATTTTGATAGCAGAATGACAGAAGGTCTCAGCTCAATTGAAAAGGACTTAAAAATTTTAGAAACATAGACTCTAACGAAGAATGCGTTATAGCTACAAAGCAAGAAATGAAAAAATTATTAACTTTCTACGAAATTCGGCGTGAAAAAAAGAAGGTATTGTATTGTTAGATTTTATGAAGCCCTCGACATCGAAATAACTTTTTTACGTAACTCATTTATTTTTTTAATATATTGTATTAATATATGTATAAAGAACTGCAAATTTATTAAATATTTTTCTACTAAACTAATTTTTTTGTTAGTCCTTGGTACCAATTAAACAAAATGTATATGTATTTATATGGAAAGTTGTACCCCGACTTACGCGAATTCGACTTAAGCGATTTTTGTCGGACCCACCTATCGCGTAACTTCGGGGTATTACTAAGTATAAAATATATAAAGTAAAATGCTGACCGGAAAAAATGATCGATTGTTAAATTTGTGAAAAAAACTGGAATACATGCATAGCAATGGTGGCGTAAGGTATTAAAATTTGAGGGATTAGTAGTTATCAGGAAATATTAAGTAGGGGTACAAATTTTATGAATTAAAGCGGACCACATTATTATTTTTGTTTGTATGTAAATATAAACAAACTAATAAAAATTAATTGATTGTTTCTAATTTATTATTTTTTAGCCGTCTAGGAACTTTATCATGTCAAATAACTTTTATATCTAATCACCATTGCATATCTGTTGCCATGGATATGAACTTGCTTTCATAATTTGCTATGTTGCAAATGAAATAACTCACTTCATTAACATTATATGTGAAACATGTTTGTTGCTCCTTAAATAATTCACCCGGTATATTTCTAGCACATAAGTGTATTACTGCTATAATTAGTTTTGCTATAGCACAATAAATGGATACATTCTTTTCAGTATAGTCGCGTTACATGGAGTTAAGCCCCTGTATATTATGTACTTCTGTTGTTTAAGTTATACTGCATTAAAACTATTGTAACTCTAATCCAATAATTTAAGATTATAATTAGTCCACACTGAAGGAAATAAACAAAAGAAGAAGAATACTTTACTCCCAAAAGAATTTCAGTGAAAGATCGTAATCCTAATTACTTCTGAGTCTCCATTGTTTAATGCGGATTGCCTTTGTTTCATTCCAACAAAAAGAACCAATGACAAATTGTATAACACTATTTCAATATCTAGCTAATTTTCTTCAGCGTGCTCTTTTGTGGCTTACTTGCAGTGACGGCTGAGACAGGGTGGCGCAGGGACAGTGAAATTCTAAACAATTTAATAAAAAATCTTAATTTAAAATCTCATTTGTACTTTAAAATCTGCATTAAATTAGCTAAATATGTCTCAATATATTTATTTTTATTATTTCTAATTCAAATATTTTTCTATATAATTTTTTATTATATAATTGAAATTTTTTCAAAGTTTTCATTAGATCTAGAAAACAATGCTCAAGTAGACACTTCTCGTAGTGTCCCAATGCACAGTGTTGCCATGTATTTATCTACGCAAGAGCGGCGAGGTTTAGTGTGTATATATTAGTGAATTTCGGTAACTAGTAACTATTTTTAGTGGCAACTTAAAAAAAAATCCATTTAGTTGCGCTTAAAGGTTTGGAATAGCCTATAGATTTCAAAATCAAGTTCCACTTAAACTTTTGAAATAAACTATGTTTCCGCCTAAACAGACTATTGGTTTATTTGATGTTCAATTGTTTTTCAATTTAGTATATACAGTCTATTCCAAACGATTAGACGGAACTAACCGGAATTTTCATTTTTGTAAGTTGTAATTATTATCTGTCTCATTTTGTAATACGAAACTAAGAGGGAAATTTCATTTTTTATGTTGTATATTTAAAATATCATCTTAGGGTGGTAATTCTGAAGTGGCACCTTTCAAATATTTGATATGTCAATCACAATTTTGATATGTCAATTGCAATTTTGACATGTCAATTTGTTATCTGACATATGTAGTTTATGGTTGAATATAACCTCGATATAATAAAACTTAACCACAAATTTAAAAGCCAGATTTACAAGTTCATATGTTTCCATAAAAGTCTATTTACACCAGAACAGTCACCAAAGTAACCAGATCTACTTTCGTATTACAGAATGAGACAGATTATAGCTATTTTTTTATATATTGAAGTTGTTTTTTCCTGAACAAAATGATCGAAAGCTGCAATCAATCGGTAAAAGTAACTAGAATTGAAAATCTAGTTCCGCCTAAACCAAAGGAACAGACTTTAGCCTGTTTCTTTGGTTTAAGCGAAACTAGGTTTTGATAACAAGTAATTTTTAACAATTAAATGTGGTTTTCGATCATTTTGCTTAACAAAAGCCCTCTTCGATTAGGAAAAAGGGGGCTCGTGACAACTTACAAAAATTAAAATTCCATATATTCCAAACCTTTAGGCGGAATAGTAAATTTTATAGTTTGATTCACGAATTTGACCATTTTGGTTAAGCTTTATAAATCACATTTACAATAAAATATCATTTCCATTACATTTTGATTTTTTGTATAATTTTTAATACAAAAATTTTAAGATGTATTATTTATTTTATTTTTCTCATAAATGTCACTTAATAATAAATGCCAACATGAAAAACGAAATAACTTAGCCAAGCTCTGTTTTCGAGGCAACTTAATAATATGAAACCCCCATTAAGTTCAGCCTAAACCAAAGAAATGACCTATATAGCCGGTTTCTTTCGTTTAAGCGGAACTAGATTTTGACAACTCGTTTTTATCGGTTAAATGAGGTTTTTGATCATTATGTTTAGCAAAAGCCCTCTTCAATCAGGAAAAAGTAAGCTCGTGACCAATTAAAATTCGTTTATCTTATAATAAAATAAGTTAGCAATACTAAAACGTTCCAAAAACCAACCTACCTTTATTTAAATACACAGGATGTATATATATATATATATATATATATATATATATATATATATATATATATATATATATATATAATAAAGCTCAAGTGATAACACTACTCTGCCCGGGATTCGATACAAGTACCTTTGACATGTGAAGCAGGGACACCACCTCTTCGCTACCAGTTGTAGTAACATATTTAACAGTAATGATACTTCAGCGAAGGGTAATGATCCAACTGTCAGCGCTAAGCACCTCCATATGTCAAGAGTAATCTTTGCCCCAGATCATAACTACCCCATTTCATTCAAATAAACCACACATGACCACATAAATCTTCCTCAATAACTCCATTGACATCTAGCGACAATTTGCAGATATACAACATAAAATTTTATTCACACACATAACAACTCGATTATAAAATAAAATATTCATATTTTTTGCTTTTAGAGATATGTTAAATTTTTTGTTACCGCGTGTTTTTATCGCTAAAATTAAAAATAGTTAGCAAATTATTTTTAATGCACGAGCAGACATCTAAACATTACCCAATGGTTTGATTGAATGAGATTTTTTTAAACATATAACTAGCCAATAAATGTCACACTATAGATTCTCCGAGTCGTAGTTTTGGTTTCTCTCGCACATTCCGATCAACTCTTGAAGTATGGTATTGTAAATCGATAGTAATAATATTTTTATTTTTCAAATTCTTGTTTTAGGAGGACCGCACTATCATGTTGCGATTGTATCGTTATCTAGTGCGTTCTAAGCTAGATTATGGATGTCTAGATTATGTCAGCTAAACAGCCAGAGACGAATTCCTGACACTGTACATCACACTGGGATTAAACTGGCCACAGGTGCATTTCTTACTAGCCCAATACCAAGCATGCTTTGTGAAGCAGACGAATGTTCACTGAACAGTCGTCGTAAAACTCTATCCCTACGATATATGGCTGCACTCAGTGCCAAGCCAGCTCATCTTGCTTTTGATCCTTTTCTACAAAATGGACGTAAGGAGACTTATCGTAGAAAACCAAGAGCCCAAATGTCTTTTGGGTTCGATATTTTGACAGTGAGTGTTTAAGGAAAACAAGTTTGTGAAAATATGGATATTACTCGTGATTGTTTTCGTTGGATGATTTTTTACGATTTTAGTAAAGGCCTAACTCAACAACAATGCATATTCGCTTCGTTCAACTTTTGGTAATGAAGCAGCAACAGAAAAGACTGTTTACAATTGGTTTGCAGAATTTCGTCGTGGTCGTTCGTCCGTCAGTGATGAATCTCGTGAAGGTCGACCAAAATGGGTTGTGATTCAAAAAAACCTCGATGTTGTGCGCAAAATGATTGAAGAAGATCGGCATGTGACTTACCGTGAGATAGAGCAATCCTTTGGCATATCGCAGACTGCCAATACATTCGAATTTGCATGAACATTTAGCTGTGAAAAAGATCTGTTCCCGATGGATTCCGCATAATTACCGATCAACCCTTGAAGAAGTATGGTGACATTATAAATCGATGGTAATTATCAATAATATTCTTTTTTCCAATTCTTGTTTTAGGACGAACCTGTCATGTTGCGATTTTATCGTTATCTAATGCGCTCTAAGCTAGATTATGGATGTCTAGATTATGTCACCTAAACATCGAGAGACGAATTCCTGTCACTGTACATCACACTGAGGTTAGATTGGCCACAAGTGCATTTCTCATTAGCCCGATATCAAGCCTGCTGTGTGAATCACTGTACAGTCGTCGTAAAATTCTATCCCTTCGACATATGGCTGCACTCACTGCCAAGCCAGGTCTTCCTGCTTATGACCCTATTCCACAAAATAAGCATTTAGAGGCTTGTAAAAAATTAAGAGACAATTGGCATTTTGGTCTGAGGACTTTCGACATTTTGAGCGATCTAAAATTTAATAGGTCCAAAATGGCAATTTTAATTTTGAGTGCTGTTCCATGGAAGTTACCATGCCATTACTCGCACTAAGTTTGATAAAGATACTACATTGCCTATCGAATACCAACATGAGTTACAAAGAACATTGATCCCTAGGTTCGAGGATACTGCCATTTTTACTGATGGATCAAAATCCGGAATCAGGACTGGATGTGGGTTCGTTGTCTTGAATCCACGCCATCAGTTTCAGTACCTTTGCACTCTCAAGTGTGTACATTACTGAGCTGCATAATATATTGTAGGCCCTATGTTTTATTTCAACAGAAAAACTTCGTTCAGATGTAATCTTGACGGACTCGCTGGGCGCTCTGAACAGTATCCAAATTCCAGGATCCAGTATAGCCTTTTGTACTAAAGATTCGGTTGCTATTCCACAATCTGAATGTTCAGAATGTGAGGTTAGAGCGGTTTTAGATATCGGGACATGTTGGTACTAAAGGTAAGCGGATAATGTAGCTGCAAAAGTCGCCTCCCATAGACCTATGATTCATGTGAGTTTCATATTTCCAGATGCCGCAAAGAGTCACCTGAAACATCTGGCGTTAGCCAAATAGCAAAATGATTGGAACAGCATATATATTTTGAAGTTGATGCAAATTAAGGGAGACGTTAAACCATGGTGTTTTCTTGCAGTATTAACCGCAAGGAGGAAATCGCCGTCACGCACCTTCGTATTGGCCACTGTTGGTGTTCATAGGGAACACCTACTTTGAGGTGAAGAGCCTGTTATTTGAAAGACATGTAACACAAAGTTTTCTGTACTAAACTCGTAAAATTATCCGTTTGTTCCAACAGAAAATTCACAGCAGTTCAGAACGTGAATCAGAACTGCTTAGAATCCAACTAGAACTAATGGAAGGATTGGATTACATTTGGAAATCTTTTTTGCCGAAAATATCTTTCAATAACGAACTTTTCCTCGTTGTTTGGTCATTTTATTATGTTGTTATACTTGTTGCTCAAGAAATATGTAATTCGGACTATTATTTTTCTCCAAAGTGTGCTTCATATCGAAAACTTGCAGTTTGATGGCCAATATACCAGAGAAATGTAAGAAGTTGATCCTGAGCACTAATTTTACCATTTTGGCCAGAATGATACTTATAGTATTAACATGCTTCAAAACTTGCTGCTAGTGGTTCAATAACATTTCTACTAACTCGAAAATGTTCAAAAAACACCTGATCATTAAATTGTGGTACTATCATTCGTAGGTAATTTTCATTGTTTTGTCTTATTTCAGCAATAACATCATTCAAGAATTCTCGATCATTATCACTTATGCTTGAAAATCTTGACAACAAACAAAAATAAATAAGTGAGGTTAAAAATACACATTAAACTTATTCAGAATTAAAAATCCTTGTAAAATCTTAGAACTTTAAGAACGATTCAGAATCAATTCACTCGTTCTTGGAACACTGCACTATAATTTCTGAATTTTTAAATCGACTTGTTGGAACGCTAAAATCGTTTTGCGCAAACTCAGTAAAGTTCTGAACGGTTCTGAACTTTTGTTGGAACAAACCTTATATCATATTTTTGGGCAAGTGTCATATTTAATTTTATCTCTACTGTTTTTATCACTGGTAAGAATTAGTGTTGGCAACTCTTTAGACCCAGCCACTCCAACTAAACTACTGCATTCATTATCTAGGGACTTTTATGTAAGCTTGTAACTATTGTTGCCATAGTAAACTATTATTTTTATAAACGTCAAGAATTTTATTATTAAAATGTCAAAAATATGTTATGCACACTTATTTTTAATTATATATTTTGTTAATGAATGTCTAACAGTTTCAGCAGAGGCCGATTTTACACATACAACAGATATGCACAAAAGAATAATAAAAAGATATACAGGTACCAATACTGGTCATATAGGACGTAATTTTAAGAACATTGGTAGATTTAAAAATGTAATAAAAGCAAAGAAATACTGGAGAAATATCAGAAGTGTTTCTTTACGAAAACAAAAATTAAATAATGAAGATATTATAAAAATCTTTCAACAGTTTACTAAAAGTTTAAGTACGATGTCGCAAAATAATCCACATTTGGAAAATTCAGAGATCCCAGTGAAAATGGAAGAAAATATGTTCGGAGAACAAAATCCAAAACAAATATATATTCCAATTAAAAAGAATATACGTAGGAAACATAATTCTAAAGAATACATAACTGATGATGACATAGAAGGGTTAACTAAAAATTTGCAAAGTCTTTCAAAAGCATTTGGTAATTTGGATTTACCAAATACATTTGTAGTAAACCAAAACACTGAGTATGAATTTGGTGAAAATGTAACAATTGATAATTTAAAACAAATGTTTCATGATTTTGGATTATACCAAAATGAAAGAACAAACAAAACAGTTGAATTTACAAATGAAACACCAAATGTATCACCAAATATAGAAAATAAAAATACTGAAAACCATTTAGAAAATCTTTCAAAACTTTTATTTCAAGTATTTACAGAATTTAAAAATATCAACGAAAAGCTTGATAAAAAACTGGACTATATAACTTTAAAATTAAACGACAGCAAAAAGGAAAATGAAGAATATAAAAAATTAAATGAAATCAAAAGTACTTTAAGGAAAATGTATTTAGGTAAAATTTCAATGTATGACAACAAAACTAAACCAAAAATAAATTCTCCACCATTTCGTAATCAAAATAAATTAGAAAATGTTTCAAAACAAGACACCTTAAAAAAATTAAATTCTGTATTATCCGAAATCTTTGAAGTAATAAATTCAAAACCCAAACCTATTAAAAAACCAAAATTAAACCAGAAACCGTTATTTATCCCAGATATCCATGAAATTATAGAACAATCTATGACAAATCGTAAAGAGTCCAAAAAAGAAAATCTTCAAGGAAGTAGCGACCGATACATAGAAGCAGAACTTAAACCCATTTCTCACGTGGACCAAAGATCGTCAAAAATACATTTATATCCAGACAACCAAGAAATTATCCCAATTCCAAATAAACCCCAACATCTGGTAGCAGAAGATCAATACGAATTAAACATTAATCCATTGGATGGAATTAAAAACATTAATCCATTGGACGGAATTAATTCTTTGGATGTCGAACCTACGAATCCCAAACATGATGAACTTATAAATATACTAAACGATGTTATTTTACGAGTGACAGGAACTTACAACATTAATCAAACTTTGGATGAAGAAAGTTCCAGAGAAGACACAGAAGAAATGGATTTAGATAAACTTGCTTTAGAAGATAACAGGGACTATAACTTACTATCCCAAAAATTAGAAGAACCTCATGATTTAAGGACATTTAATAATCCAAATAATAAAATTATAGATTTGAATCCAAATGAAAGTGAATTAGGAAAGAAAATTAGTGCAGATGATATATATAACGGGTTAAACGCAATAATTTCTAATGTAATGGCACAAAGAACAAATATTTCTAATAATGCAAAGGAAAATGTATTGAATTCAAAAGAAAATGCAATGAATTTAAAGGACTTCGATGTTCCTTTACAGTTTCAATTATCACCATTGGAATATAATGAAGAAACCACATTAATAGGTGAAACAAATAAATATAGATTCATGGCTTTTATATACTTTGCTGGTGGTTATGGTGTACGTTTTTGTGCTGGGACTTTAATTCATGTAAAATGGGTGTTGACAGCTGCTCGGTGTGTTTTTAATAACCCAGATATGTTTCCTATTAATATAAGGATTGGTGCTGGAAGTATACATGAAGGTGGTGTTGTGCATGTTAGCAGTTTACCGCCAGTTATTCATCCTTCTTTTAATAAAATGGATAGTACCAGGCCTCCCAATGATATAGCTTTGTTAAATTTAGATAAAAAGGTATGTTTATAATTTTTAATAACGTATACAGGGTGTTTGTTTGAAACGGGGCACCCCGAAAATCTCCTTTATTTGTAAAGATACAAAAAATCTTCAGAACAAAAGTTAAACTAGACAAAAAGGCCCATCTAAAGGTTACTATAAGAATTATGAGGCACTTCCGGTTTCACCGGAAATGATGTCAACTTTTGATCTAGCATAGGGAATCGATAATTTTATATTTTTTTCCTAAAAGTACATTAAATTAGCTTTACATTGAAACCAAAAAATCATATTTTTATGTTAACCATTTCAAAATGGCGACCACTTATTTACAAAATAATAATCAACATAAGTTTTACAAAGTTGAACGTAGCAAGCTTTGAAAACAATAACGTTTTTTTTAACTCTCACTGTCAACAAACTACTCGGTTAATCTATAAGCTGCCACTAATCTCTCAATAACAAATGTCTAATTTTAAGCATACAGTAATGACACATTTTTATATTGCCATCTAGTGGTCGTTTGTAAAAACATAAAAGGTAACCCTCATATCAGTCATATGACTTTGATCAGATGCCATTTAAAAATTGAAGTGTCAAACTTTTTTATTTCAGGTAATTTTGGATAATATAGATTTAGTGCAACTATCCCCATCTGTACTGATAGATCAAACGTGTTATATAGCTGGATGGAATACATTGAAATCTGCAGATCCAAAAAATATGGCAAGAACTAAAATATTTTATAGTAATGACAAACTCCATTTAATAAAGGTACAAGTGCAAAGTATGGAAAATTGTCACTTTATGTATACGGATCAATCTATGAACGGTTGGACTATCTGTACGACAACTGAAAAAACACCACGTTCCCATGAGGTTGGATACGGAGGACCATTACTTTGTGATGATAACCAAGTTGGAATTTATATATTTGGAGATCATAATAATGTTAAAAATGATAAGGTAAAGTATACTAAGTATTATTTTTTTATTTATTATTTTACATCGGCCTATTTCTGCAACGAGGCTAATCGCCGATGCCAGGGGGCGAGCTCTTACACCTGGATGAGGGGTGAATTATTGTGAAAATGGGAGTAATGTAAACATATTATTCTCGCCCGAATAATACCACCAACGAAGGAGGCTCGAAACACCGACCGCCCAGCCCAGACTGTATATTCCACAAGTCTTAAGTCCATTCTACATTATACTTTTTTCAATACTATCCAACTCTGACGTCATTTCAACTTTTGATACTACAGAATATAGTGGGGGAAAAAAATAAGAGACAGTGATAAATTTTACACCTTCCATCTCTTAATACTTTTCATTACCAACTTAAACATTTTTAGGTTCAGATGGCAGACAACAATTCGGTTATAGTAAACCAATTTATAAATATTGTTTAATTGTGCTAAGTTTTTATTTAATTATATGATCTAAATAAACTTCTTATCAACTTAATAAACTACTAAAAGTTAAGTTGTAAACAAAAACTAAAAAGTTGGTACGACTGAAAAGTACAGAACTGTCATCCAAAACTACCTCCGGTCAAATTTTTGATTGACACTGATCATATTTATTACTATAATATTGATAAATTACTGGGAAATTATTGTTCATTGGGGAATACATGTAGAAGAAGATAACACCTCGACGATTATTGTTATCGTTATTTATTGATTATATATTCTGATAATAATTAAATTACTGTGTTCTATTTTGTTATGTTTTTTTTTTTTTATTATATTTTCTTTTGAAATAAATGTTGGTTCTTATTGTGATTATACTCGTAGTTACATATACATTTCTTTTGAAAAGAATAAATGACCCCCCCCAAGAGGAATTTCTGGCTACGCAACTGTCCTGTATAGTTCTTTGACTCACTTATAACGGGTGTTTTTTTTAGAGGTATAGAACTTTAAGTTGGCATTACTGTTCAAGATGGCGACCGATTTAACAGCTGTCAAGTGATTTATTCTCAGTTTGGTTTGGCAATTCATCATGAATTGCCAAAATTCACCAAAAACTGCAATATTTTTTAAAAATGCAAAATATTTATTGAAAGACACGTTTGGTGACCGCCTAATTTCACGTTTTGGACCTGTGAATTGGCCTCCAAGATCTTGTGATTTAACACCGCTGGACTACTTTCTGTGGGGCTATGTAAAGTCATTGGTCTATGCGGATAAGCCACAAACGCTTGACCATTTGGAAGACAACATTCGCCGTGTTATTGCCGATATACGGCCACAAATGTTGGAAAAAGTCATCGAAAATTGGACGTCCAGATTGGACTACATCCGAGCCAGTCGTGGCGGTCATATGCCAGAAATCATATTTAAAATGTAATGCCACAAGATTATCTTTCGAATAAAAAAAAATTCATGTCAATCGAATAATCCATCGTTGTTTTATTGCAATTTAAAGTTCTATACCTCTAAAAAAAACACCCTTTATGAAAAACATTGCAAAACAGCATAACTCTAAAAATGTATACATTTATTCAATAATTAACTTTGTACTACTTCTGTTTTTGTAGGTCTTTGATATGCACATGTCCGTCCACAGTTATATTAACTGGATTGAATCTGTGACACAAGAATCTGAATTTATGCCTGTACAAAAATCTGGAAGAAGTAGGCAGCTTCCCATACATATCCGTGGTATAGATGACGCCCGTAACTCAGTAAATAATATACTCTTAAGTGTAATTTTATGTACATCTCTATTATACATTATAAAGTAAAATCTAAAATAATAAAAATAATAATATTTATACTAAGGTCCACTTGTTTTTAGGGTTTTGTAAGTTATTGCTTTTCACTCTTTTATTTTACTAAAATATACCTATTGAAGTCATATTTAGTTTGTGTTCGATAGTCATTTTGAAGATTTACAAATTTTAAAAGTTTTTATTTATACAATGTTCCGTAACTGCACACCTATCTACCGCGGTTGCGGCTACGGTAAAGTCGTGGTCAATTATGGTAAGTTGTGTTTACCTGAAAACACGTTTTTGTTACGGAACGGTAGTCACACCTCACAGTTGATAAAACAGAAAACTGAACTGTCATTTTATTAACGTTACAGGTTATAGATATTTTGTTATAAACTTATTAATAAAAATATTTATTTTATTAGTACTTGTTTACAATGGCCCATTATATAAGAACATATATGATTTTTCCCGATATTATTTTTCACAACAACGAAGTTGTTTGCGTTTGAAAATGGAGAAAAGTAATGAAAAATTGCGCTATATTTTGCAATATTGTTACGACAAATGGAAGAACGCTACCAGGCTTGTGAAAAAATTTGTGCTGTGTACGGTGAAAGTACTTAACCAAAATCTGCTGCGCGGAAATGGTTCGTTCGCTTTCATTCTGGTAATTTTCTCACGTTCTGGTCGTCCAATCAGTGAAAAAGCTGATGAAATTCTTGAAAAAGTCCAGCAAGATAGGCATATCAGCAGTGTCGATATTGGTACGGATCTTGGCATTGACCACAAAATTGTTTTGAACCATTTACGGAAAGTTGGCTACACAAAGAAGCTCGATATATGGCTTCCTCATGAGTTGACCGCGAAAAACATGATAGACCGAATTAACATCTGCGATGCGCTGCTGAAACGCAATGAAATCGAGCCATTTCTGAAACGTGTCATAACCGGAGATGAAAAATGGATCATGTACGAGAATCGGAAGCGTAAAAGATCATGGACAAGGGATGGTGAGCCGTCACAAGCGAGGATTGACGCCGAACAAGGTAATGCTGTGTGTGTGGTGAGACTGGAAGGGAATCGTCCACCATGAGCTACTTCCAGTTGGTCAGACGATTGATTCTCAACTCTACTGTGGACAACTAGAGAGATTACGGCAGGCAATTGAAAGAGAACGGCCCGAATTGAATAATAGGAAAGGTGTTGTCTTTCATCATGACAACGCCAAACCACACACTTCTTTGATGACCCGTCAAAAATTGCGAGGGCTTGGTTGGGAAATTTTGTTGCATCCACCGTATAGTCCAGACATAACACCCTCTGACTATCACCTATTCCAATCTCTGCAGAATTCTCTCAATGGAATTAAACAGGTTTCAAAAGAAGTCTGTGAAAACCACTTGATTCAGTTTTTCAACCAAAAACCACAGAAGTTCTTCACCGATGGCATCATGGCTCACCGGAAAAATGGCGAAACATTGTCGATAATAATGGAGCATATTTGGTTTAAATAAATTCATTTTCACACTATAACAAAACCAGTTGAATTTTACTAAAAAAACGCACTTTTTCCCAGACCTGTATTATAATTTATTACATGCACTAAAAAGAAACGATTAATTTCCTCCACTTGACCCCCGCCTTATAGTAATTGCTTTGAAATTTTCGCCTTTTATAGTTCACATTAGATTTAAAGTTTGTAGTGGAAGGAAATAACCACACTAACCGCGATATCTCCACGGTTAGTTTGGTTACAAAAAAGTAACGAAAATTTTCAGTTAGCGCGTTTCGAAATCTAGAAATTTTCCTGAAAAGGTTAATGTCGTACACTTTCAGAACGAGAAACTACAACCATGGTTACTTTTTTCGAGTAATGGAATATTGAATTAATATAGGGACATTTGTATTGGTGTCATAAATTAAATTAAATCTTATTTTATTATATTTGCCGACATATTACGTTATGATTTATTTTGACACTTTCACTTATCTATCTTATAGTAATTTTGTCTTTTGTTTAATGTCTTTTTTCTAATCTTTTTTTTCAGTTTGTTGTTTAGTTATATACTTTCTTGTATATATAAGTTATTCCAAACGTTTAAGCAGACCTGGATTTTGCAATCTAGTTAGTTACTTTCAACGTTTGTATCGTGCGTTTTGTACGTTTTGTTTAAGCTTTGTAAATCATACTTACAATAAATATTTTTCGGTTAAGGTTAATATCATTTTAAAATGTCATTTTCTTAATATTTTGATTTTTTGTGTCAATATTAATATAAATTTCCCATTTATTAATTTTTTTGTCATTAAAATATGTAAAAGAAAAGTATTTTACTTTTGACATATATCATTCGTTTCCATGGTATCACTGTTGGAATTTTAAATTTTCACATGCCGACGTGAAAAATGAAATAAACCAAGCAAAGTCCCTTCTCGTGACAACCTAAAAGAACGAAATTCCCATTTAGTTCCGCCTAAGCGTTTGGAATAGCCTGTATCTTATAGATATCTATTTTAGACATGTGTGTGTAGTGCATAGCTTTTTAGGTTAAATTCAACTTATTTTTATTTTGGATGTCATGTAAACTTATCTAATATGGCGTCATAAAAAATTTTACGTTTAAAGTGACTATACTTGGCAGTCGCCAATAGAATCGTCGTATTGTCAACGATAGAATAGAATTCTGTTCATTTTAATTCCACCACTGGTCACAAAACCAAAGTTTGTGGGGAATAATAGCCATTTTCTATATTTTTACCATTAGAAATTTTGAAATAACAAAATCGAAACAAAGTTAAAAATCTGTTACATGATGTAATACAAGAGTTACAAGAGTAAATGCATAACAAAAATTCACTGAAATTTAGTTATTGATTTTAGGTTTGCTAAATTGAAAGTTATTTAATTTTTAATGTAACTGCTGAACAAATATGTCACTAACAGATTTACAGTATGCAGAATCACGTTGAACTTGTCAAAACTGGAAATTCAATCAATACTACGTTATTCGTACTCGCATATTTGACTATGCACGTGGAAATTAATCACACAAATTAATGTACTATATTACCATATGTGTGCCACTAAATAACCAGCCAACCGTGATGAATATTGTGAATTTTTGTTATTTCAGAAATAAAATTTCGTAATTAAATTCAATATAACCATCCAATTAGCGAAAAATATTAAAAATATTAAAAGATAAAAATAATCTATTTGTTAGAAAGGACATTTAAGGGCAAACATGATTACTGTAATTTGAAACCTATGAAAGTTAAACTGAAAAGGGCAATCGTAAATTCTTAACAGATAACTAATGTGTCAAAAATATATTAGATGTATCCCGACCATATACACATAAATAATAATTAAACTTTGTCTTTAAAATAAATATTTGTTTTGGGTTAATTTTCGAATGAGGTACTTATCAGAGTTCTGACCAATAAATTGTGAATTTTAAGATATGACGAGGGCAACCTTTTAACATTTTACAAAAACTAAGAAAGATTTATTTTGAACAAACTGTTTTATTGGTTTTCAAAATATTCGCCTTTAAGATCTATACACTTTTGCATGCGTTCAAACCAATTCTCGAAACATTTTTTCCACTCTGAAATTGGTATCTCAAAAACATGGTTTTCGAAGGCTTCAACAGCTTCTTAAGGTAATGAAAATCGCTGTCCACGCATTTTTTGTTTGACATTGGGAAACAAAAAAAAATCGTTAGGGGATAAATCAGGTGAATACGGGCAATGAGAAATTAATTCGATGTTTTTCTCCTTCAAATAATCAATTGTTTGAGTGCTAAAGGGAGTAGTATGGGAGCTTGCATTGTCCTGATGAAGAATGATGCGACGTTTTTGTTATTTTTCCCGATTTTGTCGACGGCTTCTGACAAACAAATTGTTGTATACCATTCAGCATTATCTGTTCTCCGATCCTCTAAAGGAATGGTTGCCAGTACAACCGAAAAATCAAGCGTTCAACTTGGGAGTGCTTCGTGAACGAACAACCTTTGTGGGTTTCTGTTCATCTTGGAAGACCCAAACAGTGAATTGTTGCTTAGTTTCCGGTTCATATGAATAAATACAAGTTTCGTCACGTGTAACGATGTAGTATAAGGATTTTGCAGTGCCTAGGTTGCATTTTTTTTTTTTTTTTTTAGCATTTTCTGACTATCTTACGGTAAGTTAAATGCCGATCTTCTTCAACCAATTTGCGCACAGCATCGATGTTCTTTTGAATCACAGCTGATTTTGGTCGACCTTCACGAGATTCATCACTGACGGACGCACGACTACGAACAAATTCTGCTTTTTCTTCTTTGATGGTGCCTCATTACCAAAAGTTGAACGAAGCGAATCTATGCATTGTTCTTGAGTTGGGTCTTTACTAAAATCATAAAAAATTACCCGACGAAAACCTTCACGAGTAATATCCATTTTTTCACAAACTTGTTTTTTAACGCTCACTGTCAACAAACTACTCGGTCAATTTATAAGCTGCCACTAATTTCACAGTTACAAATGTCAAATTTTACGAATATAGTAATGAAACATTTCAATATTGCCATCTAGTGTTCATTTGTAAAAACATAAACGGTAACTCTCGTACAAGACGGACAATTCAAGAGGGTGGGATATGATATTTTAGAATTGGTCGATGTAAGCCTCTCAGGATAATTGTGTTCAGGGTACTGTAGTTTAGTCATAAGATTAAGACAAGGAAAGTAGTTCAGTTAAGAGAACCATGGGTTAGAGACATTTAGGGTGTTTTGTCGTGTAACAAGTAATTCCGTATATAAATTGTAGTGTCCGTATGTTAGTCTAGTCTCCATAAGAATGGAGAGACAGTCTTCGGAGACATGTGAGAGACAAATGGTTTTAGACAATTTTGGCAAATTTGTGTTAGTGAGTCTCTCGAGTGCTTAGTGTTTGTGAATGTGTGTCTCATTTGGATTTAGCTGTCATCGTTCATTTCTAAGTCTAGTGTAAATAATGCAAATATTAAAACCCGTATCGTAATTAAAGTTGGTTAGTTAAATTGAGGACTTTAATTCAAAAACCCTTAACTCCTTTCTAAGAATCATAGCAACCAGTCAGCGAACTTGAGAGGGGGCTTCAGACTTGATCCGCTCGCAAGTCTTGGAAACTTATAATGTGAGGGAGACCTAGAGTTTGAGGGATGTACAGTTAAACAAAATACTATTATTATTCTAATGCATATACCATCAAATTCAATATAAATTAAACATAGACTAGAATATTATATTACACTGTTTCTTATTGTACTTTTCTCATCTTTGACCTTAAATTGTGGCATATAAAATATGATAAAATATGATAATTAAATTATTTTAAACTATAAAAGTATAACAAAAATTGAAGTAAAAGAATAATAAAATCTTTCTAAAGAGAATCGTAATTTTATAACAAGTTTAAAAGTAAACTTCATAAACTACGTTTTTAGAAAAGTAGTTTACCTAAGGGTGGAATTCCTAGTTGGGAAATGGAACCTTTGCGGTCTATGTAAATTAGAAACCGAATAATTTGCACGTGTAAATTACTTAGTGTGTGAAATTGTATGTGTAATTTACAAAGGCTTTAGTATAGTTCAAGTGTATTTATGTTTGTGTGTGTTTGTATATGCGTGTTTGTGTGTGTTTGTTTATTACTCAAGGAGCCCTCAACAAGAAAATTTGTTCCTGAGGCCAAATATATTGTTCTCGTAATTCCATGTAATAGAACTGGCATTCAAGGAAGAGGGGTTCAGTTCCGGACACCTCGGAATTTCATCTTGCAATAGTTTCACAAAATACATTTTTTTTTAATTTTTATTGATATGATCCGTTGCCCTCTTATAATAATCGCCTATCCAAATTTAACCTTTGCACCCTAGAACACCGTGGGATCAATTTGGATATGAATTTTATATATAAAATAGTAAATAATATGATAGACTCAACTGATATTCTGAGGGCCGAGAGTTCCAGTTCCTAATAAACTCCCTAATAGTTAATAGACACATAATATATTTATGAAGCTAATAAATTTATTGGTGATTTCCAAGTTACAAAATCCTTCTAATAGTTTATTAGCAACATAATGTCTTGTTTTTGTATTGGTATTTCTTATGAAGATAGTAACACGGTGCAAGAGGGATAGAGCTATACGTAAATTTGTAGAGCTAAAGTGAGATGAAATTTTGACACTGAATATTTTGACATTAAATATTTTGACAATAAATAGTTTGACTTAACATTCAATGACATTACGTATATTTTTTGTGTTACTGTTAAAATGACAATTAAACGGCGTTCAACAAATTTCATCACAGAAAAAGAGGACAATATAGATAGAAGAGAAGTTAATAAAAATAGCATTTTATAATACAAAAGTGAATGAAAATAAAAAGACAGCCATATTTTGCTTTATTTTACATTCCTTAAACAATATGAATTAAACTTATCAGCAATTTTCAGCTACACATCTTTATTATTCTGCCAATAATTGCGTCTGTCTTCTTATTTTCTATCATTTTTATATAAATAGCTTAAAGTATTGTTTGTAATGTGTTGTAATCGTAATTGAAATAAATACATATATAAAAATAAAAGACAATGTTTATGAAAAGATATATATTTATATATTGTTCTTTATATATCACATTTACAATAAATGCCCAAAATATTCTAAAAACGGTTGTCCATAATTTATAAATTCATCCAAACAGATCGTTGATTTCGTCAAAATACAACTAAAATGTATATAAAACACTAAAATCACCATTATAGAAATGTTTAAAAACTACACATTCGTATATTCTTTTAAAATTATAATGTTTTTCAATTAAAATTGAAATATTAACACATTTTGCGAACTTGTTTTTGGTTATATGTCACTTTATTAAGCACTTCATGTTGCCTATAAGTTATTAGACAAATAAGCCTATTTATTAGCAACCTAATAACTATTTCGGGGTGGAACTCTCGGGAAAAAAATTATGTTGCGAATAAACTTATTGGACAGTTTATTAGCAACTGGAACTCTCGGCCCTGAGTCTAATTAATTTCAATACGCCAATCGTTCAAACAAGAAAAACTAATACTTTTTATAATAATAAAATTTCTTCAAACTAAGGTCAAAATTCTCCTTTAAACAGAACAATGCATACGTTCAATAAATTATTTAACAATTGTGATATTGTAACATAGGTAATCCTAGGTCAGGATTACGACATCTAGACATTGTGACGGTCAGCTGTCTGATTAAAAACTATTCGTCAGCGTCTGACGTATGTGGCCTGATTACGAAAATGCAGACATCGCATTTTCGTAATGAGGAAATATTTGTCATGGCGAATGAATATTGGGTTAATTTTCGTTACATAAAGACCGGCAGTCACAAAATATGGAGTTAGTGGAATATAGCCAACTCCGCTGCACGTATTAGTCCAGAAGGTGACGACCACGACACTGACGCCAGATTCTTGTATCCAGAGAGAAGCCAAGCAAGCATAAGTATCTGTCATCTATGCAAGCAAGTAGTGACCATGTGAGTGGGAGAAGACTTCTCCAGGCTCCTCGACTCCCGGATGGGTAGCCCCCGCCTCGGAGATAGGTCCAAGCCGCTCCTGGCCAACACGGGGTGGACCGAAGACTTCCCCAACTCCATGGACCAATTCAAACATTATTTTGTAAATGTGATATACATATTTAATAAATTTGTTATGTTGAAACCAGGAGTTGTGTCTCAATCAAACCACCCACGTGACAATATTTACTTCTTGTCGTTTTCAAATTTTAAAATCATAGTTAATGATACACTAATAGGAATGGAGTAATTTACTCATTTTTATAATTCATTGTTTCTTTTCTTCTAACCAATTCTCGACACATTTTTTACACTCTAAAGTTGGTATCTCAAAAACATGGTTTTCGAAGGCTTCAAGAGCTTCTTGAGGTGATAAACATTGCTGTCCACGCATTTTTTGTTTGACAATGAGGAACAAAAAAAAGTCGTTAGGAGATAAATCAGGTGAATACGGGTAATGAGACATTAATTCGATGTTTTTCTCCTTCAAATAATCATTTGTTTGACGTGCAACAAATTGTTGTATACCATTCAGCATTAACTGCTCTCCGGTCCTCTAAAGGAATGGTTGCGACATGTCCAGTACAACCGAAGAAACAAGCGATCATTTTCTTGGAAATGCTTCGTGAATGAAAAACTTTTGTGGGTTTCGGTTCATCTTAGAAGACCCAAACAGTGGATTAGTTTCCGGTTCATATGAATAAATCCAAGTTTCGTCACCTCTAACGATATTGTATACGTATTTTGCAGTGCCTAGGTTGAATTTTTGGATCATTCCCTTACACCAATTAACTCAGGAGTTCAATAACCGGACAATATGATGTGTTCTTTATTAATTTTAAAATTGTTATTTTATATCGTGACTATTAACTAAGCTCTGATGAAGATTTAAATTAAAAACGAAAAGTTAGCGAAGTTAATAAATTTGTTTTTATTTTATGACTGGTCCGAATCCCATTACCTTCAACTATAATAACCTTATACTGTATGTCGTTGTACTTAGGTTTGAGTAACTTTTGATAGTTATTTTACTTTTCACATGTTACAAACGTATGATCTCGAAAAACAAATTAAACCAGTGGCGAAGGGAAACCTCCGCTAGACTTGCCCTCCTATAAAAAAAAATATTTAAAAAAAATGTAAAATTTAAAAAAAAAATAAATAAATATTTAGATAAATCTTCAAAAATACATCAAATTATGTTCTATACAAATTTTTGTCAAAAGCTTGCTTTACTAGTTACGAATTAATTATCATGACCATGGAAACGTTACATATAAGTATGAAAAAATTTTCGAAATTTTTCGTTTTATCAAAAAACGTCTCAAATAAAAGTTATTAGTTATTGCATTTATAGTAACTTTTGTTCAATAAATTTTTTCTAAATATTTTTCTGTTGCTAAATATTCGCAAAAATCTTAAAATCGACAGGAGTAAACTCCCATTTCTAGTCAACCGATTTTCATAAAAAACAATAGGGTTCTTCCCATTTAATAGGAGAATTTTTTAGTACCAGAACGAACTCTTTAAGTTAAACCGTTTTTGAGTTATCGTGTATACATACGGACACACAGACACACACACACACACATACGGACGGCACTTCGAAAATAGGTTTTTTGGATTCCCTGGACCATGAAACGTGGTCATCCGTCAAAATCTCGACATCGAAAATTTTCGCGATTACAATACTTGCCCCTTATATATTAAGGTCGGGCAAGTAAAAATAAAAATATAAAGTCGCAAGAAACTAAAAATGTTAAGAAACAAATCCAAGAAAACCAAGAACAACTATCACAGCTACGAAAAAAAAGTATGTTTATCGAAATTTTGTTTTGCGCCCGTGGCAGGCGCCTCTTTCGCTACGCCCTCTTGCCGTTACTGGTCTGCGTATCCGTAAACGCGGATCTGGCTTTTATGTGATCCGGCACATCACTACTTTTAACCAATCTTCTCCTCGTCGTATACGCTGAAATTAAATTGGAATAGCTTTTGCAATTTTCTTTTAACAAATAAATATCTTATCGACATGTCGCAAACGAAATAAAACGTTGTTTATCACATCATAAATACTCAGAAATTTATAATTTAAACCCTGAAGGTTGTCTATATACGCATCATGTTAACATTGTAATTTCATATACAACTAAATTTCTAAGTTTACTAACTTTCAAATTTAACCCTTCGCCTATTCTCTAATAGTTTTGACATTGGGGTTATGAGAAGTTAAGTACCTGTACATGTAAAGGGTTTTAAGACCACTATGGACGAAACAGGACCCTAAACTACATGCTTTCAAGACTTCGATAACTAGGATAACCTGGTAGTTGTATCTCATAGACAACAAGATTTCTAAATTAATTTGCTTAGATGTCTTCAACAATAGTGTGACTCACAATTCACACATTAATGTAATTATGCGAGGGTTACCTTTTAAATTTTTAAAAAAACTAAGAAAAAACATTTTGGAACAAACTGTTTTATTGCTTTGAAAAATATTCGCCTTTAAGATATATACACTTTTGCATGCCTTCAAACCAAGTCTCGAAACATTTCTTTCACTCTGAAATTGTATCTCAACAACATGGCTTTCGAAGGCTTCAACAGCTTTTTGAGGTAATGATAATCGTTGTTCATGCATCGATAAAAAAAGTCGGGAGAAATCAGGTGAATACAGACAATGAGACATTAATTCGATGTTTTTCTCCTTCAAATAATCAATTGTTTCACGTGCTGTGTGTGAGCTTGCATTGTTATGGTGAAGAATAATGCGACGTTTTTGGTTGTTTATCCTGATTTTGCCGACTTCTGGCAAACAAATTGTTGTATACCATTCAGCATTAACGGTACTCCGATCCTTTAAAGCATCGGTTCCCAACCTGTGCTCCGCGTGCACTTCTCAGGGTCTCCGCAGCCGTTCCAGGAAATTAAAGCAAGTATGTCCGAGTGATTTCTGACTCTAGCCGGTTTATGACTAGCCGGCATGTGATCGGCGAGATGCATTGTTCTTTTAATAATCTGCGTGTATTTTGATTATTTGCTTCATTTTATAAAAATTTGTCTATCTATCAATAAGTGAGCTGTGAAAGAGGAAATTGATATTTTATTATCCTGGCAATATTGACTTAGTCTATCCTAGTCAGTCTGTAGCTGTAAGCAATCTTCATTTCTTTTGATTTCTTTATAAATTTTTAGATCATCGGCATATAGTAAGAATTTTGAGTTGTGAAAACAAGATGCAATGTCATTAACGAATACAGAGAAAATTAAGGAACCATATCTAATGATGATGGTGATTAAATGAAATTTCTTAATACTTATATTAAGGGACAAACACAATTGTCTAAAACTATTATGTAATTATGGCAAAAAATATCGTCCAAGACATTCAGCATTTTACTGTTCCGAAATTTGTGATAATTCGCACTACTTAAATCCAGTTTTTTTGGATTTCTTTTTAATTGTAAATATCGAAGCCTGTATAGTGTCACAAAAGGTAATCCTAGGTCAGGATTTCAACATCTAGACATTGTGACGCTCAGCTGTTTGATTAAAAAACTATTTGTCAGCGTCTAGCATATGTTACCTGATTACGAAATGCATACGCCGCATTTTCGTAATAAGGTAACATTTGTCATGACGAATGAATATCGGAACTAGGTCAACCAGTAGTACAAATGCATGGACGTTGCACGGTATCGGGGCAGAGGAAACTAGACAACTACTCTACACGTTCCAGTCCACACGGTGACGACCGAGACACCGACACCAGATACTCGTACAGCTGGTGAGCCAAGCAAGTAGTACCATGTGAGTGGGAGAAGGCTTATTCAGGCTCCTCGACTCCCTAATGGGTAGCCCCCGCCTCGGAGATATGTTCAAACCGATCCTGGCCAACACGGGGTGGACCGAGGACTTCCCCAACTCCATGGATAGATTCATACAATTTCATTGACAACAGTAAAACATTGTAAATGTGATATATATTTAATAAATAGTATTGTTGAAACCAGAAGTTGATTTTCAATCAAACCACCTACGTGACAATAGCTTTTGATGCTGATGATGATGAGTTTTCATCCAAGGTCATATAACTGTCTTTTCGTTTTTTTTTTTGGTCTTTTTTAGAACATTTTAATTTCGAGGTAAAACTAATAAAAACTAAGTTTACGATTTCACTTCACTGAAAACAACTTGGAACAAAACAATAAAATAAAAATAAATTAAGTCCTGTAGATTTATAAAATTATGACATAATAAAATAGTCAGCATCTTAAATAAGTTTTGTGGCAATATGTTTGAAAGTTCGCGTAAAAAACTCCCATTTGAGACATTATTAAACTTTCTTCCAGGACAAGTTTTATCTCGTTTAAAATTTATTTGAGATGTTCTGAGTACGGTAATAATGAAGTATGAAATTGTGATTGATATGAAATTTTATTAAAATGTCAACAACCTTACACACAAAGTTTCATTTAAAGGGTAAGAATCGAAGAAAAAGTTTGTACTCTTCTTATCTTTCCTTTCTTTTTAGATTTTACCTTAGTATTTGGTCATAATGCTTAGTATACGAGATATTTTAACATATGCATAACAACCGGAGCATTATGTATCATTTTCATTCTGGTGTTGGAAGCGTGAAACAAGAAATTCAACCAATAGGATCGCTCTACTTAAAAAAAAAACCGTACCATGGTGTCGTAGGCGCGGTGTTACAAGCGCGGAGTCGCAAGTTCAGAAATTTCAACTCTAGCGCTGGCCGCACCATCTAAACCATAGAAACAGATATATTTCTTCGGAATGGTGAGATCTTTAGCGAGACATTTATATTAATTTCCTAAAAAAAATTAAAAAAACGTAAATTGATGTAGCGAAATAGCGACTTTTACAATGTTGTCGGCAGTCATAAAATTTATTATTATGGATTCGGTTTCAAATATCTGGTCTTCAGAACTAATAATACACCCTGCAGTGGGTATACTAATAATACACCCCCAAGCAGGGACCAACAGAATCTTCATTCTAAACTGTGATGTCAAGTAAAAAATATTGTGTATTAAATTATTTTCTTCTAATTGAAGTAACTGTCTGTGTTTTTTGTGTCTCATTTTTTGCAACAAGTTAAAATAACCTTCCTGTTGCCTTCTGTTTCTATGTATATATGGGACGTACCCACCATCGCTTTTCTTCTTATCGCAATAAGTCTAAATATACATAAAAAAAGAGCTAGACGTCTCTTTCGATTTGAGGACATATTTAATGAAATTGAATAACCGTTTACTCCAAACAATTGTATAAACTTTTAGGTTAGATTTGGGTTAGATACAAATGTTGTCAAAACCGAAAACACGCACTTATCACGCCTCCAACCCCACCATGAAATTCGAACTTGTAAATATAACACCACGCCTCTTACCCCTGTCGCGCCTTTGACACTACCATGAAGATGATGCATTATGAATCCATAATGTCCCTCATTACGCTCTCAATATTAGTCTCAATTACGGCCGGTACCTTATTTTTTGGTTGCCATAGTCTACATCATCGGTTCCCAACTTGTGCTCCGCAGCCGCTCCAAGAAACAAAATAAATAAAAATTTAATAAAATCAAAAGAATTAAAAATAAAAAACATAATCAAAATAAGAAAATGGGAATTTCATTCTGAACGAAAATTTTCCAGGTTGAATGTATGTCCGAGTGATTTCTGACTCTAGCCGGTTTGTGATTCTAGCTGGAATGTGATCGGCAAGATGCATTGTTGTTTGAATAATCTGTAATCCGTAAATCTGTCTATCTATCAATAAGTGAGCTGTGAAAGAAAAAAGTAAACTTACTAAAATTAAGATAAAAGTAAAATACTGAAATTTAAAAACGCCATAATTTGAAAGACATATGGTAGGCCTAAAGGGCTCCGCCATTTTAATTGATCCTAAAAAAGGATCCGCGAGTCAAAAAGGTTGGGAACCACTGGTCTACAGGTTTTGTTAGTTTCAGTCGTTTCAGTCGTTTCAGTCATGAACGAACCCACTCTCGTCAAAATTTGTGAAATATTCTTCATTTAGTAGCGCAGTGCTGTTGTTAATTCGACGTAGGCATTATATATACAGGGTGTTTGTTTGAAACGCCGCACCTGGAATAACTCCTTTATTTTTAGAGATACAAAAAAGTTAAACTAGATAAAAGGGCCCACTTAAGGACTATAATAAGAATTCTTCATCACTTTCGGTTCCAGCGGAAATTGTTTCAATTTTTTATCTAGCATAGGGAATCAGTACTTTAATTTTGTTTTTTTTTTTTAAAGTACATTAAATAAGCTTTACAAGGATATCAAAATATCATACTTTAATTTTAACCATTTCAAAATGGCCACCATTTATTTACAAAATAATAAAGAACATAGGGGCACCCCGTAACTACGGGGAGTTACGGGGTTACACCCTAAAACTAAAATCTTGAAATATCTCTCTATTTACCTTACATTAAAAAGTATAATGAGGATTTTTTTTTTTTAATACGAATATTATTTACGGGGCGAGGGGAGTTTCACAGTAAAAATTAATATGAGAAAAGATTTTATTCCTCTCTGTTTAATGCAGACTTTTATAAAATATTTTGGGGAGATATGGTGGAGCTACCTATAAACGAAGTATCTCACTTATTATTTACTTCACAAAAATATATGCAAAATATTAGTTAGGAATAAAGAATAGTATATTCTGTAACAAGGTTGGAATGAGAAAATTCGATTCGAGTGGAACATTCGGAGCGCGAGCTGCAAGCGAGCGTGAGGAACCACGAGCATCGAATTTTCTCTTCCAACCGAGTCACAGACCCTACTTTCTCTACGACAACCAGAAAGGAAAAAAAAATAACAAATAATTATTTTAACAAACATATTATCTTAACAAATAATTTATATTACGTAACAAATTAATCAATTAATTAAACTTATTTTTTTATTTATTATTTGTTTAATTTTAATTTAATTTGCCGCACATCGGCCACTGTTTTAGTACTTTTTAGGAAGTTATGTTGCATTTATTTAATGTAAACATTGCATATATTTTAATGTAACCCTACAAAAACAAATGACAACAAGCATAGAATAGTTATTCCATAACAAGTGATGGAATGAAAAACACGCAAAATGCATTAGAAGAGAAGTGCTTTAGAATAACATTCCAACTATTGTGTTAGAATATTAACTTTCTGTAGTCAAAATTGGTTTTAGAATTGGTAAATTCTGTAGTGGTCGGGGAGAAACGATTATTTTGTGTTCTACTTTAATTTGATATATCTCACTCATCATTTAGGTTACAGAAAAAAAATACATTATTAAAACCGTACAAAGTACGGTATTCCAGCTAGTCGTAAATAATGTCGTGCCCCCCCCCAGTTTGTAATAACGTAACAGTTATTAAGATTTATTTTAAAAAAATATTGTTATGTTCAATAAATAATAAATAGAAATTCATAAAATGGAAATAAAGTTACTTAAATACATTTTTAATGAATAATCTGTTGTTGACACTCCACTAATTAAAAACTTTGCAAAATAGAGAAATGCGAGCAATATTATTAGCTAATAAATACACAAGTATAAAAAAATATATATTACGACTTTAGAATTACTATATATTGGATGATTTACAATTAAAATATACGTTTTAAAAAAAGAAAACATGTTGGTACATGACCCGTAATCCAAAATAGCTCTATCCTCACATTCTAAGCATTCAGATTGCGGAGTAGCAACCGGATATTTAGTACAAGAGGATGCACTGGATCTGAATCATAGATGCTGTTCAGAGCGCTTAGCGTGTCCGTCAAGATAACACTTGACCTATTTTGCTCTGACGAAACAAAACACTGTTATGGAGTGCAGACGATGCTGAAACTGCTGACGTGGATTCAAAACAACTAACGCACACCCAATCCTGGTTCCGGATTTTGATCCATCAGTAAAAATGACAGTATCCTCGTACCTAGGGACCAGTGTTCTTTGTAACTCATGTTGGTATTCGATAGGCAAAGTAGTATCTTTATCAAACTTAGTTAATGTGAGATTTACAAGAGGACAAATCAATATTCCTCAGACTAAAGGACCTATAGGACCTATAGGACCTATAGGACCTATAGGTTTTCTGTCATAAGTCTCTGTAAGCCTACTTTGTAGAATTGGGTGATCTGGCTTGGCACTTAGTGCAGCCATATATCGCAGGGATAAAATTTGATGATGACTTACAGTGACGGTTCGCCTGCTTCACACAGCAGGTTTGGTATTGGACTGTTGCCAATCTAACCCCAGTGTCATGTACAGTGTCAAGAATTCGTATCTCTTGGTGTTTAGCTGACCCATAAGCTAGACATCCATAGTCTAGCTTAGAGCGCACTAGAGATCGATATACATGTAATATGGCAGTGCGGTCTGCACACAGAGCCGGCGCTAAATCTTTTGGCGCCCGGGGCAAACCCATCAAATTGCGTCCTTTTGTTAGAATATACAGTGGTGTACTGAAAAGGGGGAAATACGAACTTTTCGAGGTACAAACTATTTTCATATCCTATTTTGACCTCTAAATATGAACAGTGATGATTTTTTTTTAAATGAATCAAAGCCTGTTTTACGAGGGGTGTTTCCAAAATTCTGCTAATTGTGCTATAATTAAATTACGCAGAACTTATAGGCATGTTATTGGTGCCAGACAAGTCTTGACATGTTTATACAACTATCTAGTGCAATATTGTCTGATTTAGGTGTTCGACTGATATAGACGCGTTTTCATAGCACTGTTTAACCATGGAAAACGCAGCAAAATCTCAAAGAGCAATAATTTTCTTTTTGTGGAAAGAAGGTGTGAAAACATCAGAAAATATTCAGCGTCTGCAAGGAGTATTTGGTGAGTCTGCAGAATCCAAAAGTACTGTTTATCGGGGAAACGATCGTTTTAAAACCGGTAGAACATCACTAGAAGACGATCCACGCAGCGGGCGCCCAAGCACGTCGGTAAATGAAAGAAACATTACTGCCGTCGAGACCTACTGAAAGAGGACAGGCGAATGACTATTCGTCAAATTAGTGTGCGCCTAGGGATAGGTACACGACAAGTTCATGACATCTTGCATGATTGTTTGGGCGTTAGCAAGGTTTCGCCGCGCTGGGTGCCAAGGCTGTTGGGACCAGAACAGAAACTCAATAAGTCTGATACTTGAGGACGGCTTAAAAAAAAATAGTTTATCGTTGGGATAAATGTATTCAGTTAAATGGAGATAATATTGAAAAACTACATTGTAATATTGACGAAAATTAACAAAATAATAAAAATTATAGCTAAATTCCCAGAACTTTGGAAACATCCCTCGTACATTATACTTTTTTAGCCTTTTCCCTAGTACTAGAAACAGGCTACTAACAAGGTACTACTACATGTAACAAATCGAAAACTCCTGAACCATAAAACCAGACACAAGAAAGTTGTTCATTTTTTACAATCTAAAGGAAGATATTTTTCATACTAATCATGTGAAACAGAAAATTTTATAAATAAACATTAATTTGTAATGGTATAAAAAATGCACATTTAAAAAAAAAAAAATGCTCCTTCTCACTCCTTCTCCATTTCTTTGCATTTTCTTTATTCAGTTGAATATAGTTTTTTTTTTTTTAATTTTTTGGATTTGATTTATTATTTTTTAATCTGGGAACGGATTAATTGATTTTTCATCAGATATAATGGAAAATTAGATTTCTAGATACATTTTAAGATACGAACCGGGGTCAGGAACAAATTAAGTTTGTAAGTCAATGTGCCATTGTATGTTAAATTATTTAAAAACCTATCTCCGTCACACCGTCTTCAAACAAGTCAGAAGATTGAAAATGGACTTTTTATGTTATTTGTATACAAATATATGCATATATGATGCTTTATATATTTTGCAGAAGTCCAAAAGAAGACTGAATATTATTATATAATCAATAAATGTTTACATGTTTAAATTTCATTTTGTATTTAATATGTACGAGACTGATATAAAATGAAAACTTATATTTTTGATATAAATAAAAACAGAAAAACCTAGAATATGAATATCTAAGCGTTTGTTCTGGCGCCCCTAAGAGCTGGCGCCCTGGGCCTGTACCGCTGTCGCCCCTGCCTTTCACCATGCACACCATGTCTTATGACTGAGAACCCACAACAAATTGAACGACTTTTCTAGAAAAGAGTACCAAGAAATGCACACTGGGTCTATGGAACCCCAAACCCCAAATACACTTCCAAACAGAAAAACAGTTGCGGCCTTGGAATTTGTACAAAATATTTTGATACGAATTTATTTGGGGTTGATAAACCCCGGAGAAAAACAGTTACAAAAAGGCGGAAAACTAATCATATCGTGCTGTCCCATAGACCACAGTGTGTGATTCCAGGATTAAATTGTAAAAACTCTCATCATAGCTCATAATTAAATTTTAAAATGAAAGAAAAACACATTAGAATTCTTTAAGAAATATATTTAAGTGAAGTGAGCTTCTAAGTGCTATCATTCTGCCAATTATCTTTCCACAAATTGCAATTACGTTGTCTAGTAAATTCACGAGAAATACAAGACAAAATATTACAGCATAATATAATGTTATATAATTTATTACCCATTTAAGACCGATACACCCACAATTATAAATTAATAATTTAATTTAAGATTGTGTACGTAAATTTTCAAGAGAAAGTTTACTTAAATTTTCTTTTACATAAATTACGTGATATAAACTCTAGCTTTAGGATTATGTTAAGTTTATAATATCAATATTAAATGTTTGGATTAAGGTAAAGCTGATCTTAGTTTGGCATTCAAACTTTCAAAAATATAAGATAAACAATATTTAATACGCTAACCTAGATTTTAACGTACAATATACGTTGTTAGGTAGACCAATTTTTTAGCATTTTGTACGTAGCACCAAAAATCCCTCATAACGTCACTCTTGAGTACGACTGTCTGCAATAAGAGAAAAAATGTTTTTTTTTGTTTTGATTTTATCATGTATATGGACATTTTTTTTAAACCACAGAACAGGGCCTTGTTGCACCAAGTAACCGGACTGGAAACATAGCGTTTGATCTGGCAACATTTGGGACGCGGTACTTGGAGGGGCGGCAGGTGAACATGTGACACGCCTTCAGTACGAGTTTGAACTTGCTAGATTAATTTTGTTGTCCGTAGCGATTTTTTTCGTGAAACAGTTTTTTCTAGTGCGTTCTAAAAATAAGTGACATTAATTTCGAGCAACGGTGTGCTTCAGACTTGGGCACAGTGCAACGGCAACTTTAACAAAACTTCAGCAGACTTACGGAGACAGCGTTTTGTCAAGGACTCAGGTTTTGGGTAGTTTAAAGCATTTTCAGAAGGAAGAGAGTTGATTGAAGATGAATCACGCAGCGGAAAGCCTTCATCTTCAAGAACCGATGAAAATGTTGACAGAATCTGGGATCTTATTCCTTCAGATCGTCGGTTGACAGTCAGAACGATCGGGGAAGAGTTGAATTTGACGCACACTACCGTTCATCAGATTTTGACCAATAAATTGGGGATGACAAAATTTCAATAAACAAGTTTTTGGCCAGTAAAAACATTCCTGTGGCTCCTTAGCCTTCTTATTCACTTGAGTTGAGTCCTTGAGACTTTTTTTTCTTCCCAAGATTGAAAAATCACTTCAAGGGACATCATTTTGGAACACCCGAAAACATTTAAATATCCGTAACCGACCAGCTGCAAGCAAGTCCAGTATCCTAGTTCCAGCACTGCGATGAGGATTGGAAGAACAGTCTCCAGCGCTGTGTGGCTTCCGAAGGAAGTTATTTTGAGGGAGACAGTATTGAATTGTAATTCTATTCGAATAAAAAACAAAATTTAAATCAGTCCTGATACTTAATACACTTAACACACCTCGTATAATTTAGTTATTAAGATGGGCTGCGTTAGGCGCAAATAGCCATTGTTGCTGTGCGCAAAAATTGTAACTAACTTGTTTATTACCTTCGTATATTATCTTTCTAAAAACTTTTCCAACATCCGATGAAAAAATCTTTTTGAACCAATCCTTTTGAACAAAAACTTGAAAATTTTGAAAACTTAATCAAAATTTGATTGCATGTTTTCAGTGATATGATTAGATGTGTTTGACTTGAAATGTAGAGTATTAAATTCTGATTCTCTTGCCAAGTTCCTGATATATTCTGATTGAACTATACACCAAGACTTCAAACAATGCCCTTGTCAGTTGAATTAGATCGAGTTATGGTAATTTCATTTTACTACACTGTGGTTGAGAATCGATTTACTCCATATTGTTATACACTGTAATTTATTTCTCTATATTTAGTACTGTGGTTGACCACTGTAAACATACATATTACAGTGTAGATGAATGGATGTTGATCAGAGGTTCACATATAGGGTGGCTCCATACTTCCTCCTCAGAACATCTCGAGATTGTGTCAGGGGGAGCGTGGAACAATTTGTAATTTTAGAGAATTTATATAATATTCATATTTATATTGAAGGTTTCCCCGTAGTTTTCGCGATTTCGTTTTAGTGTGTGTTGCAGTTAATAGGGTAATTTAGCTAGGTTTCACGCAACATAAACATACGAGGGCATATTGAAAACTAATGCCTCCATGGCCATAACTTTTATAATGACGGGCCAGACCGTGTCAAAAGTGGTTTGCCATTAATCTTAAGTATCTGTACATAAGTCCTCCTAGCGAAGATTCTCAGCAACATCGCGTTTGCGCATGACAGATCTAAACATGGAGGCCGACATGGATTTGCGGTTAAAACAACGAGCTGTCATTGAATTTCTTACTGCGGAGGGTGTAGCGCCCATTGATATCCATCGAAGGTTAAGTGCCGTCTACCGTGAGGCATGTGTTCATGTGAGTACTGTTAGGAGGTGGGTAAGGACTGTGAAAGACGCAAGTCCTGCTGAAACGGTTGTCCATGATCGGGCACGCAGTGGCCGACCAGTATCTGCATGTGGTGAAAGGCAGGTGGCTCTCGTGGATGAACTGGTTCGTGAGAATCAATGGTGTAAACAAACTGACATAGCCAACAGGGTGGGTATTTCACAAGAAAGAGTACATCACATTATCTGAAATGTGCTGCAGTATAGGAAAGTATGCGCGCGTATACGACTCAGAGAACGCGCGGAGCACTGGAGAATCTTGGGTTTCATGACGTTTTACCTCACCCACCTTATAGTTCAGATCTTGCGCCTTGTGACTTTTTCCTCTTTCCAAAGCTTAAGGAACATCTCAAGGACAAGCGTTTCTCTTCGGATGCAGAGGTGATAGCGGAGGTGTGAAAATGGTGCCGTGGGAAGTCTTCAGACTTTTTCCGTGACGGACTTCAAAAACTCGTACCAAGTTGGCGTAAATGTATTACTGTCATAGTGGCCATTATGTGGAAAAGTGAATATATCAGTACGTAGAGGGCAGTTTATACTATTATTTCACATTTATATGTAAACCATATATCAATTACCAATAAAGTTATAGTCATGGAGGCATTAGTTTTCAATATGTCCTCGTACATTTGTTTTGGCCATAGATATTAGACCAAATATAGCCCGATCAATTTGTGACCACTCGTCAATAGAATTAAGAAGGGTTTCTTGAAAAGATTTTAAATACTAAGGAGGCTTTCAACCTCCGGAGTGATTTGGTGTATGTTACAAGTTCACGAGAAGCTTGTTAGAAAGCTTCAATGATCCAGAGGGGATCTGCTGCCGTTATGGTTTGATGGAGCGAGACCAATGATGGTACCATTCTCTCTTTCCTCTGGATATTTTGGATACGGTAGTTACCATTCCACCACTGCATAAGATTCTTACAGTGTTTCCCAATATTTTTACTCTCGTGGCACATTTTCCAAAGAAGAAGCAATTTATAACGCTAGTTTTTTACCGACCGCTAAAATATATAAGAGAGGTATGTGATCATACATTTTGACATTTCAAAATTTCAATGGTTCTGTCAATGAGGTCTGCCTGTCTATCTGTCGGTCTGTCTGTTGGTCCGTGTACACGTGCAGAGCAAATTCGGCTAAAAGGATTTTTATGAAACTTCATTTTAGTTAACTTACTAACATTTAAGTTCAACAACTTTTTCATCAAACTTCAATATGAAGAAGAAACAAGAATCAAGACAAAACAAGCATTGAACAACTTTAAGAAATTAGCAGCAACAAGAAATCAACTTATTTTTCTACTGAGATGCAAAAATCGTCAGTTACTACCATCACATATCCAAAAGACTTTTAAGTGTACATATAATGCAACTATAATACCTCACCCTTTCAAAAACAGGCTTTGAAAATGATTCAGAGAGAATCGAAACTAGTAAGCAAATAAAATATGTTTTAATTATTTCACAAGAAAAGAACGTAGTTTTATTAGACCGATACCCCAAAAAATTAATACTTAACTTCACATTTAAGCTTTTGACATCAATGATATGAGTTGAACAACTTTTGGTAAAAATCGGTTAACTAGAAATGAGAGTTTACCCGTGCGAATATTTCACAACAGAGTAATATTTCGAAAAAAAATATTTAACAAAAGTTGCTATAAAAGTAATAACTAACAACTTTTATTACACTTTTTGATACAGCAACATAAAATAAACAAGTACTTTGTGATGACGGTCGGTCCTGTGGTGGCCACAGCTGATTTTTTTCTTTAAGATAACGTGGCATACTTGAAAAATTTTGCGGCACACTAATGTGCCGCGGCACACCTTTTTGGAAACACTGGCTTATTATATGCTTATAAATTTAAATTGATTTCATTGAGTAAACCAATAATTATCTTGCAAACTGCTGGGGAAGATTGGTTAGGACCGATTTGATAGAAATTGAAGTAAGGAAAATTTGTGATAGAGGCAGTTATAGTAAAAAAGATTTGTTAAAAACGAGGTAAAACTTTGGACAAAGTTTATTAGAATATCGAGTCGATAGTTAAAGAACTGAACAACTCCCTCTTGGCTGATCACCGCTGGAGCTACCAGCAGGATTCAGCGCCAGCCCATAAATACGAAGACTTCGCAGTAGTGGCTTGAAAGCGATATACCGGACTTTATTTCTTCTGCTGCTATAATATATAACAACTACAAAAACCAATTTCTCTCCAATAAAACTGGAATTATAAATAAAAAGCGTCTGTGTTACTTATAAATGATCCCTTATATATTTCGATAAAGTTATATAACCAAACATTGTAAGACTTTTTGAAATATTCACAAAGATCAAAATTACTCTCGACTATATACACTAAACGTGCCAAACAAACGTCTGCAAACTAGACGTTGGAAAGCAAATCCACAAAAAATTACTAACATTTATTCTGTCGAAGAGCAATTGTAATTCGCTACATCAAAGACATTTTATTATTAATAACTATGAAATATAAGTTGTTCGCTACAAATTAAATTTAAAAAACAAGTAAGAAAATATCATAATAAGTGACTGTTAAATTAGTAAATAATGTTTCAAAGATTCCTGATTACTTATCAGCCATGCTGCAAGCACTGACCAGTATAGAAAAACGTTCTACTTATCCGGATACATTTGAAAGTAAATAGAAATTTATTTTTGCTGATCGGCGCTGGCTACAATCTGTCTTCAACAAGGAAATAGTTTTTCAAAATATTCCACCATGAGGACCACAATTCATCTTCTTGATTCAATGAAGATGAAATATTTTACATATTTTCATTTATAGACTGAATCAATTCACTTTTGTGACCTCAAGTACCTTAAGGTTTATTTTTCTATATAAAAATAAAAAGACAGTAAAATTCTATCCACGTGCTAGTGTTGGATTGAAAGTGTTCTCAGCTGGGATATTAGGGCCTAAATCTGTCACTTTAAATATATTGCCACCAGAAGATTGTTTCTTTTACAAAGGGTTCTATTAATTTGAATAGAAAGCCTATAAAAGAGACGTAAATCTGTTTTTATATTGATTTTCTTACTGATTGATTCTGTGTTTTATGAAAAATAAATCGTCCAATATTATCTTGAGATTTTGGAATCAATACGAGGTGAGTTCTAAGATAAATCTGTACGGATGCCGAGGCTTTCGTGAATAATATAAACCGCGAAGAGTGAGACCGCGAAAATCAAGAGATTTTTTCGAAATGTTTCATTCAATCCCTATCCCTATATTATAATGAGTTTATCCTATATGTTCGTCCGGTTGTGAGGATTCGTGATGATTCGTCCGATTTCGTAGGCATATTCTCTCATAATCTGCAAATATAATTACATATACAAATGTCCAGGGTTTCATAGGTATAAAAAATAAACTCTAGACACTCCTATATCCTTTGATCGATATGAACAATATTTTGCAGATTTATTCTCTCAGAATCTGCAAATATAATTACATATATAAATGTTTAGAGTTTCGTAGGTATAAAAAAGAAACTCTAGACACCCCTATACCCTTTGACCGATATGAACAATATTTTGCAGATTTATTTTCTAAGAATCTACAAATATAATTACATAAATTAATGTGTAGGGTTTCGTAGGCATAAACAAGATCTTCTAGAAACTCCTATATCCTTTGACCGATATGAACAATATTTTGCTGATTTATTCGAAGAACCTGCGGATAAAACAGCTTATAGAAATGTCTAGGGTTTCTTAGGCATAAACAGGAAACTCTAGGTCCTCCTAAATTTTATGTCGATATGAAAAATATTTTGCAGATTTATTCTTTAAGTTTCATAGGCATAAACAAGAAACCCTAGGGCACTCCTATATCCTTTGACCGATATTTATATCGGTATTGTCAGTATTTTGCAGATTTATTCTCTAACTATCTACGAGTATAATTAAATACAGGAATGTCTAGGGTTTCGTAGGCATTAACAAGAAACTCTAGACAATCCTATATCCTTTGAACGATATGAAAAATATTTTGCAGATTTAGTTTCTAAGAATCTACGAATATAATTACATTCATAAATGTCTAGGGTTTCGTAGACATAAAAAAGAGACTCTAGACACTCCTGTATCTTTTGACCGATATGAACAATATTTTGCAGATTTATTTTCTAAGAATCTACAAATATAATTACATATAGAAATGTATAGGGTTTCGTAGGTATAAACAAGAAACTCTAGACACTGCTATATCCCTTGACCGATGTGAACAATATTTTGCAGATTTATTCTCTAAAAATTTACGAATATAATTACATACAGAAAAGTCTAGATCTTCGTAGGCATAAACTAACGTCTCAAATCATTTTTAGTTTTAACAATATAAATGTAATGCACAGAATAAAAATGAATCGTTTTCCCAACTTAAGAAATTTATGAATAAATAATGACTTGATTCAATTTGAATTGGATGAAGTATGGCTAGAGTAATAAGTCAAAGGCGTCGAGCAAGTTCCACATTAAGGTAACGATGTGTTGGCTACATAGTTGGCAACGGGTGCACTAGTTATATTATAGTGCACGAGAATGTACTTGCCGACTGATCAACAGTGAACCAATAAACAAATATATTTCTATTTCACACAGTTCTATGTAAAATTCAATGACGTATGTGAGGTACTCATACCCAACGTACGTTTGTAGTTTTATCTTTGTTTATTATATTTGTATATATTCAGATCAACGTCTGTTTTGTATATGGAGCGTTTTTATTTCAGCTGTGGACAGAACGAATGGAATATGACAATAGTTCTTTCTCACCATCCGAACCAATAGCATCGCTTAATTTGTATGACCTGCTAGACTGATTTTTCTAGAGGGCATCGGTCAAGTAAATCCTGGAATATATCAGTGATTTTACTTTTGAGTCAATGTTTGATATTTGCTGATAAAGATTCTCTCTATATTTAAAAATATGTTTTTCAAAATATGTCAGCAAGCATCTCTTTGTTTAAAATTTGAAAGCCAAATATTGAAGTTCTTTGTTCTCTTTATTGAACTTTATAAGAAATCAGGTCGGCCTTTTGACATATTTTATATCTAGGACAGAAAATATAATGATTTTTTAAACAACAGCCTTCTGAAGTGTTACACTAATTTAGTCGGCTGGAAAATTTTGTACTCGACGATGTAATAGGATTGTATGAAGAGCTACAAAGTTTCAAAACTCTGAGATGATCCTCTATAATATTGTTTTGTTATAATTGTCAAATAAAAAAAGCATCGGACGGGATTCATTAACTTTTAATTGGAAAAAAACTAAAATAAATCTATTTTCTGTACCTATAGTAATTTAATAACATTAAAAAGTACGTTGTATGTTTCTTGGACTGGGAAGTTTCTCTCTCAAGCAACGTATTTATCGGACCTGGCCCCATCATATTACTACCAATTACAATAGCTTCAGCATTACTTATGTATACCTATAGTATTATATATATATTTTTACATATATATATATATATATATATATATATATATATATATATATATATATATATATATATATATATATATATATATATATATGTTAGCGACAATATAATTATGCAACATTTATCCTTATTAACGATCGTGGGGTGCTATATCTTTGCTAAGGCATATTGTTTTATGTAAATAAAATAGTATAAAATATATCATATGATGTGCGAGACGTATTAGTTGAGCAATAAAATCATGTCTTATTATTCATAAAATATCTTTTTTATTAATATCAGAAGTGTGATTGGCCTATCACCCACAAGAAAATTAAAATAGAAGACTATAAGTGCTATATTAAAAATTTTGTTTTCAGTTAAAGGTGACGATTGAGAATCATATAAAGGTAGTATGAATTATGAACTAGATAATAAATTGGCAAATTTCAAGTTATTTTGTCAAAAATTATTTCAAGTGGTTTCTAAGGAAATGACACTTATTGGAATAAATATGAAATGTGACATTTGTTTGAAAAATGCAGAATCTTAACAAAGATCCCTAAAAATTGTCAGGATGAACGAGCGTTGCTTTGTTATTAACAAACACAATTTACGAAGGTAACTGGTTAGATTGATGATGACTAAAATGGTAAGAGGCATTTTATTGTTTTGGTTAAATCATGTGGCACGTGTTAGCCATAATGTGTAAAAATTAGATTTGAGATTTTGTTTTTGATATTTGTGATTTAATGTCTGAGTTATGATATTTGAGATTTGATAATTAAGATCTGAGTTTCGAGATTTCAGTTTTAAAGTTGAACGTTTATTGGAAAAGATAAATGACAGATCACTGGGATCGGATTGGCAGAATAAACTGATAAATGTAATTGCTAATGAGTTGAGAGAAAAGGTTGTCGAGTACCGCAAGACATGCCGCTGCCAGTGGCATCAGTCCGGTAATAGCTCTGTAACCATGGTGGCAGATGGTGAGCTATGGCGACGGGCTGATGATGTTGATGATAAAGCACTGTGTGTGCAGAAACAAATAAACGGTCTCTGAGCTTGTTGTACTGTAGACAATCTGTAATGAAGGAAACTAATAGATAGTTACTGAGTATCTGAGCTTGTTGATCTAGTCACTGAGTTCGTGGTAGAGAAATGAAATGATAACAAAAAGTCTCTAAACTTTCAGATCACGATTTATACTTTGCTATTGGAAGGTTTTGTTGTAAGCAAATATTTATTTTAACTAATTGATATTGGTGCATGGTTGATTTTGTGAAAGATAAATTCTGCGCCCAAATTGCTCTATTTACAGATTATGAATTAGGTGAAGACTTTCAAGATGCAGTAGAAGATAAATGGTGGACCAGCTCAAGAATGGAGATCCTGGTATGCAGGATGCTGTTACTGGTATGCAAGATGCAGAATGCTGTTGTTGGTATGGAGCAGACCATTGGTGGTATGCAGGTTGCTGTTGCTGATAACAACAATGCTGTTAATGGTGTGAAGAATACAGTTGCGTCCCGAGAACGTTCCGCATGTCAGTCTGGCCGTGTTAGCGACAATATAATTATGCAACATTTATCCTTATTAACGATCGTGGGGTGCTATATCGTTGCTAAGGCATATTGTTTTATGTAAATAAAATAGTATAAAATATATCATATGATGTGCGAGACGTATTAGTTGATCAATAAAATCATGTCTTATTATTCATAAAATACCTTTTTTATTAATATATATATAGGTAATACTTTATAATTTTTTTTCAAACTTGCCGCGCAAACATTGTGTATAGTTCAAAGTTTCAACACATATGGCGTTTTGTTAAGTTATCATTAAGTGTCAAATGCGTAGTGCCAAATAAGGAGCATTCGCGGACAGTACTACTGTTTTGTTTTCATTTGAAAAAAACTGCTGCTGAATCATACCGACTGCTTCGAGAAGCGTATGGTGAATATGCTCCATCGTAAGATACGTGTGAACGATGGTTTCGGCGTTTCAAAAGTGGTGACTTTAATCTTACAGACAAAGAACATGGAAAACCTCCAAAAAAATATGAAGATACAAAATTGGAAACATTGCTACAGGAAGACGATAGTCAATCACAAAAACAACTAGCAGAGCAGTTAGGCGTTAGATTGTAAACAAGCTGTTTACAATCGCCTACGAGAGATGGGTAAGATCCAGAAAGTCGACAGATGGGTTCCACATGCATTGAATGAGAGGCAGATGGAAAAACGCAAAAACACTTGTGAAATTATATATATATATATATATATATATATATATATATATATATATATATATATATATATATATATATATATATATAAATATATATAAATATAAATATATATATATATAGTCGACGCCAGTGCTTCGTTAATAGTTCAGTAGCTATTATAAAGTTCAGGTATCTGAACTTGTTAGTTAGATATGTAACCTTGTCACTTAATTTTAAGTGTTGTTCTCAGAGATCTCTGATGGAACTTTTATAACCTGGATGGTTCACACTTCAACACAGTGAAAAATATTAGAAAATACATTTTAAGATACAACTTTATCGACTTACCATATGAACAAAAGTGCTGCTCGGCAAGTGCGTGACCCATCGATGCGAACAAGTGGTAATCTGAAGGGGCCAAGTCTGGTGAATAAGCTACATGGGGTAGCACTTCCCACTTGAGTGCCTCCAATGTGTTGTAAACTGCTTTTGCCTTATGTGATGGAGCGTTATCGTGAAGAAAGATTACCTTGTGCTGTCTTCTTTCGTATTCTGGTTATTTTATGAGCAGCGAATGGTTCAACTCGATCAGTTGTTGTTGGTAGCGTTCGGTATTAACTGTTTCACCAGGTTTTAACAATTCATAAAAGACCAGACCCTTTTGGTCCCACCAAGGTCAGAGCATTGTCTTTTTGCCAAAGCGATTCGGTCTTGCAGTTGATGTGGATTGCGTTTGGGATTTTCAAAATAAATCCATTTTTCATCGCCAGTAATGATACAATGCAAAAAAGACTTTCTATTGTATCGTGCAAGCAAAATTTCACAAGGGTTTTTGCGATTTTCCATCTGCCTCTCATTCAATGCATGTGGAACCCATCTGCCGACTTTCTGGATCTTACCCATCTCTCGTAGGCGATTGTAAACAGGTTGTTGACTAACGCCTAACTGCTCTGCTAGTTGTTTTTGTGATTGACTATCGTCTTCCGGTAGCAATGTTTCCAATTTTGTATCTTCATATTTTTTTGGAGGTTTTCCATGTTCTTTGTCTCTAAGATCAAAGTTACCACTTTTGAAACGCTGAAACCATCGTTCACACGTATCTTGCGATGGAGCATATTCACTATAAGCTTCTCGAAGCAGTCGGTATGATTCAGCAGCAGTTTTTTTCAAATGAAAACAAAACAGTAGTACTGTCCGCGAATGCTCTTCATTCGGCACAAAATTTGACATTTTTAACACAGTAAAACAAAACTATATGATCACTTTTCAAATTATAACCTATACGCATGTGACACTTAATGATAACTTAACAAAACGCCATATGTGTTGAAACTATACACTCTGTTTGCGCGGCAAGTTTGAGAAAAATCCGCATTTCATATCCTCTTTTTGAAAGGGAATTCGTCAGTCATCCGACAAATAGAATAGGGGTCGGTCTCACACTTGAACCGACTACGTACGATTGCCAACTATGGACGACTATCGTCGACTTGGTCGTATGACTTGAGCTCTCACTATAGGTGCTTTCCAGATAGATATGAAATACTCTGAACTACTCCCAAATTCTGTTATACTCCAATCTACTCTGAAAATATTTGCGCATGGAATACTTTTTTTGAGAATTTAGTGGAAAGAGGCACTGCTCTCTTGTGAATTAACAAATATCAAAGAAAAACGGTAACCGACGAGTTCATCGAAAATCAATTCATCGAAAATCAACGTCGGACGTTTAATTACTTTTTATATAGGCATTGAATTAATTTGTAATATATTAGGAAAAGAAAATATATATATACTCAAGATTATCCTAGAGTTTCAAGCACTTGTTTTCCACTTTATCTTTTCAGCTTGCTCTGTGCCAAATTTTATCAGGTGTCTTGTATTACATCTCCTCACGTCTCCTTTTGTGTGATCCTCCCACACGGTGTTCATTCATCCTTCCCTTTTTCATTCTGTTTTCAATTTTACACAAATTATTGAAATTTTTGTAATTTGGTTATACCACAGGGAAGATAAAAGCTTTTAATACAAAATTACGCATTAAAAGTTTTTGTTTTCATTAAGTTTAATTTCAAAGTTTAGATTTTGGATCGAACTTTCGATTAAAGTCTTGTATAATAGAACCATAAAGATCTTAACATAGAGGCTGGAGTTAGAAAAATGTACCACTGAATATTACAAACGAAACTTTAGAATACCAGGGTAAAACTTATAAATTCAAAGAAGCAAAACATGTAATAAACAAATTAATGTTTAAATCAAAAATTAAAGCATCATTTTAATTATTGTATTATCACTGAATTTCCCTAATTAAAAAAATTGAAATGAAGTGTGAATTTTCACACAATTCAGGGTTTTTGCAGGTATTTAATAGGTGTAAGAAGCCAACATAATACTGGATGTCTAGGTATATTTATCACATCAAAATCAACAGCTTTTTACCGACCGCCAACATATATAAGGGAGGTATTGTGATTATACCGATTTTGACATTTCGAGATTTCGATGGATCTCCACGAATTGAGGTCCCTACATAACGTTTTGACTATTTTTAGCATGATGTCTGTCGGTCTGTCTGTCCGTCCGTCCGTCCGTCTCTCTCTCTGTCTGTCTGTCTGTGTACACGTGCAGAGCAAATTCGTCTGAAAGGATTTTTATGAAACTTCATATTTAAGCTTCTGCCATCAATGGAACAAGTTGATCAACTTTTGGTAAAAATCGGTTAACAACTAATAAAAAAATATATAATTTTTTTAATATTTTTAATTCCAAAAAAATCAGCTGTGGCCACCATAGGACGACACCACTGATTAACTTGTATAAAATACATTCTAGCAGCAGAGTAGAAATAACTTGGTCTAATATTTTCTAACAGAGATATTATTTATCATGACCATGGAAATGTTACATATAAGTATGAAAAAATTGAGAAATATTTTTCATTTTATCAAAAAATAAAAGTTGTTAGTTATTGCTTTTATAACAACTTTTGTTCAATAAATTTTTTCGAAATATTTTTCTGTTGTGAAATATTCGCAAAAATCTTAAAATCCACGATTTTTACCAAAAGTTGATCAACTCGGGCCATTGATGGCAGAAGCTTAAATATGAAATTTTATAAAAAGCCTTTCAGCCGAATTTGCTCTGCACGTGTACACAGGTAGACAGACATTTAGACAGACAGACAGACAGACAGACAGACAGACAGACAGACAGACAGACGGACGGACGGACAGAAAGACGATCGGACACATGGACGGACGGACAGACGGACGGACGGACGGACAGACAGAATGATAGACATCATGCTAAAAATAGTCAAAACATTATGTAGGGACCTCAATTCGTGGAGATCCATCGAAATCTCGAAATGTCAAAATGTTGGTGGTCGGTAAAAAACGACGTAAGTAACAAAATTGTATAAAAAATGGTCGAAAAATCGTAATTGCATTTTTTATTGCACATTATAAATAAATTTAAAAAATATAAAATATATTTATGTAACTTTTTCCCCGTATGGTCCATTAATAAATAAATTATGTAGTTTTTTGCATTTATCTCAAAACAAGGAAAATGTCGTTTACGTCGTTCTACCAAATCAACGTCGAATTTAATAATATTTAAATTTAACAGGGGAAGCAATATTGCCAGTCAAACACTGGGTCACAAATCTAACTTCGACTTCAACAAAAATTTGTACTAAAGTCTATCAAAAATATTTAAACCCAATTTAATAGGCTTTTAATTTTCTTAAGTTGTCACGACCTCACTTATTAACAATTGAATTGGGCTTTTGTTAAACACAATGATCAAATGTCTAGACAACTAGATTTCTAAATCTAGTTCCATTTAAAGCAAAGAAATAAACTATACTTTCTTTAAGAAGCGAATTTAATTTAATCACAATGTTTATAAAAGATTGTTTCTCTGTCTAGTTTTAATTTGATGATCTACCACAGTGTAGTTAATTATATGAAATTTATTTAACAAATTTTAATTTCTTTAACAAATACTTTCGCAATAAATTATCATCTTATTTTACCTCATGTTCTCCAGGAAATAAACGAATTGTAAATCCATTTATAAAGCATAATTAGACTTCTTTGCCAAGGCTTTGCAACAATGGTTTGTGTCTGTGGTGAACTTAAAACAATGGTTTATGTCTGTGGTAGAAATAGAGCCATCTCATGGATTAACCTAGAAATACCATTTCTTTTCATTTGTATAAAATCATTGTTGCGGAATGTTTTATTCAAAATGAACAATGGGATAATGAAACGCGACAAACCCGGATAAAATAATGTCCGGTTAATTTTGAGCTCCATCATTTCATTTCCGGATTTGCAGTAGTGAAATTTCCGGTTCCAAAATTTTATTTTCCAGGGGTAAAATTTATTTCGGTAGCTTTCATCCATTTTCATGTGGTGTCCCAACCACCAGAGTTTTTGTGTTTTCTCCATTTTCGTTCGGGACTTTTTCAACAAGTTCTTAAGTACATTATTCATGGGAATTCTTCATTTATCAATTTCCACTTTTATTTTTGAAGGTTTTTCTTTCCGTTGACACCGTTACCATCGTTGATAAATTGCGAAAAAAGGTATCGTCCTATTTCTTTTTTAAAGGTACCGTGCTTTTTTAGCGTAGTTTTTACAAAAACTAAGAAAGATTTTTTTTTTTGAACAAATTGTTTTATTGTTTTTCAAAATATTCGCCTTTAATATTTATATACTTTTGCATGAGTTCAAACCAATTCTCAAAACATTTTTTCCACTCTGAAGTTGGTATCTCAAAAACATGGTTTTCGAAAGCTTCAGCGGCTTCTTGAGGTAATGAAAACGCTCTCCACGCATTTTTTGTTTGACATTGGGGAACAAAAAAGTCATTAAAGGATAAATCAGGTGAATACGGGCAATGCGACATTAATTCGATGTTTTTCTCCTTCAAAAAATCAGTTGTTTGACATGCTGTGTGAGACCTTGCATTGTCATGATGAAGGATGATGTGACGTTTTTAGTTGTTTTTTCTTATTTTGTCAATGACTTCTGGCAAAAAAATTGTTGCATACCATTCAGCAATAACTGTTCTCCGACCCTCTAAAGAAATGGTTGCAACATGTCCAGTACAAACGAAGAAACAAGCGATCATTTTCCTGGAAGTGCTTCGTGAACGAACAACTTTTGTGGGTTTCGGTTCATCCTGGAAGAGCAAGTGGAGAACAGTGGATTGTTGCTTAGTTTCCGGTTCATATGAATAAATCCAAGTTTCGTCACCTGTAACGATGTTATATACTGATTTTGCAGTGCCTAGGTTGAATTTTTTTAGCATTCCCTTACACTAATCAACACGAGCCTTTTTTTGAACTTCAGTCAAATTATACGGAATCCATCGGGAACAGATCTTTTTCACACCTAAATGTTCATGAAAAATCGAATGTATTGCAGTCTGCGATATGCCAAAGGATGCCTCTATCTCACGGTAAGTCACATGCCGACTTTCTTCAATCATTTTGCGCACAGCATCGATGTTTCTTGAATCACAACCGATTTTGATCGACCTTCACGAGATTCATCACTGACGGCCGCACAACCACGACGAAATTCTGCAAACCAATTGTAAACAATCTGTTCTGGTGGTGCTTCATTACCAAAAGTTGAACGAAGCGAATTTATGCATTGTTGTTGAGTTAGGCCTTTATTAAAATCGTAAAAAATCATCCAACGAGAAACTTCACGAGTAATATCCATTTTTTCACAAACTTCAAAACTTTTCACTCGTTCAAATTAAGAGTTGCCACTGATTTCACAATAACCAATGTCAAGTTTTACGAATATAGTAATAAAACATTTCAATATTGCTATTTAGTGGTCGTTTGTAAAAACATAAAAGGTAACCCTCAGACTTGTTAAAATTTTTAAATATGAAATTATTACTCTAAAATTTTATATAATCTTAGATATGTGTTGTAAATTAAAACAACATTGCATAACTTAACCATTTTGAAAGCTATTATTTAAGATATAATCTGCCATTTAATTTTATTATGAAATTAGCATTAAGTATTTGTAGAATAAATCTGTATAATCTAATCAGTTAAAGCTAATTGGAGGTACGCCTATTCGCCTTTTATCAAGCATTGAAAAGCCCATAAAATAAACAAAAGTACGCAATTTGCAAAATTACAAATTTCGTAGTGTAATTTGTTTCTTGTTGCTTCCGTTAAATTATACTGGAGGAACGAGAATATAAATAAAATAAAACATTTGGAATTCTTGGGTTTTGCCTGCAGTAAAAAAAGTTGTACAATAGAAAAGGAAGTTCAAAAATGAAATAAACTTATACAGAGTATTCACGATTGAAAAGCGTTTGAATTTCCCGCTCATTAGATTGGTATTAAATTAAAAGGTTGGTATTCACCAGGAACTACACATGGAGAAATTTACAGAGGTAAATTAATGAGAAATAATCTCAAATTCCTTATTCTCTATGTATCCCCGATCAAAATCTGCAACACTCTATATCAGTGTTCTTCAACCCGTGGTCCGAGGACAGGTGCCGGTCCGCAGAAAATTCCTGCTGGTCCGCGAAATATTTTTACCGAATCATTTAGATGCACACTTCTATTCACGAGTATATAGCAAATTTTTTTTAGTCGACGCAGAAGCTAAATTTTGTCTGAACCATGATTTGTTTAATATTTACTAGCCACTATACAACGCCTCTCGCGGCTATTTTTCATACTTCTGAAGAATCTAGCTCTTTGGAATAGTCGCTTATAAGAGGAAGATATAGAAATGTTTCCACTTTTGGAAGAATTTTTGATTGCTGCTGTTGTCAACCAGAAAGTCATACTCAACAATAAGTCAATATTTAAGCATTAAAGCATTAGCTGAAAATTTTAATAATTATTTCCCGGAAAATGGGGATCCTCGTAACCTCGTAACCTCGTAACATAAAGGTAACCTCTGGATTACTAATCCATTCTTGAAAGATATAAAGTCATGTGTACTTGATCCTCGTGAAAAAGAAAAGCTGATGGAGTTGTCTTGTGATGTCACTCTGGTGTCCAGACATAAAATGCAATCATTGTCTCAATTTTGGAAATCGCTAGAAAAATATCTATCTTTGAGTTATAAAGCTATCAAATTATTAGTCATTTTTTCGACTTCCTATTTGTGCGAAACGATTTTTTCAGCCATCAATTATAAAAAACAAACAGAGAAATCGAATTGTTGTTAACGCAGCGTTTCGTCTCGCAGAAACAACTCTGCTGCCACGTATATCAAATTTTCTAACAAAGAAGCAGCAGCAGACGTCGCACTAGAAATTGTAATTATATAACTGTATAACATATACCTATATAATAATAAAATACTATATATATTGGTTTTTATTTGTGTCTTAGCTTTCAGCCGGTCTGCGAAATATTTATCATATTTTCACCGGTCCGCGGGGATTGAATAACACTGCTCTATAGAACCTGAAAAAGGCTCTCAAAATAAAAGAGTACGATCTATTAATCGCGTAAGGTATTTTTAATTTACGATAATTCTCGGCTTCATATTGCTCGACAAAGACATAATGTTATGGTTTTACTTACAGAAAAGAAGGTATAATAGTTACACCATATAAGCACACACCCAGAATTTTCCCTGAAGGTGGCTTAAGAGACAAAATTGTTTCAAAGGGCCAGGGATGGACCAGGACCTACAGTTTTATCTGGAAGTTACTGACCCTTAAATACTTGAGATATAACTTCCAAAAAAATAAAGGAGGACACAAATATATATAGGAGATAACGAAGAAGGCGAATGCAGTAATGGCGCAGGTTTGGGGAATAGGCGAGAAAAATGTTAGGGACAATTTCAAACGCAGAATGTTTATGTTTTATACTCTGGTTAAGAGCATGATAAGGAGTGGAAATGTGGCAGTGGAAAGAACAAGACGAAATAGAAAAAAATACACGAAAATATCTAGAATGGACCCTGGGAATCAACCGACAAACATCAATTTATATAGTTCTAGAAGAAACCAAGTGGGAGAAAATAAGAATATTAACAAAGAAAAGAACCATGAAATATGAAGAGCGAAACATATTGATTGAAAACACAATACTAGAAGAGTGTTGGAAAGAGAGAGAGAGAGAAGATGAAAACTGATACCAAATGGAGAATGAAACGTGAAATATATCACTAACGGAATGGTTTTTCCATAGAAGAGGTCACAAAAAGAAGAAAAGTAGGTCAACAGACGATAAACATAATAGTAGAAAGAGACAAAGAAGTGCAGTTACAAGAATAGTATAACAGATTACAAGAATCTACATATAACAAAGGCTACAAAAATATATCCACTATCGGATTATTCAAATATCTGGCAAAAGGAACAAGGAACCAGAAGGTAATCGAAAAATTCATATGTAACAACGAGGAGAGCGCAACAATTATTGGATGGAAGAAACGGAAAAAAATGTAGAATATGCAGAGAAGAACTAGAAACAATAGACCACCTAAGAAACTGTGGAGGAATACAACAATAACACTAAAAACAGAAGACCTACTAGAAGAATCGGGGAGAGGCCTAGCCTGATTGAAAGCAGTCTTGGAAAGAAGAATAAAATAAATTATTAATATGTATCATAGAATATTACATATGTTAGAATAGCAAGTTGTGATATTTCCCAGTTAAATTTAGATGATGCCGCGAGGATGCGGCAAGATCAGGACAGCCGTTGTAGGATCAGTATTAGTTCTTGGACGTCCTTTGTATTATGTTATGATAGCAACCATAATATGATGACATATATGTGACAGATTATAAATAAACATTGTAATAAATGCTCGTGTGTGCTTGAATCTGATTGTTTTAATTGATGTTATTACAAACGCTATAAAGCGTTTATCATATATAATAATTATAGAATGTAAACCAACTCTTTCAAAGCCGAAAGGCACGAAATAAAATTATTATTATTACTGACCCGACCAGCACATTTTAAATACAAGTGCTGACCAAAACTCAAAAAGGAGTTTACCTTCGAAATTCAAGTGATGACCAAAAAAGGGTCCTCACTTCCAAAATACAAGTGATGAGTAAAACAGAAAAAGCTCCAGTGTGCTCTATGAAAACAGTAGAAACACGTGTTTTAAGTCTGGGGGGGGGGGGGGGGGCGTCAAGCCTCTGATTTTGGATTATAAAAGTGTGTTTGAATATATCTTGTATTTGTTCAACCCAGCATTATTTCTTTTCAAGGTAGTTGCCGTCCTAGATGTTTTTTTTTCTTCTTTGATTATCAGGTGAAAACTCCTATCTGCTACAAATCTCTGAACTTAACGGAATGTGTTATATAATTCTTTATTGATTTTAAATTTATTTTAGTACTGCGCAGATATTTTTATCTAACAGTATATTTAAAGATCAATAAGAAATTTCTAATCTCGTATTGATAAAATTTATGCTATCGTGATTTTTAATGTTAACATACTGATATAAAAATAGAACACTGAAATTTCATAAAAGTATTTATAAAATATATTAAACATTTTTTTTTGCTGTTGCAGTAAAACTTTTGTATACTAAAAAAATTTAAAAAAATATAAAATTTATTTTTAAACTGAAAGAAGTACTTTTATTTTTGCTCTAGTACACAGCTAACGCACGATTATTTACTTTTTCTCTCTCTTTTGATATAGATTTCTTCTGTTTGTCAAAGAATTTTAATGGCGCCTGTAAAATATAATGATTTTTGTTTTATATTAAGGACCAGGAACAGATCGTTTTTTTACAATTGGTTCTTTTAGGGACACCAATAATTGTTCTGATAATTCGTTTTCGAATGGAAAAAACTCTTTTAGCTTCATATGATTTACCCCAAAATATTATGCTGTATGAGACTAAAGAGTAAAAAGAGTCATAATAGTAAGCCTTAATAGCAAATAAATTAGAGATCTTCTTCAGTCTGATAATTGCAAAGTAAATCTTTGTTAGTTTATTACAAAGAGCTTGAATCTGAGGATGCCAGCTGAGGCGTCTGTCCAGAATAATATATAAATCTGCAAAATATTGTTCATATCGGTCAAAGTATATAGGATTGTCTGCCAATCACGAGAACCTTAGGAAAAATTGACGTCCCAATATTACCGACACTACATACAGACACTTGCAAATTATATATGTCAGATTACGAATATGCAGCGTATGCATTACGCCATCAAGTTGCACATGTTGGATGCTGACAAATAGTTTTTTAATCAAACAGCTGAACGTGTCTAGGTGTCGCAATCTTGACCTAGTATTACCTTTGTGACAATATACATAAAGTTGATATCACTTGATAATGTTGAAAAGAGATCTACTCTATATTACTTGGCACGTGAGCACAAAGATGTTCACACTCCATTGCAACTCGTTGGCAAATCGCATTATTATCGGCTATTAATAATGCTGGATTTTACTGTGCGAGTGATGTAATATGTCAATGAAATACATTGATGTGATTCATAGTGTCGTCGAGCAACAATGTGGTCCAGCTGCTGCCACAGAGCATTGTCGATTACCACAGTTTTAATTAATCTTGGCGCGCTAACAGGTACAGTAATGAGACATCATGTGGCATTAACAGAGAACGAGACTAATCGCAACGTGCCACTTGCCTCTAATCCATCCATTGTGATCTCTAGAATATACCGCGAGGATATTCGATAAGATCCACTCTTTGAATTTGTCAAGAGATTACATGAAGGGATTATTGGATTTGTTCGGTATTTCTGGCAGATTTCATTTACGAAATTTAATGATAAAATTGAATTACAGATATTAATGTTACAACTTATATTTATGGAGTAAATCGAATTTTATACGCGACAGCCATGCGAACCTGATGTTAAAAGTTGAAATCTATATTATAGTTGCTAAAATAAGCACCATTAGATACGCGTCAAGAAACATTTGAAGCAAAAAACATAATCTAAATTGCTAATTCTCTTTAATTTGCACTCGAATACTAGGGTAGAACGATAAACCAGATAAATCTGATATAACAGGAAATCAAAAACAGGTTTTAAACTGCTTTGGATTCGGCCCTATCTTCAAAACAATACTCTTCTCCTAATACACCAAGATCAGTTTGTACCAAACTATAATACGACCCATACTTACAAATGTACGGCTCTGAAACATGTACCATAAACAGGGAAGACGCGAGGGTCCTTTTCGCCTCTATGCAAGACATAATTCAACGCATTCTAAATATAACTCAATGGAGGCATAAGAAAATATTAAAATAGTATTTTTTTTCATGCTACCCTTTCGGCATTTCCTTCCCATGGCGCTCCTAGATGGTCCATTATACTCTCCTAATAGTAAAAGTCTTATCTAACACAGTCTTATCAACCTGTCTAACCAGTCTTATTTAACACAGAGAAGAACTGAAGTTATAGTCAATGGCACGGAATCGAATTCCTTTTCCCCTACATCTGTAGCAGTTATCAAGTAGCTTCAAGGAAGTTTGAAGTTACTTGGTTACTAAAAAATATATGAATTATGATTATTGATATTTTTGTAAAAACAATAAACTAAAAATAAAAACATATTACATTTCTTAATCTATATATAGTAAGACTTGCTATTTTCAAGACTTACAATTGGTGACCCCGACGTGATCATGCAACAAGATAATGTAGAGGAACATTTTGTGCAAGAAACAAACTCAGCTAAGTTGAGGTTACCTCCATTCTGGGCTGATGTTGAGCTTTGGTTTGCACAAATTGAAGCAATTTTTTTCTAATGCGAGAGTTTTTTCCCAAAAATCTAAATTTAATTATGTAATATCAAGCTTGAGTGCAGATATAGCTAATGAAGTAAGAGATTTAATTGTGACACCCCCACAACAATTTCAATATGATGTTTTAAAGTCAGAATTAATTCAGCGGTTATCAATTTCTGGAAGGAAAAAAATTAATCAACTATTAAGTAAGGAAAATTTTGACGACGGTAAACCATCAAAATTATTGAGGAATATGAAGCAATTATTGTGTAATAAAGTAATGGATGAATCTATTTTAAAAGAAATATTTCTACAGCGTCTCCCTTTCCAAATTCAGACAATTTTAGCCGCATCTCAAGAGGAAAATTTGGAAAATTTAGCTAAAATTGCTGATGACATAATGGATGTCAATGTGACAGATAATGCAGTTGCAGCTGTCTCGACCAGTTCTCAACATGAAATTGATGAAGTAAAAGAAGATTTGAAAATAATTAAAGAGAAATTGGATAATTTAATGGCAAAAGATAAAGTGAGGAGATCATATTTTGGTTCAAGAGATTACAAATCTCATTTGAATAGACATTCACGTTCACCTTCACCACGTAAATTATGTTGGTATCATTATAATTTTCGTGAGAAAGCTCTGAAGTGTTCACCTCCTTGTACTTGGCAGGGAAACTCCATACCCCGACATTAATGGTGACTAATGTCAGAGGGACTTTTGAACGTCACCAACCTGACCTATTTTATGTTTCAGAAAGAAATTCAAATCAAAAATTTTTAGTAGATACTGGCGCTGAGGTTAGCATTGTTAAACCGCGTTTGGTTGATCTTAATAACAAAGATGTATATACACGGTTACAAGCTGTCAATAACAGTTTCATTAATACTTACGGTAAGCGTTCCTTGATATTAAACTTGGGTCATCGTAAGAACTATACTTGGCGTTTTATTGTTGCTAAAACTAATCATTGTATTATTGGAGCAGATTTTTTGCGATATTTCAATTTAGTTGTACACATCAAAAGTAAACAAATAGTTCCTTTATCTGAAGTTGACACATTAAGTTCTAGTATGTTACCGTATGTAAACACTTTAAATACAATAGATTATAAAGCAATTGTTACAAAGTATCCTAAACTTTTACAACCAATGTTCGCGAATCACGTGATTAATAGTAATATTAAACACTATATCCTTACAACCGGTCCTCCAGTTTATGCACGACCCCGCAGGTTGGCTCCTGATAGGTTAGAAGTAGCTAAAAAGGAATTTGATAAGCTTTTGAAGATGGGTGTTGTTAGACCTTCGTCTAGTCCTTGGGCATCACCGTTACACATGGTACCTAAAAAACAGGGAGAATGGCGAGCTTGTGGTGATTATAGATTGCTTAATAATGTTACAATACCAGACAGGTACCCAATTCCACATATTCAGGATTTTACGGCTAACCTTGAAAATAAAACTATATTTTATAAAATTGATTTAGTTAAGGCCTATCATCAAATTCCTTTAGATGAAGATTCTATTCCTAAAACAGCTATTACTACACCTTTTGGTCTTTTTGAATATGTCAAAATGCCATTTGGTTTGCGAAATGCCGCGCAAACATTTCAACGTCTTATGAATGATATTATTAGAGGTTTACCATTTAGTTTTGCTTACATAGACGACATATTGGTTGCAAGTAGTAATGAGCAAGAGCATATCAGACATCTTCATATTTTATTTGAACGTTTGCAAAATTACAATATTTTAATTAATCTTGATAAATGTATTTTTGGAGTTAAAAATTTGACTTTCCTAGGACATGACGTCTCCAAAGACGGGATATCTCCGTCAGCGGAGAGAGTTAGTATTATTAAAAATTTGCCATTACCCACAACTACAAAGAATCTCCAAAAATTTTTAGGAATGATCAATTTTTATCATAGGTTTATTCCTAATTGTAGTTCTTTGCTGCAACCTTTATATTCTTTATTAACAACGAGTCAATCAGATGTAGTTCAATGGCAGAAGCAAGAATTAAAGGTTTTTCAGGTTGTTAAAGATTTATTAGCTAAGAAAATATTGCTTATTCATCCACGTACTAACGCAGAAACAAGAATTACTGTAGATGCTTCGAATATTGGCATAGGAAGTTGTTTGCAACAATTTATTAATGGCTCCTGGTGCCCGCTAGCATTTTTCTCTAAAAAACTATCACAAACCGAATGTCGTTATAGCACATTTGGTCGAGAACTTTTAGCTATTTATGAGTCTATTAAACATTTTCGTTATTTTTTGGAAGGGCGACAATTTTTTGTTCTGACCGATCACAAACCATTAATTTTTGCTATAAATAGTAGATCTGAAAAATATTCACCCCGTGAGATGCGTCATTTAGATTTTATTGTGCAGTTTACTTCGGATGTTCGACATATAGAAGGAAAGAATAATTTTACAGCAGATATGCTTTCTCGAATTCAAATAAATTCAACTCATTTAAAAGAAGATAAATATTTATGTTTTAAGAGAATGGCTGCTGAACAGTTAAAGGATTCGGAACTTAAACAATTGCTTTCAAATAATAATGATACGTCATTAGTTTTCAAATCAATTAAAATTAATAAAGATGTCTACTTGATTTGTGACATTTCCACTTCTATACCGCGACCATATGTTCCGAATAATTTTCGAAGACAAGTTTTTGATTCCATTCATTCGCTATCTCATCCAGGTGTTAGAGGTACTAAAGATTTAATAAGAAAACGTTTTGTTTGGTTTAACATGAATACAGATATTGCAAACTGGTGTAAAAATTGTATAAATTGTCAAAAATCTAAGATAACTCGACATACTTTGTCACAGGTCGAAGGTATACCACTACCTGATAAAAGATTTAACTGCATTCATATAGATATAATTAAAGTTAACACTTGTGGACCATTTTCCAATATTTTAACCTGCATAGATCGTTTTACAAGATGGCCGGAAGCATTTCCTTTATCTAATACTAGTTCTGAATGTGTAGTTCAAACTCTTGTTGAAGGTTGGATATCTCGTTTCGGCGTTCCATCAACAATAACTACGGATAGAGGAAAACAATTTAACTCTCGTCTTTTTCAACTTTTAATGCAAATGGTGGGGAGTACCTCCATTCGAACCACAGCTTATCACCCTTCGTCTAATGGGATTGTAGAAAGATTCCACCGACAGCTCAAAGCTTCGCTAAAAGCTCAAAATAGTCCCAATATGTGGCTAACGAATCTACCATTGGTGCTTTTAAGTATTAGAACTACCTTAAAAAGTGATGTAGAGTGTAGTCCTGCAGAATTAGTTTATGGTACAACATTAAAATTACCTGGTCAATTCTTTACCACGCAAAATTTTTCTGAAATATGTGATTTAAATTTACCAGAATATTTACGGAAGTTAAAAACTTGCATGAATAACATTCATGCAATACCGCATAGATTTTCCAGTAGAAAAGCTTTCGTTCCGCGTGATATTTACACTTGTAAGTACGTTTTCATTAGAAATGATAAAATTAAGAAACCATTAGAGAGACCTTACGATGGCCCATTTAAGGTTATAGAACGTCATAAAAAATATTTTAAGGTGCAATTATCTGATACAATCGACACTGTTTCGATTGATCGTTTAAAACCGGCGTATGTAGACGAAAATTACATGATAACCTCAGCGTTTGTCTCAACACGAGCAAAATTTAAGCGTGTTACATTTTCTTCTCATATTGAGTTCATACAATAATTTAGGAGGGGGGTACCTGTAGCAGTTATCAAGTAGCTTCAAGGAAGTTTGAAGTTACTTGGTTACTAAATAATATATGAATTATGATTATTGATATTTTTGTAAAAACAATAAACTGAAAATAAAAACATATTACATTTCCCAATCTATATATAGTAAGACTTGCTATTTTCAAGACTTACACATCTGGCATACCCCAAGGAACAATTCTAGGCCCCTTTCTGTTCCTCCTACTCATTAAAGATTTACCTGTGGAAGTAAGAACTAGTGAGTCACTTCTTTATGCATACGATCTTAAGCTGTTTCAGGTAATCAACAAGTCGGAGGACTGCCTGCTGTTGCAGAAAGACTTAACCGCTAAAACCTAAAGTGATGCAAAATTCTTATTATAGTCCTTAACCCTTACGTTACGGTGTCCTTTGGTTGCGGTGCGGGGTACAAATGTACCCCATTTTTATTTTATCGTAAATAAATAATTTATTAATAATTTGTATTCAGATTTACTATGGAATATATTAAACATGTTTTTTAGCTGAAATTACAATATTTTCAATTGCAACGTTTTCATACGTTCAACATTCATAAAATCCTGTTTCATACTAACCAATTAATTTTCTAGCAAAGCATAGTATACGCCCGAGCATATACGTCCGTCCTGTCCGAAGTCCAGATTCAGACTGAAACGGGTACTTAGGCGGTAGCTGCTTTGCAAAAATCAGGGAATTCACCGGATTTGACCCCGCCCTTTACTTAAAAATAACCAATAAAATTCATGAAAAATTAATTAATTAATATTAGGTGTTTAAAATAAAAAATGAAAAAAATATTTACCTACATTGTTTCATAAGTAGGTAAATAAAGTATTTATGGTATTTATAAAACTCAAGAACGATTATTTTATTCAACTTTTGTGGGGTACATTTTAAGTAGCACCGCTCCATAAGAGTTAAGTGGGCCTTTTTGTCTAGTTTAACTTTTCTTCTGAAGAATTTTTTTGTATCTCTTAAAATAAAGGAGTTTTTCGAGGTGCGGCGTTTGAAACAAACACCCTATATACTGGTTAAATTATAGTGTTAGAAAATAAATAGTGTTAAATTAGTGTTAATTTTAACACCGAAAAAGTAACATTTTAATAAATAACATTATATGAATAAATGATGATTTACACGGCGATTTGGTTAAAAATACTGAACCTTTTTTAATTTTTACCAAACTGAGAATGAACTTGTAAACTTATGAATTATTTGCTGTGTAGACTGTAAATAAATCGTGAATGGAGAATCATTATAAATGGAGATATCCAAAAACTGTACTCAAGGACAAGTATCACACAATAAATGAGAGGTCGACGATTATAAACTGAATGGATAAGAGGATCTGGGAAGGAAAATTGAACACAAATCGTCCAATGGAAAGACTAAGCAAAGATCGAAGATCTAAAAAGTAACTAGTTCCATGGACAGACCTAATGCTTAGTAGATCAATATGGAGAACTTATGTGAGTGAAGCTTACAATCAACCTGACTGGCAGTTCCGAAAGAAGAAAGTTGTCTAATAATTAATCTTGTAATTTGCAGAATTATGTGCGTAATTTTCAAAATCAATATAAATAAATTGGGTGTCTGTGCCCATTGGCTTGAAATAATAGCCTCAGTAATTCTAAACACGAAGTACAGAACCGTTCATCGTAAAAAGTATTTACTTTCGAAATCGTTTCAGGCTAAAATTGGTGAAATAATATATTTTTTTAGATACTACGCAGTATGTATGGATACGGTTATAAGGGTAACGGACAAATATTCGAAACACGATGTTAAATTATTTATTTACAATGAATTTTTTGTGGCAAGCAGAAGAAATATTTACCAAAGCCCTCGAAGGGTTACTTTTTATGAGTTACCAATGAAATAATTTATTGCTCACATTAACAATTATTGTTATATAGATTTAGTAAGGTATAAGTATATCCTCCCGCCTCTTTCAGATTTTTATTTTCCGTTATTGTGCAGTCAGCTCTGGGGTCAACTCAGCCTCAATTATTAAAGGCTTAAAATTGAACGACGTTGTAAATTTGTTTTTATTCAAGTCACCTCGAAATTTAATCAACTTGGATGAAACAGAAATTTTGAGTTCTGCCATACAAAAAAAATTAGCGGACAAAGAAGACCGGCATCACAAAGTTCTTGTACAAAATATATTCTAGTAGCAGTGTAGAATAACTTGGCTTCATATTTTCTAACTGAGATATTATTTATCATGATCATGGAAACGTTACATATAAGTATGAAAAATGGATGCATTGCAAAATTTCGAAAAAAAATTCAATTTTTTTTCGTTTTATCAAAAAATGTCTCAAATAAAAGTTAATAGTTATTGCATTTATATCAACTTTTGTTAAATAAATTTTTAAGACTTAATTAGAGATTTTGCTAATTTAAAATTCAGAAAGTAAAATTTAACATTTTAAATTGATTTATTTATTTATATCTAGTTTTGTTTTGTTTTGTCTATCTTTCATTTGTTTGATATTATTGTTTTTCTTTTATATTCATAATAAAATATGTATTATAAAGTAAAATGATTCATTGTGTAAGAAGAATCTAAGGTTAAATTTCTTCAAAATAATGGGACGCAAGATACGAAAAGAAAAAAATCAGATAAGATTTGGGGGCCGATCTATTTTTTGCGGGGGGCCCAAAATTTGTACTTCCGCCACTATACAGGATGCGCTAAGATTTTATGAAACATTTGAGAACTGAACATTTCATATTTCAGTATAGGAACGATTTGCATGACAGCAAAATTATGGTAAAAACATAATTTCGAAATTCGAAACTACAGTCGACATGTTTAATAAAACAATTTGTGAAACTATAAGTGCCAGTGGCGGATCTAGCTTTTTGGGGGCCCAGGGCTTAAAAATGGCAAGGGGCCCTACACATACTCTCCACTTATGTTGAATATTTTTATAAGTGAAGAGCAGAAAAAAAGGTCCTCATCTCCCAAATCTAAGTGAAGAGCAAGAAAAAAGGTCCTCACCTCCCAAATCCAAGTGAAGAGCAAAAAAAAAAAGGTTCTCACCTACCAAATCCAAGTGAAAAGCAAAAAAAAAGGTCCTCACCTGCCAAATCCAAATGAAGAGAAAAAAAAGGTATCTGTCGGAGAGGTTGGGGCCTCTTGCGGATCCGGGGCCCAGGGTGTAAGCCCTATTAACCCGTATGTAGATCCGCCTCTGCCAACTGCATCTTTTAAAAACCATTTACTTATATTCGAGTTTCACCAAGTAAAACTATGAACAATTCAATAAACAATTTCGAAATGTTAGTCTCTCATTTATCTGCCATTACAAGTTTGTTAAATAATTCCCGATTTAATATTCTGTCTCATATTTCAAGTGGTAAAAACAGTAACTAATTTCTTCATAAAAACCATCGTCTGGTTGGCGTTGTGTGTGTACTCTGTTTAAGGCTTCTGTTCTAGACAGATTGAATTTCTTTAGAGTCTTTGATGATCATTATATTAATAACTTAAAGGCACGTGACACTCTTTGTCAATGATATTACTGCCTTATACAGTAGGGTTGTACATCGAAGGCAAAACATCGATGTTTAACATCGATGTTTAACATCGATGTTAACATCGGCGCTTACTATCGATGTTGAAAAAACATCGAAGGAAAAACATCGATGTATCGGAAACATCGATGTTTTATTAATATTAAAAAAAGCTATTTATTTATATTATATAGGTTTTAATAATGTAAAGATAAACTACGAAAAAAGTAACATATAATACACAAAAAGCATTTATTAGATTTTGAAATAGAAATATTCCTTTTTAATAGTAATTAATTTCACATTAACATTATTATACCGAATATAATAATCCTAATTTGTACCTACAGTCTATTCCAAACGATTAGGCGGAACTAACCGCAATTTTAATTTTTGTAATTTGTCATTAGCTATTTTTTTATATATTGAAGTTGGCTTTTCCTGAACAAAATGATCAAAACTTCAATCAATCGATAAAAGTAACTAGAATTGAAAATCGAACCAAACGAACAGAACTTACTAGTTTTATATTTCTAAAATGAAATATTGGATTTTATTACAATACTAATATAGTAATCTTAATGTTAATTTTATATTATTTAACATAAAAATAACACTGTCATACACAATTATTTTTATAATTTTTTAAGTTGAAATAAAGTCTGTTCCTTTGGTTTAGGCGGATCTAGATTTTCAATTCTAGTTACATTTATCGATTAATTGAAGCTTTTGATCATTTTGTTCAGGAAAAGCCAACTTCAATATATAAAAAAATAGCTAATGACAACTTACAAAAATCCAGAGATTGGAGGAATAACAACTGGGAAAGTGTCAACAAGACTCAAAAAGAAAAAGGGTGTTGGCGTCTTTGGTCGTTCGCATTGTTTGCAAAAATTAGAAGTTTCTTCTTATTTTTTCGTATTCTGCTAACTGCTAAGAAGAATAAGAACTAACACTATTAGTATTGTTATATCACAATAGATGGCGCTTATATTTTGTGTACTAATTTTAATAAAAATTTTATTTTTAAGATTCCAGCACCTCTAGCGGTAGTTTCTGAATTTCAAAGTTAAAACATCGACATCGGTAGTAGACATCGATGTTTTATAGATACTATCGCCAGCTGACCATCGATGGTAAAAACATCGATGTTTTAGATACATCGATGTTTTTTTCCCATCCCTATTATACAGATGAAACAATGAATTGGTAAACGTTATGAAAAATTATTTTGAGTGGGAAATATTTAGTAATTTGAGCTTTATACCTTTGCAAATATTTTGCAGTATAGGCTATTCCAAACGTTTAGGCGGAACTTTATTTTGAAATCTAGTAATTTTTATCTATTAAATCGGACTTTTGGTCATTTTGTTAAAGCATTGTAAATCATACTTACATTGCAAATTCTAGATTGAATTGATTGTCATTATAAAATGTCCTTTTCATTGCATTTTAATTTTTTGTCGTCTTTAATAAAAAAAAATCCCATTTTTTTTTGTCTTCAAAATATGGAAAAATGTAATAAAATTTTTATTTTATTTTATTTTATTTTATTTTCCATTACATCTGTCCAACAGAATTAACCAATAAATGGACAGGTACAAATTAAGCTAAACATATAAATATGATAAACACAGCAATAAATTAATAATTTACAAAAATCTAGAGAATACAGATTATCTTAAAGTAACAAAACAAATATATACATATATAAATATTTTTAAAAAAATGGCATATAAACATAATAGAGTATGGAGAAATGATACAGAAATTCAAAAATGATTTACAACAGATTCATTTAGAATATCATTTGAGCACATACGGTTTATGGGAGATTTGAGAAATTGGAATGAGCTTGAGGAAGGTAGAAAAGAGACGGATTTCTGGTACGGAGAATAGGGTTGTGAAAATTAATTTGTTGTAAAGATATGGGATCGTCGACCTTGCCAGAAATAAGTTTTTTTAAGTAATTTAATGAATTCAAGTCCCGACGTTCACTTAAAGTTTTCATTGAAAATAGATGAATAAGTGTATTATATGGAAAGTCAAGTGGGGGATAGGAGCCCATGATTTTATAGTAGATGAATTTTAAAAACTTGAACTGAATTTTTTCAATAACCTTTTTCTGGACATCGTAAATAGGATTCCAAATTAGAGATCAGTACTCTAGTTTAGATCGTACCAAAGAAAAATAGAGACATATATCATTCGTTTCCATGGTTTCACTGTTGGAATTTTAAATTTTCCCATACAAAACCTGACACATGAAATAACCAAAGAACGACATTTCTATTTAGTTCCGCCTAATCGTTTGGAATAGCCGGTAGTTTCCTTTAACTGTCCAAAGTCCACAGTAATCATCATTGGCGCGACAGTCCTAAATAAGCCTAGGCCTCCTGTTTCCTGGTTTCATGACCACATTTTCAATCTATGTACATTCAGGAGTAATATGGTCAGTATTACGTCCAATTTTAGTGTTCACAGAAAGGCACCTACAGTTTAAAGCCGGTTACGAACAGCTAAGCAGAGCCTGTAATTTGTATAAATATTGTCTCATAGGTAATCCTAGGTCAGGATTACGACATCTAGACATTGTGACGGTCAGCTGTCTGATTAAAAAACTATTTGTCTGACGTATGTGGCCTGATTACGAAATGCATACCCCGCATTTTCGTAATGAGGAAATATTTGTCATGACGAATGAATATTGGAACTGGGTTAACTTTCGTTACGAAAAGGGCTGGATGTCACAGAATATGGAAGCAGTGGAACATAGCCAACTCCGCTGCACGTATTAGTCCACAAAGTGACGACCAAGACACTGACGCCAGATACTTGTACCGAGGGTGAAGCCAAGCAAATAGTCACCATGTGAGTGGGAGAAGACTTCTCCAGGCTCTTCGACTTCCGGATGGGTAGCCCCCGCCTCGGAGATAGGTCCAAGCCGATCCTGGCCAACACGGAGTGGACCGAAGACTTCCCCAACTCCATGGACAAATTCAAACCATATATTGTAAATGTGATATGTTAGCGAAAATAGCATTATACAACATTTATCCTTATTAACGATCGTGGGGTGCTATATCGTTGCTAAGGCATATTGTTTTATGTAAATAGAATAGTATAAAATATATCATATGATGTGTGAGACGTATTAGTTGATCAATAAAATCATGTCTTATTATTCATAAAATACATTTTTTATTAATATCAGAAGTGGGATTGGCCTATCACCCACAAGAAAATTAAAATAGAAGACTATAAGTGCAATATTAAAAATATTCCCATGCAACAATACATTGTTGCAAAGAAATTGTTGTATAATATTGCAAAGGCTAATGTAAAGGTTTAGATTAAAGGTGATGATTGAGAATCATATAAAGGTAGTATGAATAATTATGAGCTAGATAATAGATTGGAGAATTTTAAGTTATTTTGTCAAAAAAATACTGAAAAGTGATTTCTATGGAAATGACACTCATTGGAATAAATTTGAAATGTGACATTTTTTTGAAAAATGCAGAATATGTCAAGATTAATTATCCAAAGCAGATCTCTAAAAATTGTCAGGATGAACGAGCGTTGCTTTGTTATTAACAAACACATTGTATGAAGGTAACTAATTAGATTGTTGACGACAATGGTAAGAGGTAAGAGGTTGTTTTGGTTAAATCATATGGCACGTGTTAGCCATAATGAGTAAAAACTAGAGTTGAGATTTAATATTTGAGATTTCAATAATTGAGTATTAAGACATGAAACACCAAAATATGAGATTTGGGTTTTGATATTTGCAACTTAATATTTGAGATTTGATAATTAAGATCTGAGTTTCGAGATTTGAGTTTTAAAGTTGAACGTTTATTGGAAAAGACAAATGACAGATCACTGGGATCGGAATGGCAAAATAAACTGAGAAATATAATAGATAATGAGTTGAGAATTGAAAGCTTGTTGAGTACCGCAAGACATGCCGCTGCCAGTGGCATCAGTCCGGTAATAGCTCTGTAACCATGGTGGCAGATGGTGAGCTATGGCGACGGGCTGATGATGATGATAAAGCACTGTGTGTGCAGAAACGAATAGACGCTCTCTGAGCTTAGCACTGTGTGTGCAGAAATGAATAAACGGCCTCTGAGCTTGTTGTACTGTAGACAATCTGTAATGAAGGAAACTAATAGATAGTTACTGAGTATCTGAGCTTGTTGATCTAGTCACTGAGTTTGTGATAGAGAAATGAATTGATAACAAAAAGTCTCTAAACTTTCAGATCACGATTTATACTTTGCTTCTGGGAGGTTTTGTTTTAAGCAAATATTTATTTTTACTAATTGATATTGGTGCATGGATGATTTTGTTAAAAATCAATTCTGCGCCCAAATTGCTCTATTTACAGATTATGAATTAGGTGAAGAATTTGAAGATGCAGTAGAAGATAAATGGTGGACCAGCTCAAGAATGGAGTTCCTGGTACGCAGGATGCTGTTACTGGTACGCAAGATGCAGCATGCTGTTGTTGGTATGGAGCAGACCACTGGTGATATGCAGGTTGTTGTTGCTGATAACAACAATGCTGTTAATGGTGTGAAGAATACAGTTGCGTCCCGAGAACGTTCCGCATGTTAGTCTGGCCGTGTTAGCGAAAATAACATTATACAACATTTATCCTTATTAACGATCGTGGGGTGCTATATCGTTGCTAAGGCATATTGTTTTATGTAAATAGAATAGTATAAAATATATCATATGATGTGTGAGACGTATTAGTTGATCAATAAAATCATGTCTTATTATTCATAAAATACCTTTTTTATTAATATACATATTTAATAAATTTGTTATGTTGAAACCAGGAGTTGTCTCAATCAAACCACTCACTTGATAATATTTTTACACAAATTATTTGATATAAGCAGGAATTGAACTTACGTCCGTGCCCTTGCTTAGCGGTCAAATATCAGGTATAAACGAATTAACGTTTGCCGCTACAGGCTGCTCCAAAGTACAAAGTGATTTATTTTATTAAGATTCTATAAAAAAAAAATCTTTCTCGTACTTTGTTTTAATTGTTAATAACACAGTTACATACTACACATGAGTTCAAACAGTTTTGGAAACTCTGGTTTACAATATTCTTAGGTGTGTTTCTCTGGGTTAAATTTTTGGTGAATTTTTGTTGAACGTTTTCCAAGCACGAAACTAATTTAAATAATAATAGGTTTGTTCATTATTATTCTTTTATGCTTACTTAATTGTATATAATTTCATTAGTGAAATTTTTATTTAATTTTACTGAAGACAAGAAAATGCGTACAATTAAAAAAATTATGTGTAGTGTGAATTTTCGCACATTTCAGGGATTTGTAGGTATTTAATAAGTACTGGATGTCTAGAAATATTTGTTCCAAATCACGTCAAAATCAACAGTTTTCATCAACATTTTTATTCATTATTTGAGTACTAAGAGCAAAATCTAAATAATTTGCCAAAAATACCAGCGTTTTTTCTGCATTTGCAGTCTTCATTAGACAAATCATATCAATAACTTATGTCAAATAATTTGTATAAAAATATTTATACAAATTACAGGTTCTGCTTAACCGTTCGCAACCGGCTATAAACTGTAGGTGCCTTTCTGTGTACTCTTTAAATATGCACCTAATACCGATGCTATTACTCCTGAATGTACACGAACTGGAAATATGGTCATGAAACTTGGAAACAGGAGGCCTAGGCTCAACTCGGGCTATCGCGCCAGTGATGACGATTAAGAGACAGATGATGCCAATGATTAAGCGAGAAATTAAGTGACAAATGACTTCAGTTTCTTCAATTTAAAAAATGTATTTCTCACTATTATCAATGTGTTATTTGTTTTATAAGTATTTCATTGCTATAAATGATGTATTCCTCTTGTGTACTTTAAAAGAAATTCAATCAAGTTCCTCAATATACATCTTAAGAGTTTTCTTTTGATACAACACAATAAATTAAAAAAAAAAAAAAATCTGTGACACCCCTACATAAAAATTAAAAAATTTTTTCTTCAAGCGGATTATAATGCTAACATTACATTGTTCAATACATTCGGTAGAAATGATACATTTTTTTACTAGTAACAAAATGTGAACATTTTTATACTAGTAAATAGTTCATATAGTTATCAACAGATGGCACTGATGGCAGCAGTCGCCATAATCAAAACATCTGTCAATTTAATATGTTTGTAGCGTGGTTTGTAGTGAATTCAAAAGTTAGTTACGTTATTAGTGAGTTACTTTATTTTTATTTTGTGATCATTCTGTGATTAGTTACAAAATACACAATATAAAGATGAAAAATTAAAAAATGTCTCAACCAATTCAATGTACACCGCCGGAATTAGCAGCAATAGCATCTGAAAGTATAAAGTTATAAGTATTTATGGTTTCAAATTTTTAATACCTACGCTTGAAGAAAAAATAGTATATGTCACTCGGAGTAGAACGCCTTTTTTGTGCTTCGCTCAATATGCAAGCCTCGGCTGCGCCTCGGCAGCAACATTTGAGCTCAGCACAAAAAAGAGCACGTTCTACTCCTAGTAATATAATATAATATTTTTTATAAATACCTTTTTCTTTATATCTATTTCGTGATGGGTTTTTTAAACTCTCAGTATTTTTCCTATATGTGGGTCAAAGATTTGTGTAAGCATGCCAAATTTCAACTTTATATGTTCAGAAATTTGGCAACAATTCTACCGTACAGACAGACAGACAAACAGATACATTAGTGACGTTATAAGGGTATTATGATAGTCATACCTACAAAACCCTAAAAAAAAGTATATTGACTTTTACTTGTTTAAATATTTTGAATGATAAATAAGCTAATGGAGCTTAATCATGAATCAAGATCTACTTCATGTGCCTAAGTAGGTTTTACACAGTATTAATCAATAAATTGATCAAGTTTTATTGTCAATTAATTGAACAATTTATTGGTAACCTTAAAAATAAAAGGATCACTTTCCACATATCAATTTATATATGATTTTTTTATGACTTATATGTAACGTTTTCATAGTCATGATAAATAATATCTGTGTTAGAAAATATTAGGCCAAGTTATTTCTACTCTGCTGCTAGAATGTATTTTATACAAGTACTTTGTGATGGCGGTCGGTCCTGTGGTGGCCACAGCTGATTTTTCTATTATAATTTCATGAGTCGATCTTATATGACTTCGCGGCCCCCCGACGAAACTTTCACGGCCCTCCAGGGAGCCGCGGCCCCCCGGTTGAGAAACTCTGACCTAGATGATGGTGAATTAAAACGTTTTCAGTTCTGTCACATTTTAATATAAAACACATAACTTATACATTTCTTGGTTAAGCTACAACTAAACAGTTGGCAGTAACTTAACAGATAAAAATATACATACCAAGAATTTCCTAAAAAATTGATAAAAATAGTATTTGTTATATTTGATCAATTTATTGATCAATAAATTGAACCATAAAAAAACCACTTTACATATATATTCTGGATTTTAGATTATCAACTTGGTATGTCTGTGAGGAAGTAATACCTATACATTGATAGTTTAATTACTGGTATTCGGAGAAAAGAAACGCGCAATTTCAAAGTTTAATCAGTTAATGTTATTGGTTCCTCTCTGCAAAAGTTTGCTCAGTGTTTAATTATTCAGCATTGTTTGACCTGAGTTTCAACATTATCGAAATTAAAAATCAGACACGAAAAGAGAAAAGTGAGAGAATAAATATAAAGATATTTTTTAATTTTATAAATTGCTCATTGCTATTTTCCGGAACGATTTATGTTTGCAACGTCAAAACAATTATTGAAATATAATAATATATAATTATTGCAACACATTAATAAAAAAGAAAAAAAAAAACATACTAATAGATTGGTACCGATGGGTCAATTGCGTGGCTCACTAGTTCTCCTGAATTTAGATTTTTTCTTATGGGACCATGTCAGAATCAAAGTGTACAACACAATGAAAAATATTTAAAGAATATAAAAGAATATAAAAGAATATTTAAAGAAGTATTACTGATATTGACTGGATAATACGAGTATTACGAAAAGTTAGAAATAATTTATTTAAAAGAGTTGAGATATGCATAAAGTGGAATAGGCGCGCACCCAGGGGGGAGGGGTTGGGTGCTTTTACGATTTATAGCATTTTTTTAAAAGAATCTGTTGATTGAATGAATCTAGCAGGAAGTACAAGTACCGGTAGATCATCTGATTACTAGGGATGTTCCGATACTATTGATACGATACCAGTATCGATATTTTCATTCAATATCGCGATTTTAGTATCGATACTAATCTCCCAATATGTTATTAATGTCGGTACATTTGACACAGTATTGTATAGTTTGTTTTTTTTTTTTGCTATGAAAACAATATTATAAAAGTTTTATTTATACACATATAAATATTTCTGTGATTATTATTTATTTTTTATTCAATAAGAAACCCTTCCAAAAATTGTACTCAGAGGGCATAATAATATTCTTTATAATGAAACAGTGGACAACCACGCTAAACAAGCATGCGTAGACGGTTTAGTCGACAACACCTATATTCATTCAACGTTAGAATATTTAAATTTATACACTAACAAATTACGCAAAACATGGCAAAATGAATTTACTGACAAATCTAGTTCAAAAGGGATAACTTACTATAATATTAATAATAAAATGAAGAAAAACCCTTGGTTTAAAAATATAAGTCTTCCAAGAAAAGCAATCACATCAGTTTCAAGAATGCGCCTAAACCATACACTTTGCCCGACTCATGTAAACAGATTTAACATTATTTAAAGTGATTGTTGCAGTTGCAACGAAGATGAAATTGCCGACTTAAATCATTTAATATTATCTTGACAGACTTATGAAAATATGCAAAATAAATTTTATCAAATATTAATAAAAAACAACATAGTATTGCCTACAAACATCTTATTCTCCGACATGCCAATATAGAAATAATTAAAGCTTTAGTAGAATATTTAAATGATACGAAAATAACTATATAATTTACTTTCTTATAGTTATTATTGTTATTGTTATTATTATTGCTATTATTATTATTTTTTTTCTCTCTTTTTCTCATCTCATTACTAACTTGCTCTATTCTCTATTGTAAACCTTCCCATGGCCCGCCTCCGTAACCGATGTCCTGCTGTGACGGGCCTCACTAGCAATTACCTTATCCCATCTGAATCCTATCTTCTACATCCCAATTCATATTTATCATGTATTATATAGCTCCAGACCAATCGTTAACAACGAAGGTCCGAAATAATTAAAAAAAAAAAAAAATGTACTCTTGTAAAAACAGGTACTCAATCACAATGGCGCAGAACATAGTACGCCAAGAAACATGCGTTGAATGGTTTAAAAGTTGCTGGCGGCCGGTTGCTATGGTGTAGTGGTCAGCTAATTTGACTGCGAACCGTGGGGACTTGGGTTTGAATCCCGGTGATGGCATGGATGTTTGTATTTGTCATAAAATAAAAATAATAATAAAGTATCCAAAATAAAAATAACAGAGTAGCTGACTAAAGGTCCATACATATTAGGACTAAAGAGTCAAAAATCATTTTAAAAAAAGTTGCTGGCGTTTGAGGCTATGAAGTGTTATTGGCAAAGTGTGGACCTATTTAACCAAATCAGACCAAGAATTTTTATCGGTGCTTGTAATGAAGAAGAGTGGAGTGTTTAATTCTATTTGAAATAATCACTCAGACTCATAGGCTACAGCAAGAGTTCATATACACACCAGTTTTGCAAGTGAAAGATCGGAAATCCCTTCGTCAAATATTTATTATCTGTTATCGTTTTCCTAATTCTCCTGTCCTAGATTTTTAACTAAACTTAACCTTATTACCTAAATTGATTGTATTTACTAGAGTTTATTACACTATTTTTAATGGGCTTATGTTAGGGGGAAAATAAAGTACTGTATACTAAAAACTAGATAATAAGCTTAGGTTTAGTTAGTAAAAACCTAGGACAGCAGAATTAGGAAAACGATAATAGATAATACATATTTGACGAAGGGATTTCCGATATTTCATTTACAAAACTGGTGTGTATATGAACACTTGCTGTAGCCTATGAGTCTGAGTGATTATTTAAATAGAATTAAACACTCCACTCTTCTTCATTGCAAGCACCGAGAAAACTCCTTGGTCTATTTTGGTTAAATAGGTCCACACTTTGCTTCTTGGTGGTGACATTTTTAATTAAAATACAAAAATAACCAATAACATTTCATAACCTCAAACGTAGAGGAAAAAGTCGTGAAACGCCAGAAACTTCTAAACCGTTCAACGCATGTTTCTTGGCGTACTATGTCCTGCGCCATTGCGAGTGCTTATCTTGCGCTACCAGTTTTTACAAGAGTACAATTTTTAGAAGTGTTTCTTATAGAAAAAAAATTAATCACAGAAATATTTATATGTGTGTAAATAAAAATTTTACGATATTGTTTAAAAAAAAAAAAAAAGAAACGATACGTTACTGGGTCAAATACTGATATTAATAAAGTATTGGAAGATTTGTATCGATACTAAAATCGCGATATCGAATGAAAAATATCGATACTGGTATCGTATCAATAGTATCGGAACATCCTTATTGATGATAATGGTGATAATAATTCAAACCTATACCAATAAACACATCCATATAAAATTGCATTTTTTATTTATTTTGCTTATCATACTCACAAAAGTTAATTAAAGCCATAATTTATAAACTAATATAAATTATTCATATTTATATACTATCATAAAAATTGTCACTATATAACATTAAAATTATATGACACGTTATTGCAAAAATTATTTTTGTATTTTTTACACCACTGCAAAATTAACTGTCAACATTTTTATGATATACTGTCAAAAAGTTATTTATAATTTTGACGTTTAATTTAAAAAGTATCATACATACATACAGAACTGCCGGTCGCTATGGCGTAGTGGTCAGCTCATTTGACTACCAACCATGGGGGCTCGGGTTCAAATCCCGGTTATGGCATGGAAATTTTCTCAAAACATACAGAACTTTTTAGAGTATTATATTAATACGGGTATTTGTTTTCATTCATGTTAGTTGGAGCTGAAAGGATTAGGGTCACTATAGAAATAACCTTTGTGTTTGTTTTTTCATAAAGATTATTCACTATGACATTCGTCTGAAAAATATGGAATTAAAAAAAGATTTATATGATGATGTTAAATAAATCTTTAGAGGTTTTTTCAATGAAGTTTAGAACAGTGCTTCTCAAACTTTCTGTGTACACAAATACAAATCCTAAACTGTTTTGACCGTCGACGCCCTGAAGAATTTTTTAACTTTTTATCGACCTCCTCTATTTTTTGTACGTAATTATAATAGAACAAGCAAAAAATTGATATGAAGTGTGAATTTTCACACATTGCAGGGTTTCATAGGTATATAATTATCAGTGAAAGCGGTAAGCTGAGTGTATAGAACAAATTTATCTTTGTAGTAATCACGGCAAAATGAACGATCTTTTTAAATAATTTATCATTTGTTAATCTAAGAGTTTTAAAAACAAATTTTATGTTATGTTTTTATTTAATTCGAATACCTAATACCAATATTTAGGTTTCTAAATATGTGCAGTATTTTTTATATATATAGCAAGGTTCATTAAGATTTTGAAAATTGCTGGTTTCGTATACATGACACATAGAATGAAAATATAATTCCAACAATTCCAATTGGTTATTAAATTTACGCTCTTAAAAATTAAATGCCACATTTGCTAAAATATAACTAGAATTTAGACAAATTAGTTTAAATAAAATAAAAATTAAAAAAAAAAAACAACAAATAAAATTGTCTCTTCTGGCCGAGAGAGAACCCTAGAAATCTGGGTAGCTAGCGAGCAACGTAACCATGAGACCAGGATACACCTTACAATTTAACGTGTTATATAACACGTTAAATTATAAAAAACTATAACTTTTGTGCATCGTCAACCAAAAATCGCGTTATTTTCCGTAAACATTATCTGATCAAAAATTCCTGATGTACTATTCCGGTTCATACCAATGTACATTACTTAGATTTTTTTCAGATTTTAAGTTTAAACCATCTGGCTACAGGGTGTGAGACAAAATTTTTGCACAATTTTGGCAAAAATCGCATCAAAATAATTTATTTTGCAAAAATAAAATTTTGATCGTTAATCCACGTACTAAGGGCTTTCATTTGATACCCTACTCAGAATTAAAAAAAAAAAATTTTCGATGAACACATATTTGTTTATATTTTTAGGGAGATATGTTTTTTAGATGTTTCAGATTTTTCCTAAGTGCGGGTCAAAGAGTTTTAGAAGCATGTCAAATTTCAACTCTCTAGTTTTGCCGTTTGCATATTTTACATTTTTGTTGGATTTTGATCAGTTGGATAGTGCAGACACCTTTATTTTGGACGTTTGCCATTGCTGATAGTACTAGGCTAGAATAGTACAATATAATGAGTATTAGTATCAAAAAAGATATAATACTTCAAGAGTAATATAAAAAATTCGGACGTTTCGGAAACTGCTCAACAATCTGTTTCCGTCTTCAGCGATCACGAGAAGTGATGCAACATTTCTCGTGATCATCACTTCTCGTGATCGCTGAAGACGGAAACAGATTGTTGAGCAGTTTCCGAAACGTCCGAATTTTTTATATTACTCTTGTAGTGTTATATCTTTTTTGATACTAATACTCATTATATTGTACTATTCTAGCCTAGTACTATCAGCAATGGCAAACGTCCAAAATAAAGGTGTCTGCATTAATATTGGACCATTGCAAAATAATTTCAAAGACAGTTGGATAGTATTGGCAAAACTACAAATGCGAGATTTTATAACACATTTAATAACTGAAATAATAAACAGATTTTACTCATGATATTTGAAATTACAAGAATAACACGCAGCTACAAAAAGAAGATCACCCATTGTGTAATGGCTGCAACACAATTATTACAGTACAGCACCTTATTACAGAATGCACCAAATATGACACAATAAGACAGACACACCAAATACCAGACACCCTACAAGAAGCACTTAACGACAATAACAAAAAAATCATAAATTTCTAACACACACAAAACTATCCAGACAAATATTGACTACCACCAACATACATAATACACACACAATGAAATATAATCAACAATATCTTTTAAAATACAATACCGGGTACTAATAAACCAATATGTTGATGTACCTTTAATTAGTTAAATAAAAAAAATATATATTAGTGAAACCTTCACAGATGTCTCATTTAAGATTACCTTGTAAAGTTTCATTTAAATTGTTTCCTTTGTTTCACTGTTTACATAAATTACAACGACAATATATTATAAAATCATTTGTTTATCTTATCCTATAGAGTTAACGAACTTTATCAGCTAACATAAAACTTACCCTGTGTCTGGGCACTGCAGGCATTGAACTTGTTCTAGATCTAGTCCTCTGATACTCATTAAAATTTGGAGTATGTCCCCTTCTCGGTGAAGGGCTTGTGGGTTCCCTAGCACTTGGTGAAGTTCCTGGACTTAAGTGGAGCCTCGATCCAAATACAGGAGAAGTTGGAATAGGCGATGAAACTGATGAATTATGATTTGGGCTTAAGTGTATGCGACTAGGAGGGGAACCGGTATTTAATCTACCCCACGGACGAGTCTGTTCCGCTTGCAAAAATCTATGTAAATCAGGTGGTTGTCGAGTAACAGCAATAGAAGATGATCTCCTACGGTTAGCTGCTGGGGATATTGATGGTTGTGCCATATCTGTACTTTGTGATGGTAATGAATTTTGTTTTCTTCTTGTATTATGATGATCTGATGATCTTCTTTTATAGTGTTTACAAGACATTCCTCTTCTGTGGGTTCTTTTTTCTTCTTTGTCTCTGCTTACACCTGATTCTGAACTTGTATCGGAACGTGGAATTAATTTGTCTTCGAGCATTGTTGCTATAACGTCGTCGTCTTCGTGGAGAGTATGGAAAAAATCTTTGAATGTATTTGGAAATGAAGGCGCAGGACACATTACTGACTCATATCGAAGATGACGAAGGGACGAAGTTGCCATGGTCAACCAAACATTGTTTTTGATATGCTTCACACGATATTAATAATTTTAAAATAAAATTTCAACTATTAGTTACTACAAAAACATTTTTAACTATTTATTTAATTGATTTATAATATATAATCACTGATTGTCAGTTTAATTTGATATTTATAAAAATTTAATTTATGTAAAATGATTGATTAAATTAATTAAACCATTTTAGTAAAACTATATTTAATTATTTTGATTTTATAATAATTTATATAAATGGAATTACTAATTAAATATAAATTGAAAGATATGTGATTTATTTTAAAAAAATGTTACAATTTAAAATTCTGGTTGCAGTATTAGCTGCTAGACTAAATTATGCTAAAATTGTATTGATCGATTTGCGCAATTAAAGCTATTATCGCGTATTAATATAGGCAATGTGTAATTTTAATTAAATCCCTGTATTATTTTTGCACTTTATCTCTGTCCTTATTCACTAAGTGTTTATTGTCTGTACCATTTATTCACCTTTTTCGAATCCACTTTACCCACAAAGCAACTAGTGCGTTCACGTGGTGTTTCTACTGTCTAAATTCTACACGACTACAAGCAGTAGCGAGTCGGCCGCTGAACTGAGTGCAAAAGCGTCTGTATCCCCGGTTATCTATACGCGCCTGACAGACATTCGCGCATTGTTGGTTGCCTATAAGACTAAAGCGCATGTCGGCTGGGTATTATAGTTTTGTTTTGATATCGTCTTGAGATTGTTGCATATGGAAATTATATTTAGGGGAAATGTATTTGTTTTGTCTGTTTTTACAGAGGATTTTTTGATTATAGTTCTAAAATACCGGGAATGGAATTTGTTTGATATTTCGTGTGTGATCAAATGAATAATTTAAGTGTCGAAAATATTGTTGTTTTGGATTTAAGTGTACCAAAAGGCTTTATATAGGTTATTACAAACGTTTAAGCGGAACTAACTGATATTTTCATTTTTGTAAGTTGTTATGAGCTCTCTTTTTAAAGTTTGAAGAGGACTTTTGCTAAACAAAATAATCAAAAGCCTTACTTAAACCATAAAAGTTTTAGTCCAATTCTTTGGTTTAAGCGGAACTAAGCTGAAGTTTCGTTTTTTAGGTTGCCACGAAAACAGAGCTTCTCTAGATTATTTCATGTTTCATGTTGGAATTTATAATTAAATGATATTTATTCTAAAAAATAAAATATACAGGATGTTTGTTTGAAACGGGGCACCCCGAAAATCTACTTTATTTGTAAAGATACAAAAAATCTTCAGAACAAAAGTTAAACTAGACAAGGCCCATCTAAAGGTTACTATAAAAATTCTGAGGCACTTCCGGTTTCACCGAAAATGATGTCAACTTTTGATCTAGCATAGGGAATGGATAATTTTATATTTTTTTCCTAAAAGTACATTAAATTAGCTTTATAATGACACCAAAAAATCATATTTTTATGTTAACCATTTCAAAATGGCGACCATTTATTTACAAAATAATAATCATCATAAGTTTTACAAAGTTAAACATAGCAAGCTTTGAAAACAATAAAAAAAGAAACAAAATATCTCTCAACAAAATTTTAATCTCAGATCAAAATGTTCAGCCAAATGGTTACTCGCTATCCCGTTTGGGTGAGATTAAATAGATTAGTCACCGGCCACGGTAGATGCAATGACATGCTCCATAAATGGGTCTTAGCCGACTCTCCCTCCTGCAACTGTGGCGCGCCTCTACAGACGATGAAACACATCGTAGAAGAATGTCCTCAACGTGCATTCCCAGGTGGTCTCCAATCTATAGTACAACTGACCAATGAAGCGATCCAACGGCTTATAAATTTAGACATAAATATTTAATGTATCAGTTAGCATATTTTCTTTGTAACTTCTTAGTAATTTAATATCTAAGTAATTCAAATGTACCATAGGAAAATATAATATGACTTACAAAGCTTAAAACAAAATTGTCAAAAGCCCGAATTAATCAATAAATGATACTAGTTTCAAAATATTACGAAATGTGACGCAACGTGCGCATTTCACTTATTGTTTATTCAAACGTATGCAATAAGCTATAAATAAAAAATATCAGTCGAATTCCTGACACCGCACAGTGGGGCCAAAACGTTGTTTACCTGGCAAAAATTCATTTTGCGAACCTGTTTCAAAATCGCTGAAACTTACAGGTATTGTTCCTAGATAACGGTACTTTTCTTACCTGTAAAGAAATAATCCAAAATATGAACGTCATACCAGTTATCGTTAGTATAAGTTTAACTTTCTTCGAGATTGGTGCAACAGTGAAAAATTTGTGACTTTTTCAATAATTAATATCTATATTTAGAGTTAATATTTTTGTGTTCTGTAAAATGGAAAATATTTCTAAGGGTATGTACATATATTATGAATTATATGATATCTCTATGTTTATTGTAACAATTATTTAAAACTCGTTGTTTATACGGGTGTAAAAAAAATGTTCTTAGTATTTTTATGTAGACTTTTAGTATAGAACCTTACATTACCTTACGATAATTTAGACATGAAAATTTACGCAAATGCATCTATTTTAAAATGTACCTAGCTACAAAATGCGGAAACGTGCGGAACTTAGGTTTTTTCTTTTATTTTTCAGAGCGCGCCTATCGCGGGATAAAACATGAACATTTATTCAGACAATTGCCAGATAACAAGGCTACAATTGACACATTATTTATATTTGTTCTTAACGAATTTAATATTCAAGAATGTAGTGACAGTTTTAAACAAACTGTTAAGAAGATTTTACAAACATTTAAATAAAATTTTGATTATCGATGGAAAAAATGTGGTCGTAAAGAGAATTTTTTTTTTGAAAAGTGTTCTTCTTTGTTGGAAGGAGAATTAAAATTCCCATAAAACGTAGTACATGATAAATCAACCTTAAATAATAAAAATACGCCATCATGTTCGGGTGTTGGAAGACCCAAAAAAGCTTACGAAGCTTGTAAAGATCGCACCAGAAGAAAATTAGCGATGTCTCTAAAAAATGAACACTCTTCCGAAGAAACGTAAAAAGGAGATTCGAAGAAAATTTAAAATCCAAATGGGATTAATAGTTGACCAACCAAAATCTGGAGGTAGTGAAAATTCCAATGATGGAAATACGGCGCGACGATTTTTTTTAAAACCTTCTCTATCTTCTGAAATCACCGGCATAGATGAAGAAATCATTTCCAGATTTGGGACAATTTTACGAACAATTTCTTCTGGATATGATATTAATATTGCAAAATTTGAACAATTTTTAAAGGATACAACTGAGCAATATTTAAAGATTTATTCTTGGTACTACATGCCGGCTACAATACACAAGATACTTCTTCATGGGGCGAAAGTGGTTCAATCAGCTATATTGCCAATAGGAATGCTATCTGAAGAAGCACAGGAAGCTCGCAATAAACATTTTAAGAAGTATAGAGAAGGGCTTTCAAGAAAATTTTCACGGAAAATGAACATTAGAAATGTGCTTAATCGATTGTTAATTACTTCTGATCCAGTTATTTCTCAGGTAATAAATTTATACAAAAGTTTTTATATTCTAAATCACTAATATATACATTTTTTAAGATTAATCAACATCAAAAAAAAAAATAGCATCCCTTTACCGTTAGAAGTACTAAATTTATTGGTGAATCCAAAAGTTCAAGAAGAGGTTGAAGAAATATTGAGTGAAGAAGAAGACGACAGTGACAGATAACTGTCACTACTAGATAACTGTCACGATAAATGTCAAATATAAATTTGACATTTTACTTAAAATATAACATTATGTAAATTATTTTGTATTTTTTATGTATTAACATTATGTATTTTATTATTTACTTAATAAAATATATATATATTATTTATAAAAAACTGATTTTAAATGTTCAATTCTAATAGAAACAAATATAATTAGGCTTTTTCTATTAATATAAAAAATAATAATATCAAATTTTACATAACATTAATTTTTGCCAAGACAAGCGTGATTTGGCCCCACTGTGCACCGGTTGTTAAAATTTACAGCGACTTCCGGAAACTGGTTTTTAAACCGCCGGTATTTTTATCTTTAGTTATATTAATTAAAGGAATTAGAGGGAATCTTTTAAGATGGATAGGTGCATTCTTGGTTGGTAGAACTTTTACTGTCAAAGTTGGCCAAACCGAATCTGACCCTTTTGCTGTCCTGAGTGGAGTTCCACAAGGAAGTGTACTCGGTCCGATATTATTCATTGTATACATAACGGACTTATTAAATGTTGTATCCTCCCCAAAGAAATTATATGCAGATGACGTAAAAATATTTAATAATCCTTTAGAAAATTATACAATACTACAGGAAGATTTGAATAATATTGAAGAATGGACCACGCATTGGGGTATTAAACTAAATATAAAAAAATGTTGTTTATTACAAATTGGAAAAAATAATCCTCAAAGAAACTACAATTTAAATAACCAACAATTAACAGTCGTCGAATCCCAATGTGATCTTGGTATTGTAGTCTCCAAGAGTTTAAAATGGGAAACTCATATAATAAAAATCATTAAAAAGGCAAATATGGTAATATATTTAATTAAAAAAAGTTTCCAAAAACTAACCAAAACCACGCTCTTGAAGGTATATAAAACTTATGTTCGACCGATACTAGAATTCGGATTTCAGATCTGGTCACCATATCTCAATAAAGACATTGATCTACTCGAGAAGGTACAGCGAAGATTTACGAAATCAGTGTCAGGTTTAAAAAGGAAGTCATACGATGAGCGCTTGCGTATCTTAAATTTACCACGATTACAAGACAGAAGAAGACGCGGTGACCTGATAGAAACATATAAAATCTTAAATGGGCATTATAACTGCAACGATATAATAAATATCTTAACACGAAACTACAATATTCACTTAAGAGGACATAATTACAAATTAAAGAAGAAAAAGTTTCGGTTAGCTATCAGGCAGTACTTCTTCTCCAATCGGGTCGTGAATGGATGGAACAACCTTACTTCGCTCGTGACGGAATCAGTTAGCATAAACATTTTCAAAAACCAGCTGGACATAGAATTACAACTGTAGAAAAATAAGTGATAACTACAGAATCAGTTGGTGAGTGTAAGATGGACTGTCAAGTGAATTTAATATGGACTGATATGTGCAACTGGTGATATGACCTTAACATGGACTGGAACTTTTTATAACGTTTATAATTCTTGTTAATTTTGTTTTAGAAAATACCTGTGTGGATTGATTTTATTTATTGTAAAATGAAGTATTATTTAAAATAATAATTGTAATGTGTCAACTTGTATATTCGGGAGTAATACCAGCTGTCAGCTGCCTCCTCCCTAAACTGTATTAATAATAATAATAAATAATAATAATTTATTAACCCCACTCCCCCCCATGATTGGATCTAGCAATTTTTTGAGAAGGGATGATTTAATAGATAGAACAGGAAAATACAAATATTAATAACACCTCTTCTTTCACGTTTTCCACGGGAAGTCTAGACTTGGATCTTCCTATGCTCACCCAACTCATTATGGAAACTGGTTAATCATAAATTGGGATGACACCACTGTTTATTTAGCAAAGATCACAATGATATGTTTATTTTGTATGAGTTTTTATCAAAAATTAGCGTCATAAAACTTGGCTAGTAAGAAGTTTTGTCCATTTAAATTATTACCTTCAAAATATTGGCTTTCTATCTGTTTGCTACATATCGCTAATAATAGCAATAATGAAGACCTTTCGCAAGATACTCCTGGACAGAATGGTCACAGCTATCAATAAGAAATTGCAACCTGAACAGACAGGTTTCAGAGCCAGTGGCGGATTAACGGGCGGGCTAACCGGGCGACCGCCCGGTCTGTCAGATTTAGAGGGGCGCCAAAATAAGAATCGGACAATATAAATAAATTGCATTTGATTTGGTATTATGTTTTATATATAAAATTATTTGTTATTTATTAATTTAGCAATGTTTTTATTCATTCATATCAATAGCATACTTATAAAATAAAGGCTTCTTATCTTTTGAAAAATAAACTGTAACCAAAGAATATCAAAAGAAAGTGACATGGTATACGTTTTTTTGTGAACGCCGTGCCGCGGAAAAAAGCGCGGGGCGAGGAGTAGCGAGACACTTCGTTGATAAGGGCGCACCTAAGAAGTCATTAGCAAAACTAGGATCATATCGTCGCTTTAAAGGTAAAAGTCACTAAGTACAATTTTTGTGAAAAATGAGTTAGATATACCAAATTGACAATTATTTGACATTTTTATCATATAAAACACTTATTAAGTGCATTACTATTCTCTACAACAGAAAAATGTAAAAATAAATTTCATTATTTGCGATATAATATATTGCTTACAACATCAAAACACCCTAAGTTACTTAATGATTTTTTTAATAGGTTATTCCGATTATTTGCTATAATACGTACTTAATGAATTCCATGGAAAGCTATAAAAAAAATCCGTTTATAATAAACGTGTTTAATTTCATATAGTTTCGTCAGTTTTTGTTATATTCTGCTAGTGACAAGAAGCATATATTTCGAAATGTACAAAACTAACCTGTTTATATAAAAATTATCGTACTTTTGTGTTAATTATTTTTAATTATCTTTCATTATTAGTTATTATATCTGAAATTTATTTTAATAACATTGGTAAGTTTTACATTTTATAAACTTAAAATGCATGTTCTACTTATTAAACTTTTTGCAGTAATTTGGAATTTTCGACACATAAAAAATTATCTGGATCACAAAAACGTAAAAGAAAATTGGAAAGAGAAAATGAATTTTCTAAAAGTGCAACATATCTATCCAACTATCTGCAATCAAATGTATCTAATTCAAATTTGCTTAACAATGCTTTTGGAGAAGGTACATCACAAAATGCAGATGTTAAAAATTTGAGTGCTATTAACTCAAACTTGCTCAAATTAACTCAAACTTGCTATTAACTAAAGAATTATCATTTCAATTATCAGATGTTAGAGAAATGACAATTTTCGAAAAATTGACCAATACTGAGGAAAATGTAGACTACATTTCTGAAAGTATTATTCAATATAATGATCCAGCTACGTGGCCTTTTCCTTTGCCGTCTGCTTTTCGTGATCACATTTTATCTTTCAAGACAAATTTTTTTTGTATAAATGAATTATTATTACCTACCTATTAGATTTTTGAGCTGTATCGCCTGCTTAGAAATAAATCAATATTAGTGAAATAATTATTTTTTGTTATTAAGTTTTGATTTTTTGTTTTTTAATACTTTTGTGAATAAAAATTGATTTATTAATTATTTTATTTTTTATTATTTTTTTTATGTCAACCAATTTTAGAATCTTGAAAAATTTTAGGGCGCCATAACAAGGAGTTCGCCCGGGGTGCAAGATTTCCTCGGTCCGGCACTGTTCAGAGCAAATAGTTCACGCACTGGTCATATTAATACCCCTTTGTATCTATTTTACGTTGACAATTAAAAACCATTCGATTCGGTCGATAGAGAACGCATTTGGGCTGATGTACAAAATATTAGAGTGCCTGTCAAGATAACATCCATTGTTAAAAATAGCTACAATGGTTACACATGTAGCACTATGCAGAATGGTAGCTTGTTAGCACCATTTCCAACCATTGCAGTTAAACAAGTTTGTGTAATGTTAATGATACTTTTCTCGATAGTTTTAGACGGCGTTGCTAAAGTATCAACAGCCAACAAACACAAAGGAATCATTTGGAATCCACTAAGATGAACGGTCAGACTGCGGTCGCTGGTTGTTGCATACGATATATTTAGAAATTAGAATTTATTGATTTTAAGGACACTACAGACCGAAGCCCCATTTGTGACCATACATAAAACAAATATAAAACAAGTAGAAAATATAACCAAATATGTACATTACATGTTTGAGAAAAGTAGATAAACAAAAGTAACAAAAACAGAGGAAATGAAAAATAAAATTATAAATATTACAATATACGCACATTGCATAAATTCACATTACATACAGTTACAATAATAATTGTAATGTATATGTTAGCTATCGCCTAAGCATGTAGAGATGCAGCTGAAGGACCTCGTGATGGAATCTGCGAAAGTTTGATTAAAAATCAATAACTTCAATACTGAAGAAATGCGCCTATATGCAGAAACCAATAAACCTTTCTTGCTGGATAACCATCAAATCGAGCGTGTAGATGATTTCCAGTACTTGGAGAATATTGTGACTATTGACGACGACTTGGATATAGATGCACGAGAGATGTTTCCTAAATTCTGGAAATTGTGCTATAATTAAATTACGCAGAACTTATAGGCAATGTTATTGGTGCCAGACAAGTCTTGACATGTTTATGCAACTATCTAGTGCAATATTGTTCAGTCTGATTTAGGTGTTTGACTGATATAGACGCGTTTTCATAGCACTGTTTTTGTAACCATGGAAGACGCAGCAAAATCTCAAAGAGCAATAATTTTATTTTTGTGGAAAGAAGATGTGAAAACATCAGAAATTATTCAGCGTCTGCAAGGAGTATTTGGTGAGTCTGCAGAATCCAAAAGTACTGTTTATCGGTGGATCGATCTTTTTAAAACCGGTAGAACATCACTAGAAGACGATCCACGCAGTGGGCGCCCAAGCACGTCGGTAAATGAAAGAAACATTACTGCCGTCGAAGACCTACTGAAAGAGGACAGGCGAATGACTATTCGTCAAATTAGTGTGCGCCTAGGGATAGGTACACGACAAGTTCATGACATCTTGCATGATTGTTTGGGCGTTAGCAGGGATTCGCCGCGCTGGGTGCCAAGGCTGTTGGAATAGGTGGATTCAGGAAACACCGAAAAAGTTCTTTAAGGACGGCTTAAAAAAATTAGTTTATCATTGGGATAAATGTATTCAGTTAAATGGAGATTATGTTGAAAAACTACATTGTAATATTGACGAAAATTAACAAAATAATAAAAATTATAGCTAAATTCCCAGAACTTTGGAAACATCCCTCGTAGAAAGCAAAATTCGCAAAGCAAGAGACACCTTCGTCCAACTTAGTCATGTATGGAAATTTGCGTTCTATATTACCCCCACGAAAACTACTCTCTTAAGGGTATACGTGACGTCAGTAATTATGTACGGCTGCGAGACTTAGCTTGTTGCAGATATTTTCAAGAAAAAAATATGATATTTGTAAATCAATATCTTCGAAGAATCCTTCGCATTTATTGGCACCGTGGAATAACAAAGACGGAATTGGAGAAAGGACTGTCCAAAGAGACATAAATTTATAAATAAAGAGAAGAAAGTATGGTAGATTATGGCACAGTATTCGAATAGCTCCTAACGAGGTGTGTCATCATGCATTAGTATACAATCCCTAAGACAGTAGGGGAAGAGAACGACCTAAGAACACTTGGCATTGATCAACACTGTCAGAGGTAAATACTCGGAGCTCTCAAAATCAAGACAAAAGGCACTACAATAACATCACTGACTTGTGACCAATGGCAGATGAATGAGTTAGCTGAAAACATTTTTAAATGATGTCCAGAATCATTCGATGATGGACGAGGCTTGATGATGATGATGATGATGATGAAGATTACGATGATGATGATGATTACGATGTTGATGATGATGATGATGACTACATATCACTACTAAAATCGTTTCCACTTATGAATACATATTTTTTAATTACTTTTTGGAATCGCTTTTAGATCATTTTTCGATTTATATTTTTACTTCCAATCGATGAAAAAGGCATGTTTTTAACCAATTTTTTTTTTTTTTTGAGGGACAAAAATGACACGGGGCCAAATTAAAATGACATTGTTCATCGACAGCTATAAGAGAAGTGTGTGTTGTTGCATTTTTGTATTTGTTGACATTGACATTCAAGATACAAATGACAGCTGCATCATACAAGTCTCTAATCACCTTCTAAATTTGCTAGGTATTACGCAACGCGCGCATTTCAGTTATTGTTTATTCAAACATAATTTTTAACATTAATGAACAAAGCATGACTCTCAAAAGTAACTTTATTTTCTCCTATTTTAGCAACAATAGTTATAACTTACTTATAGACATGTATTAAAATATTTATACTGATTTAATTGTTTAAGGATAATTAATAAAGTTCTTGAATAATATACTTTAGAATTATCTATGTCGAAAATTTAATTTTCTTTTGCCTGATAAATGAGGTCAACGAAGATGAATTGAGCAGAAAATAAAACTGCCGGATTCATTAACTGAATACGGAAATTAATTTTTAAATTTGTCTTACATTATTTATTTGTTTCCATTTATATCCTGATTCGTATCACAACAAAAATTATATTTAGAATACTGTTACGTAGTAATAATAAAAGATGAGACGCATTTTATTTAGATTTTTAACAATTATTACAATACTCTAATTAATAAAGTTAAAATAATAAATGTTATTAGTCAATATTATATCCCAGTTAATTCACAGTTTACTCTTTTAGGTATTTTACCGTGTAGTCCAGACTGGTCCGGGTATTCACTCTATAACTGTTCTGATTCCAATTATCTCAGTAACTGAATTGAACTCAACCACTTGTCTAACTCAGAGCCGTGCGGTGGCATGGAGCAATGGAGCGATCCCTTTCAGATATTTCACATTTGTTTATTTTTATAATATTTTCATTATACAAATTTTATTATTTGCTTGTTGCATCTTTATAAATTAGGTTTCAGTTTGTTGCGTTCACAATATATTTTCAAAGCAGTTAGATCATTCTGAAGCAAGTCATCTTCCTGCTTAGTCACTGTTTTATAAAATTTTAAATCATCCGCGTATAATGCGTAATGTGAATTTGAAAAACAATTAACAATATCATAAATGAAAATACTGAACAATAATGGACCAGGATGAGACCCTTTTGGAACTCCAGAGGTAACAGAAACAGTTTCTGATTCATAATTATTTACTGCAACAAACTGACTACGATTCGAAATGTAGGATTCCATCCAACGAAGAAGATCGCCACAAATATCAAACTACCCCAATTTCAAAATTAGGGTTTTATGATGGACTTTGTCGAAGGATTTACAAAAGTCGGTGTATATAGCTATAATTTGGCACCTATTCTCGATGTTGTCGCATAAGTATTGAATGTACGGTATCAAATTAGTAAGTACAGATCTACTCTTAAAGAAGCCATGTTGTTCAATTGGTAAATATTGTCTAATCATAAAAAATAATTGCTCCACGACACAAGTCTCGAAAATTTTACCAAAACAGGATAAAATAGAGATAGGTCTATAAATCTCTTGCCGGATTTAAAAATTGGAGTATACATATATAAAAATTGGCATACGAGTATTTACGAATATAAATTTTAATAATATAAATATAAAGTTTAAAAAGAATAAAAATTTAACTTAAATTTAATATAAATGTGTGGGGGCTCTGATATATAAATATGAAATGTCACGGTTGGCTGATTTTTTTATTTCATTTGTACTTACTCTGTACATCCCTCACATTATGGGTTCCAAGACTTGCGAGCGGATCAAGTCTGGACTCCCCTATTAGTTCACTAGCTGGTTGCTATGATTCTTGGAAGGATTAAGGGTTGTTCAATTAAACTCAACATTTTAGCTAATCTACTTTAATTATGATACGGTTTAAATATTCACACTAATTACACTAGACTTACAATTACGTCGATACAGCTAAATCCAAATAAGTCATTCACAAACACTAACCACTGGACTCTTTAGCACTAATCACTAATTTGTCCACTGGACACCACAGTCCTGACTGACATCCTCTAAAACCATTTATCTGTCACATTTCTTTAGCTGGGCACTACACTAACGTTCATACGGAATTACTTGTTACATTTTACTAGTCCAACCGAACACCCTAAATGACTTTAACCCATGGTTAACAAAATCTCACTCTAATTAAAAACACGACTTAACTTCACGACGGTTTAAAATGAACTCTCAAACATGACTCAACCACTACGACGGTTTAAGCTGAACTACTTAAAACGCGACCACCCTGAAAAGCTTACATCGTGCAACTGTTAAATGTCATTTAACACCTCTTGACTGTCTGTCTTGTACTATCTTAAATTTTCTAATTTATTGGTGATAACTCAGATAAATATCCCATTAGAAAATAGCCCAATCATAATATTTATATCTCAGACAAAAATTAATTATTATTTATGTGCTTAAGGTTGTTGTATATTTTTAACACAATAATTTACGATTCACTTTTCATGTTACATTTTCAAAAGTGTCAAGTTGCAATAATAAACAAGTCTACCGTTATCTGAAATGCCCTTTCTAAGAAATAGATTATTTTTTTATCGTTTAAAAGATTAAATATTTTACTCTAATTGAATGATTATAATGAATTTATTTATGAAATTTTTATTTATGAAATAATACCAAAATTACCCCCCTTAAAAATGCATACATATTCGCAGTGGCGGATTAAAGGGCGGGCTAACCGGGCGACCGCCCGGTCTGTCAGATTTAGAGGGGCGCCAAAATAAGAATCGGACAATATAAATAAATTGCATTTGATTTGGTATTATGTTTTATATATAAAATTATTTGTTATTTATTAATTTAGCAATGTTTTTATTCATTCATATCAATAGCATACTTATAAAATAAAGGCTTCTTATCTTTTGAAAAATAAACTGTAACCAAAGAATATCAAAAGAAAGTGACATGGTATACGTTTTTTTGTGAACGCCGTGCCGCGGAAAAAAGCGCGGGGCGAGGAGTAGCGAGACACTTCGTTGATAAGGGCGCACCTAAGAAGTCATTAGCAAAACTAGGATCATATCGTCGCTTTAAAGGTAAAAGTCACTAAGTACAATTTTTGTGAAAAATGAGTTAGATATACCAAATTGACAATTATTTGACATTTTTATCATATAAAACACTTATTAAGTGCATTACTATTCTCTACAACAGAAAAATGTAAAAATAAATTTCATTATTTGCGATATAATATATTGCTTACAACATCAAAACACCCTAAGTTACTTAATGATTTTTTTAATAGGTTATTCCGATTATTTGCTATAATACGTACTTAATGAATTCCATGGAAAGCTATAAAAAAAATCCGTTTATAATAAACGTGTTTAATTTCATATAGTTTCGTCAGTTTTTGTTATATTCTGCTAGTGACAAGAAGCATATATTTCGAAATGTGCAAAACTAACCTGTTTATATAAAAATTATCGTACTTTTGTGTTAATTATTTTTAATTATCTTTCATTATTAGTTATTATATCTGAAATTTATTTTAATAACATTGGTAAGTTTTACATTTTATAAACTTAAAATGCATGTTCTACTTATTAAACTTTTTGCAGTAATTTGGAATTTTCGACACATAAAAAATTATCTGGATCACAAAAACGTAAAAGAAAATTGGAAAGAGAAAATGAATTTTCTAAAAGTGCAACATATCTATCCAACTATCTGCAATCAAATGTATCTAATTCAAATTTGCTTAACAATGCTTTTGGAGAAGGTACATCACAAAATGCAGATGTTAAAAATTTGAGTGCTATTAACTCAAACTTGCTCAAATTAACTCAAACTTGCTATTAACTAAAGAATTATCATTTCAATTATCAGATGTTAGAGAAATGACAATTTTCGAAAAATTGACAAATACTGAGGAAAATGTAGACTACATTTCTGAAAGTATTATTCAATATAATGATCCAGCTACGTGGCCTTTTCCTTTGCCGTCTGCTTTTCGTGATCACATTTTATCTTTCAAGACAAATTTTTTTTGTATAAATGAATTATTATTACCTACCTATTAGATTTTTGAGCTGTATCGCCTGCTTAGAAATAAATCAATATTAGTGAAATAATTATTTTTTGTTATTAATTTTTGATTTTTTGTTTTTTAATACTTTTGTGAATAAAAATTGATTTATTAATTATTTTATTTTTTATTATTTTTTTTATGTCAACCAATTTTAGAATCTTGAAAAATTTTAGGGCGCCATAACAAGGAGTTCGCCCGGGGTGCAAGATTTCCTCGGTCCGGCACTGCATATTCGTATATCACGTATGCTAAGCTTTGCCACAAAATGGCAGTCTGATGTTGCATGTCGATACTGTGATGAACCTGTAAATATATAGGGGGAAAAATGGACAGCACGTTATTGCTCTGCACTTGATTTGTCATAAGCTCAAAGCAATTTAATGGAGTACAATTATTTGGAATTGCATTTAGTTAACCTCTAATAGTATTTGTTTACCATTGGCCAATGAGACAGAACCACAGCTATTCCTTTGTGTTTTGATGTTTATGTTGATATTTGACATCATATCAGAAATTTCGACTGATGTATACTAGCAATTAATTATTGTAACTATCGAATCACTCACATCTGTACATATCCCACCCAACAGGGTTCGGTCAATGGCTTGTTCACTAATCAATATGATTATTCAATGATTCATTATGAAGACGACCTGATGTATGACCTGAAATATGAGGACAATACCACAGGATCTGATTTGACACAATTAGACTTACTAAACATAATGGGCCATGTTCATAATCTTTTACTAAATATTGCAATTAAGCGTTACTTGTTAAAATAAGCAAGTACGATACTATCGTTAGTAGTGTTCATAATCACAATACTAAGATATTTTAACTAATATCGATGTAAATTTGACAATGTTGCTGTTGGCATTAGAAAGAGATATACATATGCATTGTTCAACATGTTAAAAGAGATGGAAGGCGTGTTACTAGCTTGTATTATCGCGGTATAAACACAAACATAACCTAGTTTCATAGAAAGCATTGTTAAAATTAATTTAAATAACCATTAATAAAGTAAGTATATTATATATATTTTATTATGTTATGTAACATAATAGAAGGTATTTATATCTAACAATTTTTTAGAATGTCCATAAAGCGAGAAAGGGGAGAAAATTGAACAAGTGAAGAAATTCTTGAATCGTGCGTACTACCCCTCCACCGAGCAACAATAACGGCTATTTTACAATTTGCATCACAAATAAAGTGTGAAAAAATATAATAAATTATCTTATTGTCATTTACCTGTACATTTAATGAATGGAAACCTTTACGACATACATATGCATTAGAGATGGGAATTTCGGCTCAGTTTGCGGAACCGGATCAGTGGAGGTCGTTCAGTTTGTTGAGCCGGTTCATTGATCCGGCTCAGTGATCCGGTTAAGTAAACATGTTTCCAAAACACAGGACGGTCGTTAGTTCGTAGGTAGAAAGTCGCTTAGAGCCGGTTCTTGCTTAGAGCCGGTTCTTGCAATATATGAACTGTAAATATGATCCCGAGACACAGGTCGGTCGGTCGTTCGGTCGTAGGTAGAACGTCGTTTACAGTCGGCTCTTGCTTAGAGCCGGTTCTTGCAATATATGAACTGTAAACATGATCCCGAGACACAGGTCGGTCGGTCGTTCGGTCGTAGGTAGAACGTCGCTTAGTGCCGACTCTTGCTTAGAGCCGGTTCTTGTAAACATGATCCCGAGACACAGGTCGGTCGGTCGTTCGGTCGTAGGTAGAACGTCGCTTAGAACCGACTCTTGCTTAGAGCCGGTTCTTTTAAACATGATCCCGAGACACAGGTCAGCCAGTTGCCGGTCGTTCGGTCGTAGGTAGAACGTCGTTTAGCCCCGACTCTTATCTAACATTTTTGAAACAAACAATTCACTTTATGTAGCTACTGTATTTTAAACCAGATGTGTTAAGTTTATGGCGACGTTTATTGCCCTTATAAATCGGACATCTGGGATTTGGGCAATATTTTAAATATTTTTATATAGTATGGTTGTAAGAAAATACAGACTAAGCCGATTAGTTTCAAATAAACTGCCCTACAAATTGATGACAAAATACACTTTATGATAATACATTACAAGCCAAGTTCTCGCGAAGTTCAACATGACATCGACCCAGATCCGGATCACTCCGGTCACTGTTCACAATCGCCCGACCTATCGTATTCTTGAAACTTGAAACTATACAATGAGCCGTGAGCCGGCTCATTTCAATTTGGTGAACCGTGTCACTTCGGTCAGTGTACTGAGCCGGCTCAGTGAGCCGGTTCGTTCATGAACGACCCATCTCTAATATGCATCACGATAAGGTCCAACTGGATTTTTGATTTTTATGTGCGTCCCATCAATAGCACCAACTATATTAGGCATTTGAGCAATGTCATAAAATTTTCTTTTTATAGATTCTAGTTCTAATTCTAGTTATAGATTCGTTTTCTGGCTAAGGCAAAACTAACACTTTTTATAATTCAATAATATTTAGAGTTCAGTAGAAATACTTCCACCTTTTGAAGATACCGGTTTTATATCGTCATTTAAGATTTCAATTAATGTTCGAACTCTGTCTTTTGTAAATCTATAATTTTTTTTGAAATCTTCTTCACTTAATATTTTTTCTTTTACTATAAAATTTTCTTGGCAATTGTGCCCGTAATTCATGAATTTCACGAATATCACGCAAATCTCTTATATACATGATTAAAGTTAATCAGTATTATGAACACAATTGCTATTTTAATGTATTTAATACAGCCTCTCCGCACTTCTAAATCTGTACTACTAAATTAGAATTTACTAAGCACTACTAACAATAATTCTGTATTATGAACACCCATTTTTAGTAACGCTTAGCATACTTGTCTTAGTAGTGCTACTAAGATTTAGTAAAACATTATGAACATGGCCCATTAATTTTGATTTTAATTTTTGACCATACCCTGGGCACTCTTATGGAGAAAATCAACATTCGCTTTTAGTATGGGGCCAAGCCGCATATTGGCGCTGTTGTTGTTAGACATAGAAACATATATATGACTCATATATACCCTTCTTTGTTTAAGATTGTGTTAGTAAATGTCAGTTAGCGTTAATTTACAAGAAATTCTATTTCGCTGTTGACATTGTTTAACATTTTATTGTTATGGAACCCTTATATTAAATAAAAATAGTGCGGATGGCGAGACCTACAAAACACGCTGGTTTGTGTTTCAAGTTATTAGATTGTTGTACTTTATTATTATGTATTTGTAGCCTGAATTGTCAGAGTTCTGTTAACTGTATCAGGCATGTCAATTTTAGTTTTGGGGAGTGTGAGCACTCGAAGAAGTTGTTACTTTATATTATAAAATATTTTATTAGGATATTTTTTTATAGTTATGTAAAATAAATTAATTTAGTTATTGTAGGAAAAAATTGCAGAGTTGCTAAAAGATGTACTAAATATTTTAAGTATGTTTTGAAAAATATAAATATGTTTTCGTGTAATTTATGTGTTTTATTTACCTAAAATTATAAGAGAAATTTTAAATACTAGCTCCAGTTTTTTTAATATTATGCAGTATGTCTGTATTATTGACTGGCTTCCAAAAAAGTTTGGGGCCAAGCCGTCATTGCAGCGCCAGTACAGATGTATTTGGATTCCCCATTAGTGGCAGGTCTATAGGTTGTTGTCTATGGGTAACACGATTGATTTGAGATTACCTATTTTCTATTAATTTTTGCTATTCTAAAACCCTTATACCGCCCTCATACCAAAAATTGTAGCCAAACGGCTAAACCTAGGGAGTTGAAATATTTTTTAAATTCTGAGTAGGGTATCAAATGAAAGGTCTTAATACGTGGATTAACGATAAAAATTATATTTTTCAAAAAAAAAAAAAAAATTACGCGATTTTTGCCAAAAATATGCAAAAAAAAAAATCAGCTGTGGCCACCACGGGACCGACCGCCATCATAATGTAATTGTATAAAATACATTCTAGCAGCAGAGTAGAAATAACTTGGCTTAATATTTTCTAAAAGAGATATTATTTATCATGACCATGGAAACGTTACATATAATTATGAAAAATTGAGACAAATTTTTTTTTAAATTTTATAAAAAAATTCAAAATTTTTCGTTTTATCAAAAAACGTCTCAAATAAGAGTTATTCGTAATTGCATTTATAGTAACTTTTGTTAAATAAATTTTTTCTAAATATTTTTCTGTTGCTAAATATTCGCAAAAATCTTAAAATCGACACGAGTAAACTCCCATTTTTAGTGAACCGATTTTTACCAAAAATTGATCAACTTGTGTCATTGAATTCAAAAGCTTAAATATGCAGTTTCATAAACATCCTTTCAGCCGAATTTGCTCTGCACGTTTACACAGACCGACGGACAGACAGACGGACAGACGGACAAACAGACGGACAGACAGACCGACAGACATCATGCTAAAAATAGTCAAAACGTTATGTAGGGACCTCAATTCGTGCAGATCCATCGAAATCTCGAAATGTCAAAATCGGTATGATCACAATACCTCCCTTATATATGTTGACGATCGGTAAAAATATATCCCACGTCCTGTAGCCCAGATGGTTTAAACTAAAAATCTGAAAAAATTCTAAGTAATGTACATTGGTGTGAGCCGGAACAGTACAACAGGAATTTTTGATCAGATTATGTTTTCGGAAAATAACGCATTTTTTGTGTTTTCTGGTTGACGATTTACAAAAGATTTACAATAGACAGACAGACGACAAAATGATGGTATAAGGGTTTTTTGGTCATACCTACAAAACCCTAAAAATGTAAAGCAAACATTATAATTCTGAACTTCATGACCTATACGGTCAGTTGACAGCCTCGAATTGTGTCAAGCTCAAACTAAAATGAATTGGACATGTCGAAAATCATCTGAAGAAATTAAAAATACGAAACTGGAAACAGATGGCTAAAGATAAAACAAGTTGGAGTGCTCTTTTAAAGGATTATAAATTAAATACTCTCAAAAGAAACGGTTTCAAGTAAAAAGTTCATAATTAAAAAGTTGTTAAAATAAAAAACAGATAAAAATAGTATATACAAAATCTTTACTAACTTAGTAATCCACTAAGACCAAATCCCAGAAATAACGCCTTTTATTTCTGCAACAAGCAAACTAGAAGAGAATTAAATATTAAGTGGAACAGAGATCTAAAACATAGGTACCTTGGTGTCACCCTGCACAGAACCTAATGCTCTTGATACTTTAATTATTTTATTTATTTATTTATTTATTTACTTATTTATTTATTTATTTATTTTTCTTATCTCCTCCCACTTTACTCCTCTCTTCGTTGCAGGTTCTTTTGTTTCTTGGTGCCAGGTTTTTCTCGGTCTTCCTGGTCTAACTTTCTTCACTGTTCTTGCTTCATAAACTCTTTTTACTATTTTGTCTTCACTCATTCTGTGTATATTTCCCAGCCATCTTAGCTGTCCTTCTTCTATTATAGTCTCTACTGGTTTTGTGCCTAGTTTTTCCCTAAATACTTCATTTCTTATTCTGTCCAATTTTGTTTTACTTCGATTTTCCTTAAAAATCTCATTTCGGAGCTTCTTATTTTAGACCTGTGCGTCTCTGTAGTGGTCCAGGATTCTGAGCCGTATGTCAAAATTGGTACTGTCACTTTTTTGAAGATCTCTACCTTGATGTTAGTTGGTATTTCTTTTTTAGTTAAGAACGGTGCTTTGATGCTGTTGAACATTCTTCCTGCTGCACCTACTCTTTCCATAATTTCTTCATCCATTTTTCCATCTTCCGCGAAAACTGTTCCTAGGTATTTGAATTTTCCTACCTGTTCTATTATTTTGTCATCTATTTTTATCTTGTGTTGCATTTTTGTCCTGCTTATTACCATTGTTTTTGTTTTTTGTGTGCTAATTTTCATATTTATTTTCTTCAATTCTTTATTGTATTGGTTCAGGTTGTTTTGTAGTTCGTCCTCGTTCCTTTCATTATGACCATGTCATCCGCATAGCAAAGTTCTGCTACTTTCACATTTTCCATTTTCCAGTAGCCCACACAATATTCTTTAATATTTTGTCTCACTTCTTTTATGGCGTCGTCTAGAACCATTGAGAACAGTAGCGGACTCAGTACGCACCCTTGTCTGAGTCCGTTTTCCGTTATAAAAGATCTCGATACTTCATTTCTTGTTCTGACATAATTATTGCTGTCGGTATACAGACTTTTAATATTTGAGATGGTGCTTTCATGAATGCCTCTGTTTTTAAGTGTCAACCAGACGTCTTCTCTGTTCACTGCTTCTTCAATGCTCTTGATATAGCCCGTAAATAAAATAAAATAAAAAATAAGTAGCGTAATAATAATTTTCTGTTTAATTTCTTCCTAAGTTTATTGCTACGATTTCAAAAAGAAAGTGTTTTTAAATTGTTAAATTCTTTGTAAATGAATTAAAATTCGTCACGTAATGTATATTTGTCTAATGGCTTCAATTCACACGATACAAAACACCGGATGACCTAAAATATTCGTTTAACATGCCAACGGTATAATCGAAACCCGTGCAAGGAAACACTTGCTCCAAATCGCCATTTATTGAGAATCTCCGTGTATTTTAGCAGTGACATCTAGCGCGGAAACGGTGTAACTATTAATCTAATTTGGTTCTTATTACAATGGTACTTCCTGCAATCTGTGCCGAGTCCTGAAAGGTTATATTGGCACTATTGTCCTATCACATGGTGTCAGAGGTTCAACGAACTAACAAAACATACCCTCCTTTGACTTTACGCCGGTCAGTAGCGTACAAATGTCTCATAACTATGTGCCCTCAAAGCATATCTATGGAAATGCGGTCACATTGTTTGGTTTACTTTGTTTACTTTTGCTGCATCTTCTGAGGTTGGGAAGCAATTAACATAACCTTAACTTATGGACTTATTTGTTATTGTTTTACAAGATACACACATAAAAATTTTCTTAGGATATTGAAAAATAACAAAAACTTCATAACTTTTATGCAGGGTACCTCAAATAATTATAAAGAGCTTATAGTAGGTTATGATAATTTTGAATAGAGCTTTTTTTGCTATTCAGTTATATAAAAAAGTTCTATTTTATTTTCGTAAATAATATAAAACAAAATAAGAAAAACTTGACAAAATAATCGCTGTATCGATGATAGCTATTTTTAGAATAGAAAAATTGATGTGAAGTGTGAATTTTTACACATTGCAGGGTTTCGCAGGTATTTAGTAAGTGAATGATGGTTATTTGGGATGCCAGAACAAATTTTATGTTAAAATATTTTTTTTTTTGTTAATTTTAATTCGAATGCCTAATACCATTATTTAGGTTCCTAAATATGTGCAGTATTTATATATATATATATATATATATATATATTGCAAGGTTTATTAAGATTTTGATAATTGCCCTTTCGTTGTTTGGTTGTTGGCTTCCATTGGTTGTTATAAGTCATAAGCTCCGCTTCTCTGATTTCGTGTACATTGAAACAAAATTAAATTATAATTTCTTTATTTTCCACTGGTTATTAAATTTACGCTTTTAAAAATTTAATGCAACATTTGCCAAAATATAACTAGAATTTTGAAAAAATAATTTAAACAAAATAAAAATGCAAAAAAAAAACAAAAATAATATTATCTCCTCTCGCACGGATCGAACTCAATTTAAGGTAAGAAGCGAGCACCATAACCACTACACCAGGATACACCCTCTAGTCTAGCGTGTTACTTAACTATAACTTTTGTACTTTATTAACCAAAAACCAAAACAAAAAATTCATTTAAATAACGCATTTTTTGACGACACCAGAGGGGCGGAGCATATGACTTAAAACAACCAATTAAAGCGATAGGCGCAATTTTCAAAATCTTAATGAACCTTGCTGTATGTAAAAAAAAACTGCATATGTTTAGAAATCTAAATAATGGTATTAGGTATTCGGATTAAATATACCAAAAAAATATTTTAACATAAAATTTGTTTTTAAAGCTCTTAGATTGACAGACGATAAATTATTTAAAAAATATCGTTCATTTTGCCGTGATTACTACAAAGCAAAATTTGTCCTAAACACTCAGCATGCCGCTTTCACTTATTATATACCTGCGAAACCCTGCAATTTGTGAAAATTCACACTTCACATCAATTTTTTTACAAGATGACAGCAGAATATCGAAAAATAAAAATTCGAAGTAGGTGAGGGATTCGAACCCGCGTTCTTGTACTTCGTAGGCAACCGTCCTACCACGGAACCACGGCAACTCATATTCGAGTTTCACCAAGTAACACTATAAACTATTCAATTGTTATTTAACATTGTTTTAATTTTTCTAGCGTCGCTTTAAAAGAAAGTTTTAAAACCACTAGTTTAGATCATTTAAAAATAACCTGTATTTTTCCGCATTTAAAATTTCCGCCACTGTCGTATTGCATTGGCAGCATTGATCTTTAAATGTTACCGCTCCGCTATCCCTTGCTATGACGTCATACTGTATAACAATGACGTCACACCAGAACTAGGTCACGAAGGGTGCAATAAACTCGTGGCGTCACTGAGGAGAAAACCATAATAAATGGAGAATATTTTTCGGGGATTAAAGATAGAAGGATATAATTAGACTTGATTGTTTTTGAGGTTTGGCTTAGAAATGGGTAGGCAGTAAATTTTACTTGTCATTTTCAGCGTGTTATATTGGAACATTAATTATATTTTTTTAAACGTTTTATTTTCAATAAAAACATTACTGAATTTCATGATAACTGGTTGAGTAAACAAACTGTTTACAATAAATTACTTATTAAAATAACAATTGGACATTTTAAAATTATAGTAATGGTGTTGTTTACTTTAGGCTGGCAGAAAGGTGTTCAGATTGATTTATAAATCACCCGTTGGGCTTTTTTGTTTACAATTCATATACTATTGGACCGTGAAGCGTGCCTGAGAAAACTCTGAGTAATGTACTGTGCGTCATTATGCCATTACGGCGAAGATTTAGCTGTGCTAGCATAGCACAGCCCAACAGACATTTTGGTGCATGCGAGTTTTTAACTGTCACAGAATGTAATGTAATTTTTGGGCACAGAATCCAAAACAGCCGTCAGATTTGGTCTATCAGATCTAGTTTTTGAGATACGCTATATTGGCCTCTTTTACAATAAAATATCTTATTTTTTAACACCACACAATCGTGGTGTTAAGAAATAAGATATTTTACATGGGGTTAAGAAATGAGATATTTTACGTGGTGTTAAGAAATAAGATATCAAAAACTAGATCTGATAGACAAAATCTGACGGCTATTTTGGACTTTGTGGTGTATTTTTCACGTTATTACTGTTACCATTTGCTCCAACTGCCGGTTACAAACACAAAAGAGACAATAAAAGGTATTTATTTCACAAAGTAGATATGATCGCTTTGCGTTTTATAAAAACTGAATAACTTTGTATTTACTTAACAATAACGACCAAATATTTTTGCAATTTAAAATAATGTTTAGCATAGGAAATGAATGAAATTCTAGCAAAAATGCAATAAGTTTCAACGCTACGAAGCATATGATAAAATCATGTGCATGAAACTGGCAAAGGGTTATAATTTTCTTTCGTTTCCCATACTGTATGCATGCATATCTGGAAATTTGAGAACACTACGTGAAAACAAACTCACACGAGGTGCAAATCATGGTGAAAATTATATAATATAATTAAAAGTTTTAAACAAAATTTAATGTAAAATGAATACCTCAATGTCTTCTTCACTCATTGTGATATCCGGAGTTAATTAACAGCCCATCTAAAAATGTTTAAATTAAATAATTAAAAAGAACAAGTAACTAACTACAAAAAATATATATTTATAATTTCAAAAAAATATAACAACAACACCTTAATTTCGTAAAACTTTCATAGAAATATCGTATCTCTAAGAAGGCGGCAATTTACGCAAAAGTAAAGCATTACTAAGGTTCCCTAGTGATAACCTGATGCACACAATAACAAACATAACACAACCCAACAGACATTTTGGTGCCTGCGAGTTTTTAACTGTCTCTAGGTAATTTTTGGGCACATAATCCAAAATACCCGTCAGATTTGGTCAGTTTTTGAGATACGCTATATTGGCCTCTTTTACAATAAAATATCTTATTTCTTAACTTGTATATTTTTCACATTATTACTGTTACTATTTGCTCCAACTGTCAGTTACAAACACAAAAAAGACAAAGTAAGGTATTTATTTCACAAAGTAGATAAATATATATTCATCACTTATCACTTAAAAATGTTCTTTTGTACGACTTTCTAGCACGGAGTTTACCAGAACAGTCTTTCTGAAGACTCCAACAGTAGTAGGCCATCATGTAGTTATCTTATCTTCCTTGATATCTATCTTCCATAGTTTTATGTCCTGATGGAATCTTTCCCCCGGTTTTTCACTAAAATCACCTAGGTTTTCTGGTAAGTGGTCATAATACAACCGAGAATATTAAAGTTGGAAAGCATATTTTCCACTAATTCTCTGCCTTATTATTTCCAAGAATATTTTGTACAATTTGAATGAATGAACACCAAGAATTAGATTCAATCTCGTTCATTGATGCGGTTGGATTGAACTGTGGATCTTCACTAGGTTGCCTTATTTGAGGACCATCAAATATTCTGGCTTTCAGTTTTTCAGAGTTAATCCCAGGAAATTTACTTGTCAAGTAGACTACACAATGTCCATCTCGATTTAAAGCCTTCAAAAATTGCTACATAATCCCAAACTTGATATGCAAGGATGGAAATATAATTTTCTCTCTCGTAACCAAAGGTTCGTTGACAACGTTTTGTTTTTCTTGAATGATGACATTTCTAAACGGAAATCACCCAATTTGTTAACCCAATTCTGATCCTTAGCTCTGCTGTCCCAAAGACATAAAAAACAAGGATATTTTGTATATCCACTTTGCTGTCCAAGGAGGAAGTTTACCGTTTTTAGATACAAAACTAAAATCAATTAGTGTGTATCTCAAAAACTAGAGCTGCTACGAAAAATTCAGGTATTTTTGGAATCAGCACATCAAAAATATCCAAAATCAGTTATTACTTTTCCGGCACCAAGATAAAAAAATTTGTTGGGCAGTATAATATAATTGCTAAAAGAAGGAGAAGAAGAAAATAAACGAAGAAAAGATAGAAGATGAAGTGAATTTTCTTAATGGAGAAAATAGGTACTGAAGGAGAATAAAAATATACAAAAATTTAATTGATAATAAAACAAAATATCAGGAATATTTTAAAATATCATGTTCCTCAATATTTTGAGCCTTATAATTTATATTATGAGCCTCTAATAATCATCGCCATCTGGTTCGATTATTTGTATAGGCTTTGATTCCTGGCCAAAATTTTTCAATCCGTCCAATTTTTTGAGAAATGGACCTGCGCCAGGTAATTGTAAGTCTACCTCTTCTGTGCACTCTTTGAGGATTCCATTTAAGTGCCTGTTTGGATATAGTAAGACTTCCTCAGTGTGTGTTCATCCACTTCTATCTCCAGGCCATTATTTATGTTGCGATTGGTTTTTGGCTTGCTAGACTGCATAGATCTGTATTTGAGATTGTGTTTGGCCAGAAGATTTTGCAGAGACACTTGTAACCAGAAGATTATCTAGTTGGTTACTCTCCATGTTTCACACACATATAGAGCTATGGAAAGAACGGAAAGACTTTCCGGATACGGTTTTCAACGTTAGACAAAGCTTCTCCTTAACCGCTAATACGACCAAGCATTACTTAGACTCCTTGTTTCGTCTTGATTTATGGTATTTGGTGTAGTAGCAGGCGTTGGCCTATTATTTTTGTTTTGAAAACATAGCAATTGAGTTTTTTGAAAGTTGAGATTTGAGATTAGTTCGTGAACGTGTTAAGACATATTTCAATTAATGTTACGTGCGTATCACGTTATTCGGTTGTACTAAACCAATATTTATACCACATATCAAAGTGTCTGGTGTGCTTGTTTCGACTGCAAATGTTCCTTTGGCGTTGTCAAGAAGACTACATCTGGGCGCCCAGAAAATTATCTATCCACCAGAACAAAAGTTAGTAACATCTGTTTGTTGAATAATCGCATAAGACACTGTAGTCAAACGTCCGTCGTGTCTACGGTATTATCTTATAACTTTGTGTGGTACGCTCAAAATTACACATCAGTTAGCGGTTTGCCTAGAGCCGATACACTTATTTCTTTTATAAAGTCATTTGATCATTTGTCTACTGGCAAGTATCTTCTGACCGTTCTTTTGAGATCCTAAAGGAATTATCTCGACTTTATCTATCATCGAAGGACAATTAATGATGTATTCTATTGCGAATTTTTAGAAAAACGATAAATCGCTTCAAAAAAGGACACGTGCCAATCCGCAGTGTGTTGCTTCTCCACAAAAACGCGAGGTCTTACACCGCCATAACCCAAGATAAATTGACCCAATTGCACAGGACTACAATTCTTGTTTCCATAAAATGGAAATTGGCAGGTTCTAGCTAGAACAGCAGACGACAGATGGACCAAACTGATTCTCGAGTGAAGACCATGGGCATATAAACTTAGCCGAGGAAGTCCGTAAACCCTCTGGACTGATGATTTAAAGCGTATATCTATGAACTGGCTACAAGAATCTCACCATACAGAAGAGAGCACATTTTAAGAGGGGTCTATATCCAGCAATGAATTCAAACGGCTGGAAGTTGAATATCCCTCTTGTAGCCCTGACTTGTTCCCGTATGATTTCCATCTGTTCGGGCCACTCAAGGAGGCGTTGGGAGAACAACTATTCGAAAACTGTTTATAAATATCAAACAAGTGGAAGTTGGTTCTTGTGCAAGTTGTTTCGGATACATCCCACATCTTTTCATAAATCGGAAATTAGAAAGTCAATCCGGGGGCATATGTTCTTGGACGTTTACAAAAATTATGTAATCTATTGCATTAAATTTGATATTTTGCTTTTGTTAAAACTTTTATTAAAAAAATAGATATGGGTGATCTCATGTGATTAAAGGATTGTTTATCAACTGTAGTTGGCGTAGAATCTAAATTTCAATCACCTAAACAAATAACGTGGGAGTTGTTTACAGCTATTCAGCTGTTTACAACATATTGTATATAACTATATTTACGCGTTTGCAATTATAGGTATAAAGTTTTCTCATTCAATCGCCAATCTATTTACATATGGTTTAATACTGACCTGCTTAACTACGGAATCCCTGGAGCATCACAATCTACCATATTCGAATAATTTTCAGTCTTTCAAAACTTTATAATTTAACTTTGTTCAAAACCCTTTCATGACCACACATAGATCAGATCTGAAAGAAGTAATTAAAATATTTTCCAATAAGTTAAATACTTCAAATTTCATCAGGATTTTGTACTAAAAAATTCTTCATCCTACAATATGCGTTATAATTTTATTTCTAGACATTATATCTAATAATGAAATGGTTTATACTGGACACTAACTTCATAGAACTAATGTATTATTACGGGGTTTGACAGGCCTTGAAAAGCGTCCACTAATCGCCAACTTCAACAACCTTTTGAGCCAGGTCATATTAGAGACTAGTGGAGTTAAATTCAACGGCTGCATACCAAACACTGGCGCTATGCAAACGCGGAAATTACGCCAGATCCAGTACCCACACAATGCAGAGTGATCCGAGCAGCATTGCTTTCTGCATCCTGCAGATCAAAGAAGTGACAGAAGATCTGCAGGCGGGAATGAACTCGATTTTCATTAGGAGGCTTTTATACCACCCAAGACACCAACTATCAGGACAACAAGCTTAACTTTATACCCTGGATACAGCCTTCTAAGCTCGGACAAGAGATCCGTGTACTTGGACCTCTTTTCTTCCTCCTTGAAAGAGATATTCTTCTCAGCTGGACTTGAGAATTCGATCACAAACATCTGTTTGGTCCTGATATCCGGGAAGGTTATGTCTGGCTTAGTGGCTCTCAGTAACCTCGAGTTGGGGACGGAGTAATTCCAATAAATGCAGCATGGGAAATTTTCCACCACCGATTCTATGCCAGAAGGAATACGGTATAACCGGTATTTGGTCAATACTAAAGGCATGTCTAAGATGGCAATAGAGCACGCGGAAAGCAGCATTATGTAGAGACACGTAGCTCCACGCTGCAAGTGATAGACAAACAGACAGAATGTGCATAATTATTTCAAGATGGTGGTGGCACAATCTACAAAGTGTGGACTCCATTGGAATTCCACTGCAATTTGGAATATGCGGGCCCTGTACGTCAAAGTCTTTATAACACCATCCTGACAGGCAAACACAAAACCTTCCGTTTCCAGTCTCAAATCAGCAGACTTAAGAAACGAGAACATGAGTTCGGTGGACTCTAGACTTTTAATATGTTTTAAGAACACAGAGTACATACTTAGCAATAGTAACGCGTAACGCGTTGCTAGACAAATTTGTTTTTTGCATCAAGTTTTAGCTTTCATCTAGTTTTAAGACTTTTGTGCAACGAGGCATTACTGTAATGCAGGTACCAGGATATTGGATAGTGCCAAAAAGTCTAGTGGGGATGCCGGGACTCCAGACCTCATATCGAGACAATTTCTGTTAACCGGGACATCTGAAAACCCTATGCATATATAAAAAATTACATGAATCCCAATCTTAAATAGTTATAATCATTTTACGATCTTAGCATATCACCTATTACAGACTATTCCGTAGTACTCACTATCTGTTAGACATAATGCTATATTCATTTAGATCAGTTCGCTGCTTCAGCAAATATGCCTGACATTACTAGTGTTATAGTCATGTCATTGTGGAACAGAAACAGAATAGTGTAAACAGAAATTTCAATTAGTGTATCTTGTGATAAAGGCACTTCATGTCAAGCCAACGCTCAGTTGAACACAGTTGGCGGGTCTCACCATCGATCAATGATTAGATTACTAGATAAAGTGATTCAGCGTTGTTTCACAGAATAAAAATATAACAATGTGTGAATTTGTCACACATTTCAGGCACTCGCAGGTATCTAGTCTGTGAATTCAGTCAGTCAACAGGTATGAATGCTAGAAATAATAACAATAAAAAATTATGTGAAGTGTGAATTTTCACACATTTCAGGGTTTTGCAGGTATTTAGTAAGTGAATGATGATTATTTTCGATGCGAAAACAAATTTTATATTTAAATATTTTTTTTGTTAATTTTAATTCGAACGCCTAATACCATTATTTAAGTTTCTAAATATGTGCAGTATTTTTTTTTTATATATAGCATGGTTCATTAAGAATTTTAAAAATTGCGCCTATGGCTTCCATTGGTTGTTATAAGTTCCGTCCCTCTGATTTCGTGTACATTGAAACAGAATTAAATTATAATTTAAACAATTTCCATTGGTTACTAAATTTACGCTTTTAAAAATTAAATGCAACATTTGCCAAAATATAACTAGAATTTTGAAAAAATAATTTACACAATATAAAAATTAAAAAAAAAAAACAAAAAATAATATAGTCTCTCCTCACAGGGTTCGATCCCTTTCGGATCGGGTTACTTGGTTGAAAAATCAACGACTAATACCACTACACCAGCACACACGTTCCAGTGTGGCGTGTTACAAAGCTATAGCTTGTGTACATTATTAGCCAAAAATCACAAAAAATGCGTTTTTCTCAAAAAAATAATCTGATCCAAAATTCCTGTTGTACTATTCCGGTTCACACCAATGTACATTACTTAGAATTTTTTCAGATTTTTAGTTTAAACCATCTGGGCTACAAGATGTGGGACAAAAAATTTTTTGCACAATTTTGGCAAAAATCGCTTCAAAATAATTTATTTTGCAAAAATAAAATTTTGATCGTTAATCCACGTACCAAGGGCTTTCATTTGATACCCTACACAGAATTGTAAAAAAATATATTTTTTTTCGATGAGCATATACTTGTTTATATTTTTAGGGGGATATGTTTTTTAGATGTTTTAGTATTTTTCCTATGTGCGGGTCAAAGAGTTGTATAAGCATGCCAAATTTCAACTCTCTAGGTTTAGCCGTTTGGCTACAATTTTTACCGAACAGATAGACAGACAGACAGACAGACAGACAGACAGACAGACGACAAAATGACGGTATAAGGGTTTTTTTGGTCATACCTACAAAACCCTAAAAATGGTAGAAAATACTAGCTCATGTTTTTTTTTTTTTTTTAATTACACTTCTTCCAATACTGGATGATTATCTAATAAGCCTGATATAAGTTTAATTTTAACTTATAACTTTTATTTGTCTCAAAAAAAAAAAAAAAAAGGAAAATAGATCTTAAGTATTTAAACTTGCTTCCTGAGCTCAGGAAGCTTTACCGTGATTATAAAATCAAGTTCGTGGTCTTAATAACACAGGTCAACAAAAAAAATAATTCTTTTTTGAGTCTTTATTTTAATGACTATTTTCTGTTTCTTTATATCGAAGAATAACTAAAACCTTCGATTATTTTTGAAAAACTTTGCTTTTGTACATTTTACAACGGTCAATATACATTTATTTATTTTTATGACCATATAAAGAGAAGCGCGTTATATTACGTAAGGGAGAGGACGAGCGGGGGGAAAGCAACTGGCATTTCACTTACGTGGTTCATAGTCGGTGTGCGCATGCGCATTGCAGCGATACAACGCATTTTGTGTGGCGGCAGATCTAAAAAATGGCGTCAAAAAGTTGTAAACACGATGTAGATTCATCCTGCTATATTTACGGCGAATTTATCAAAACAAGAGAATGGTTGGATTTCTGATGGGAAAGCATCCCATCGTTCATAATCGTTCGTAATCATCGTTCGGAAAGGATAAACATCGGAATAAACACCAGAATATCTTATCTGCCAACGACACTTCAGATAAAGGGCAGTATAAGTTATTCCCTTGCTCTGATTGGCGATAAAGTATTTACTACCCAGCAACGGTAAAAAAATGACATATGATAAATGTCACATTATAACGTTTAATTTGAATTTTTATTACAGTTATATAATAGTGGTTGCAGCAGCGTAGTGGTTAGCTCACTTGCTGTGAAAGTGTGGAATCATGAGATCGACCTAGTATGAGCAAAAAGATATGAGCTACTGTAAAAAGTAATCGTTAGGTCATGTCAGAGGACGCTAGTCGCGACCTTAAAATCTCTCAAACCTAGACATTGCCATACGAAATAATAATAGTACGTAATCCCTCGTTATCCATGTATTTGTTCAGCAGTTTTGATTACACGCAATTGTGAAGTAATAATTTTATTTATTTTTTAAAAGCGTAGCAACGAACAGTAGCAGCCGATTACCTCTGGAATATGCTCCTAGCACTTTGAGCGCTTCGAATCTAACTGGCTACCATCACTCCTTCCACACTATGTACACATAATGCCAGTTTTTGTATATGCATATATGCAATATTGGGCTGGAACCAGTTCGAATGAACCAGATGTTATTTATTTATATATTTTTCAAAATACGAACTGGTTCTTAATGTTGTTATACACTGAAAAAAATAACACTCCTGTTATTGAAATTTTCCTCTTGAAAGAACTTGTGGTTACAATGTTGGCAGTCTACAACTGTACATAATATGTATACGCTTAATCTTATTACTCGCGTTTTTTGTCCACAGTATGTTAGTGGAACATAAGCTCCGCGGTGACAAGGGATTACAGTACATAAATATGAACCACAATCAGAGCCACCGCGTGCGGTTGTACATAGTTTGCACCGCACAGGAGTGGCTATCAAAGGGTCGGTATTTGGTATAGATTCTAATAGAATTCTACTAGTAGCGGGAGATCATATAAAAATTTACACATGGGCGGTATTTGGATTAGATTCTATAAGAGGGTGGTTTTATGAATATTTGCACACGAGAGGCTGACATTAACGCGGTAGGTATAGCACAATGAAAGAATTATCTGAGTCGAATATTTCGACATCTCCCTATATTTCCACAAACAAGCTCAAATGTGTTGTTAATAGTAATGTCAATTTAAAATATGACTTTACTAATATGTTAGTTTATGTGCCAAACAATACCAACTTTATTTTATTTACAATAAAACCATGAATAACTATCCGAGAATAAAAAATGCATTGTAAAAGCGAACGTTGGAATAAACATCGGAACAAACTTGTACCTTAGATAGTTATACCGCTACGTATCCGAGGTTTGTAAAAGCCGCGCTAAGAGAAAGATCGATGTCATACCGCATGGAAATCGTCTACTAACTTTTTGATCTGCAATATTAAAAAGGCAGTAATACTAGGGTCACCCCTTTAGTTCGGTTTATAGATATGGTATAATTTTTATGATTGCATGTAATCAGGGTTTTTTTATTTTTTTTATTTAACTAATTAATGGTTGCCTCAGCTTCTCAGGCTATTGGCCACCAGATACATATGTTACTTATGTTAATATTGCATATATACATTTGTGTGTCATTAAACATATAGTTTTAACAATATATTACCTAAGTAGTATTTTCATTAAATTAGATAGTTATACAAGGTGTCTCAAAAGAAATTTTATATTTAGTGGATCGATTAAAAAAAAAGTAAGCCGTATATAGAAAAAATGTTTATTAATTATTAAAATACACTTTTTGGGGATTTATTTCTTAAAAATAATATCGTCTAAATGTAGACCCTCGCGTTCTCGGCACTCATTTAATCGAACAGTAAAATTACTTATGACGTCTCGGCAGGTGGACTCAGGGATAGGTGCCATTTCGTGACGGATATTTTCTTTCAAATGCGCCAGTGAAGTCGGTTTATTGGCGTAAACTTTAGATTTAAGATAACCCCATAGGAAAAAGTCCATAGGGGTTAAATCTGGACTGCGTGGAGGCCAATTTATGTCACCTCTCCGGGAGATCAATTTGCCTGCGAAAATTTCACGAACACGTGGCAGAGACATATTGGACGTGTGTGAAGTTGCTCCGTCCTGTTGGAACCATGTTCATTGGTTATAGCCAGGAAAGTTTTGCAGTTCAGGTACCAAGAAGTTGTCTAACATCTCCACATAACGCTCTGAATTCACTGTAAGTGCACGCCCCCTTTCGTCTTCAAAAAAGTAAGGGCCGATAATTCCTCGCGCCGACATCGCAGCCCATACGGTCACTTTAGGCGAATGTAGGGGTTTCTGATGTTTGCGTTTCGGATTCGTTGCACTCCAGTAGCGGCAGTTCTGCTTATTTACGTGGCCATTAAGATGAAAATGAGCTTCATCCGAAAACAAAATGTTGGTAAACGTTGAAAATCGCTCAATCACCTGATTTACGAAATTAAGCCTCTGACTGGCATCTTGGGGCTTTAATTCTTGCACCAATTGAATTTTGTAGGGGTGCAGATTTAGGTCTTTGTGCATAATGCAATGTAATGATGATCTATGCACATTTAAAGCACTTGCGCGCTTCCGAATTGAAAGGTTCGGGTCGTCACGAACAGACTGATTAACATTCTCCACGTTTTCTACCGTTCTTGATGACCTAGGTCGCCCGGATTTTGATTTATCCATCGTTGTACCAGTCTCTTCAAACTTTTTAACCCAATGTCGAATGAGAGGAATGCTTGGCGCATCATTTAAGTGGCGAAAACCTCGAATACTGCAGAATTTTCTACACGCTACAGTCCCCGAATCACCGTTTTTGTAAAACTCTCGCACGCATAACGCGCGGTCTGCTCCCGAGAAACGCTCCATAGCGACTGAATTCCCAAGAGCCAGGCTACCGATTGACATAACCCTCGCGCCCCTCGGATACGTTGCGTTCACGCAGTAAGCTAAATAAATATAAAATTTCTTTTGAGACCCCTTGTATTTTTGAGGCTATGTTTATGTCCTTTAAGAATTGGATAACCCGAGATTCTGTATCCGTGTTGTTGGCTAGCAGGTCCTTAATTGTAGTTGGTAAGGAGTTTGAGTCTCTTTGCCTTTGGTACTGTATACGGTATCAGGGTTTGTGATGCAGTAGTTTGTACTCAGTTGCATTAATCCTTGGATGACTTACTCTAGGAATCTGAAGTGAGGGGTCTACGAATGTTTATCAACAATTTGACAAACCTACAAATAATAATTAAAATATATTTTGTTGTAAAGAAACTGACTGTGTAAAAGTAACTGATATTTTGCTTTTTGTGTGTTTACCTAAATTATAGCTTAATTAAGTGATAATGTTAATTTAGTGAAGGCGAAATCCCGGTAAGGTAACCGCGACATATATTCGCAACTTAGTAAATCCGTTCTGCCAGAGGCTTCGGAAGTTCAAACTAATTATTAACTTTTTTGAATAAAATGAACATTTTTACTTATTATTCTTTTCTTTGAGATGATAATCATTTCCAGACAAAAAATAAAGTAATCAACTTTAAAATCTCTCTCTTTTACGAATTTTTGTCTTCGTGTATTATCGGATCAAAGATTCATTTTCTTAAGTGCTGCTTTAAGGATCAATCAATGTTAATTACACCACAAAATTCCTTCTACCATCCTTTAAGAATTGTTACAAAAAAGGAGAGATATTGATAAAACCTGTGACAGAAATCTGTTGGTTAACTCGTAGAAAAGAACATGCCAATATCGAAAATTTGAAAATCCTTTTGAGCCTATGGTTTGATTGTGTCTTTTCTTGCCTATGTATCAATTTAACGCTATTTGGTGCCATACATTTTTAATTAAGTGCTCTATTGGTACAAAAGTTTTTTTTTTTTTCAAAAAATCAAATGTTAGTTATCTAGGATATTGTTTTTTAGGGTTTTGTAGGTATGATCAAAAACCCTTATACCGTCATTTTGTCGCTTGTCTATCTGTCTGTCTGTCTGTCCGTCTGTCCTGCCCGTCGGTGAAAATTGTAGCCAAACGGTTAAACCTAGAGAGTTGAAATGTGGCATGCTTATACAACTCTGTAGGGGTCAACTACATAGGAAAAATACTAAAACATCTAAGAAATATATCCCCCTAAAAATATAAACAAATACGTGCTCATCGAAAAAAATATACTACTATATATTTTTGAGTAGGGTAAATAGTATTTCTGAGTAGGGTATCAAATGAAAGCCCTTAGTGGATTAACGATCAAAATTTTATTTCTACGAAATAAATTATTTTGATGCGAAGTTTAAAATTGTGCAAAAAAATTTTGTCCCACACCCTGTAGCCCAGATGGTTAAAACTAAAAATCCGAACAAACTCTAAGTAATGTACATTAGTGTGAACCGAAATAGTGCAACAGTAATTTTAATCAGATTATGTTTTCAGAAAATAAAGCATTTTTTGTGTTTTTTGGTTGACGATGTACAAAAGTTATAGTTATGTAACACACTATACTAGAAGGCGTATCCTGGTCTAACAGTCGGTCGCTTGCTACGCAGCAAACTGGGGGTTGCTCCCGGACAGAGGAGACAATTTTATAATACGAAACCAGAGGGGAGGAGCATATGACTTAAAACAACCAATGGAAGCCATATGCGCAATTTTCAAAATCTTAATGACCCTTGCTATATAAAAAAAAAAAAAATACTGCACATATTTAGAAACCTAAATAATGGTATTAGGTATTCGAATTAAAATTAACAAAAAAATATTTTAACATAAAATTTGTTTTTAAAGCTCTTAGATTAACAGACGATAAATTATTTTAAAAATTACGTTCGATTTGCCATAATTACTACAAAACAAAATTTGTCCTACACACTCAGCATGCCGCCTTCACTTATTATATACCTGCGAAACCCTGCAATGTGTGAAAATTCACACTTTACATCAATTTTTTTAAAAATTGTTTATTGTAAATCTATTTATGCAGATTAAAGGTTCTGCTTAACCGTTCGCAACCGGCTACAAACTGTAAGTGCCTTTCTGCGTACGCTAAGAAAAATGGACGTAATACTGACCATATTACTTCTGAATGTACCTAGATTTAAAACATGGTCATGAAACCTGGAAAGCCAATGATGATGAATTCATTCGGTCGTGAGAAAAATATAAAATACCCTCTCAATATATGAAATTCATCCTACTCCACCGCCCAGCATGTTCTACTGCGAATCTTTGAAGTCATTCAAATCAATGGTAAGCATGATATTTACAATATACTGTACCAGAAAGCAAAAACAAGAGAGAGAGAGAGAGAGAGAGAGAGAGAGAGAGAGAGAGAGAGAGAGAGAGAAAAATTAGAGACTACTATTAATGCAACACCAAAACTATTCTCAAAATCAAATATATAAAACTATAGTCAAAATACCAGAAGTCAAAGATAATCCTCGCTTATTATTATTTTCCATATTTCATACTTGATAATTCTATAGATTTTCTATTTACTGGTATATTTTTTTTGCATAATCAATCAGCAGTTCCTTGCAATACATTTTTTTAAATATATTTTCCAGCTTAAAGGATTTCTTTTTGCTATGTTATTTTGCTTGTAATTAAAATGTCAAGTCATCTGTAGATGAAGCTTCCATTTCCTATTATAATAAGAAAACCACTAATTGGATTCAAGAAAAAATTTCTTGGTTAAAATATCCACTACTTGTCAGCTCAAGAGTGTGTAATTAAATTTTCTAGATTTGATCTCTCGAATCGATTTCTCAAAGATTTTGTAGACAAAGTTTAATCAGTTATATTAGCAATCATGAAAGTTTGCAAAGACATTTGTTAATGCAAAAGATGCATCGAAACGGTTAAAGCTTTAATATATTAGAATATAAGTAATGTATTGACATTTAGGGTTTGTCAGGTCTTGACAAGTGTACACTAATCGCAAACTTCAGAAACTTTTTGAGCTATGTCCTACTAAAACTAGTAGATCTAAATACACACGGCTGCATCCCAAACGCTGGAGATATGCAGACGCGGATATTACGCCAGATCCAGTGCCAGAACAATGCGGAGTGACCCGAGCAACATTTCTTTCTGCATCCTACAGATCAAAGAGGTGGCAGAAAATCTGCAGGCGGGAATGGACTCGATTTCCCTTCCATAGGACGCTTTCATACAATCCAACACACCAACTATTAGGACTACAAGCTTAACTTTATACCCGGGATATAGCTTTCTAAGTCCGGACAAGAGAGCCATATACTTTGGACCTATTTTTCTCCTCCTTGAGAGAGATATTCTTCTCAGCTGGAGTTGAGAATTCGATCACAAACATCTGTCTGGTCTCGATATCCAGGAGGGTTATGTCCGGCTTAGTGACTGTCAGTAACCTCGAGGTGGGGAAATAGTTATTCCAATAAATGCGGCACTTGGAATTTTCCACCTCCGATTCTATATCAGAAGGAAAGTAGGTAGAAACGAAGTTATTATTATTAAACCAGATAGAATTTATCACGTAGAGTGGCATAATATAATATTAAAAATAAGTCAAAAGAATATGTTTTGTTTATTTTTGGCAGAAGGCAATATTAGTGTCTCGAGGCAGTCAGATTTTATGGATTAAAGACATATTTAAAGATTTTGGTTGAGTCAAGGTATAGTAACAATGTATGCTAGTTAGTGAAGTGTCTAACTAAAGAAACTGGACGACATATTCATAGAAACTTATGAGACAATTGGTATTCAGATAAGGTAGTATTGTACTTGGTGTCTAGTGGACAATTAGTGTTAGATGTTACTAGGCCTCTCAGGTGTTGGAGTGTTTGTGAATATGTGCCTTGGATTAACTGTTATCAACATAATTAAGTCTAAATTGTATGATAATGTAAACAGTAAATCACAATAGTAATTAAAGAAGGTTAATTACAATGTTGGTTTTAATTAAAAAAAAAAAAACTTAAATTCATTCTAAGAATAATTGCAACCAGTCAGCGAACACAGAGAGTTCATATCCGAAACTACTCGCGGATTTTGACCACATTATGTGGGTGTCCTCGGATTGTAGGTATGTATACTACATGTATAGAATAAGTACAATTGAAATATATCAATATATCTTAAATTAATCCAACTAATATTAATCTAACTTTTAATTTAATTAAAAATTGGCTACCTGTGACATTTCATTCTTAAGGTAGGCTCTACACAGTAGAAGCGGGACCTAGGTCATGTCCTCGTAGACCTAAGCAAAAAAAAAGTGGTTCTATCTAAATCTGGGTCCAAATTAATCGATCCTGTAATGCACTGTGTAATGTAACACGTCGTGTAATAACCTGTTGCTATTTTTTGCTAATTTTGTAATTTTATCAACCAGGTTTAAGTCAGCTACATACACGCATAAAAGTCGGCTAACTTGGCTTGTCGTCGCCGAAGGGTATTGGTAAAACAGGTGCACTGTTTTTCTAGTCTCTGGTTCGAATACCGTTGAGGCAAGAAATTTAAAAAAATGATTTGTCCTGGCTAATTGCCTTACTAACAATAACCACTAAAATAATAAAATAAAGAAAAACTTGGCTTGTCAAATGGCATGAAAAGTTTGTTCTCTCGCGGTTCCATATGTGTCGACTTATTCGGCGATTTCTATAAACCTTTTTCTTTTCTGTGATGCCACTGTGAAATGTCATTTTTAACCCCACTTTCCAATGTAAAGTTAATTCTAGATTTTGAAGTGTAGTAAGTATGATAATTAAATGTATGTTTTCCAATAGTTTCATAGTAATGACAAAGTTGTAGTTGGCAAGTTGTTTATATTAACTTTGAAACTGTACTTAGTTTAATGTAGTCCTTATAGAACATTATAGAGTAACTCTATTATGTAAGTTTAAGGATCAAAATCTTCACAATGTTCTAATAATATCGAAGTATAATGCAGGAAGATTTAAGGCTGAAGTTGAAGACAGGAGAAGTGGTACCAAAAATGGTGAACGAAATTTAAATAGGGAAATACTCTTTTTGGATCACTAAACCCATTAATGGCCAAAGGTTTTTTTAGTATAGCAACTGTTAAATAATAGTATATTCTCTTCAAAAGAGTCACAGACCCTACTTTCTCCTCGGCCACTAGAAAAACCACATCGGCCACTATTTTAATACTTTTTTGTGAGTTATGTTAGTTTATTTTGTAAACAAATGTTGCAATTGTTTATAGTATTCATACGCTCATAGATACCGTCCGCACTACTTATCAGCGTGGAGGAATGCATACGTTATAGTGAGCAATAATTAGTTCGGTTTCAGGAATAATAAATCGACCACAAATGCAATCCTGTCTATTATTATTAAGATATCAGATAGTCTTGCATCTGGCGATCTGTGCTTATTAAATTTACTTGATTTGAGTAAAGCGTTGGACTGTGTTTCTCATAACATTCTTATTGAAAAACTTGCCATTTATGGTGTTGACTCTAATAGTTGTTCTCTAATTAAATCATACCTCAGTGACCGTAAACAATTTGTAAAACTAAGTAATCTTAAATCAGAAACATTAATGACATCTTGTGGCATGCCTCAGGGTTCAATCTTTGGACATTTGCTATTTTTAATATATATTAACGACTTTTCAAACTATTTGGGTGCAAAATCAATTCTGTACGCAGACGACACGACCTTTTTTACTCGTTCAGCAAACTATAAAAATCTATTAAATATAAAAATTATACTTGACAAAACAAATAAATGGTTCATTCCTACTCTAAAATGGACTCAACACATTGAATATTTGGCATCTAAACTTTGTAAATCAATTTATCTATTTTGAAACCTCAACAATTCCGTTTCCAACGATATTCTACGCATTTCGTATTTTGCCCTATTTCAATCCCACATATCTTATGCCCTGTTAGCTTGGGGACATTCTGCTGCAGCATTCAGAATATTTTCCTTGCAACGCCATGCAATCAGAATTTTAGCTGGAGTTCCCTACAGAGATTACTTATGAGTGATCCTGTCAAGTTTTGAATAGGTTCCTCTCATAATACTCGAAATAAGCGAAACATATATCCTAACTGTACACGCTCAACTAAATCAAAAAATGGTACAAATTATTACTGTACCAAATTTTTTAATATATTACATGTCGAACTCAAGAACGTAAGTTCTCAAAATTTTAAAAATAGTATTAAGATAATTTTAATCAATCATGCTTGTTATACATTTGATGAATTTTTAATATGTAAATTGTAAAATGTAATATTTTTATTTTTGTATTTAGCATTGTATTTTGTAAACACTTAATGTACTTACTTATTTTTGTAATCTGGCTGATTAAAAACAATTTGTATGTAACTTAGTCAGTAAATGTATATTATTATTATTAATATCTTACAACGAGCATGAATAATTTTCCCTTCACTAGTGAAGGAATGAAATACACGCAAAATGCTTAAGAAGATAAGTGCTTTAGAATAACATTCCAACTCATATGTTAGAATATTAACTTTCTGTAGTCAACATTGATTTTAGAATTGGTTAATTCTATAGTTATCGTGGAGAAACAGTTATATTGGTACGAAGAAGTTAAAATAATGATAGACCGGGAGCTCATGACAGTTTTTGGTCTCCGATTTCATGCAGCATGCCTTTTGGAGGAGAGAATATTTACCCTGTGACAACAAAAAAGGGATGGTACTAAACCCCTGCACGCTTTCCGGTCATAGGGAAAATTACATTTCCACTTAAACACAAAATTTTTGTGCTTTTATCTGATTTAATATTGGTTTCCCTTTTGTCAAAAGAAAGTTATAACAAATTTAACGTCTTTTAAATATATGCATGCGATTCGGAGGGTCCCAAAGGGCTCAATCGGTCATGTGATCTTGTAATAAAAAAATATGATTTTCCGCGTTTTCATACAGCATGCTTATAATTAAAAGACTTAAATTTCTTATAACTTTCTTTTGACAAAAGGGCAAACAATATTAAATCAGAAAAAACACAAAAATTTTGTGCAAGTGGAAATGCAATTTTCCCTATGACCGGAAAGCGTGCAGGGGTTTAGTACCATCCCTTTTTTGTTGTCACAGGGTAAATATTCTCTCCTCCAAAAGGCATGCTGTATGAAATCGGAGACCAAAAATGTCATGAGCTCCCGGTCTATGATACAAGACAATCCATAATAGTACAGTACTACTTATTTTTTTTGTTCTTTGCTTTGTAACATTTCTGGACTAGATAATGCAATGTTTCACACTGTTAAATATTGTGATGGATATAAATTAGAGTGTTCCATTTCTGAACTTAATCTAAATATATCTTGCAGATATCTTGTTGTGTTGTATACACAAACATTTATCAAACATGATATGAAACTCCTCAAATTTCAGATTAATATCCTAGCCAGAGCTTTGATGTAATTAGTATCTGGGTAGGTGTCCGCATGTGACCACATGTACAGCCAGACAGGCATCGACGTCAGCAGGAACAGACTATTAAAGAGGAAAATTTACATTATAATTTTACAGATAGTGAGCAATAATAAATGTTTTAAATTTTGCTATATTTTGTATTAGCCTGTTAATACGTACTCTATCGCCACCTAAAGCAACTGACAGATCATAGCATAGGCCTAACATCTTCCTGACATCATCGAATTGCATACACTAATTTAGAATTTGTGTTAAGCGCCTCGCAAATAGGAGGGTCTTCACCTCGAAGGAGATGTCCATGGATCCAATTTTGGCATGCACGAAGGATTGTGATTGCGGTATCCTCCCTGCAATGTCTGCTTTTATTCTTTGCCAAGTTATTGGTCAAAATCTATTGGCAGTCATTTCAATAGTAGCGTCGTTTGGTTTTGGAGATTGATCAGCATTACGGTTTTTGTAGTACGGTGTGATTATTTAATGGCGAGTGATTATTTATGGCGAGTGATTATTTAATGGCGAGATTATGTGCTGCCGGAAATCATTGACTCAATAATTTGGAGGTGGCGGAAGTGTCTATTACGCGCATGCGCGCATAATCGCCTGCTACGATGTGTATGAAACGCCAAATTATTAAAACTTCCAGTGACGTCGTCTCGCCATTAAATAATCACTTTGTATACTCATAGAAGGCATTCGATTCAATCGAAAAAGGAACAGTACTCGATGCGCTGAAAGATGATCGAATAGACTACAGTGTAATAAAGCATATACATAAAAAGGCAAACGCTTTTGCAAAGGTCCACAGGAAAACAGATTGTTTAAATATCAAGCGAAGTGTACGCCAGGGAGACACTATATCTCCTAAACTATTTAATGCTGTATTGGAGAGCGTTTTTAAAAGACTAATTTGGACAGATCGAGGCTTAAACATTAATGAACATCTAAACCTGTCCTGTGTGTTTTATCCTGTTCCTGTATCTCCTTATCCCTCCTTCTCAATTCTTCTACTATATTCGTTCCTCCGTTTCTCTATCTCTCTGCTTCTCTTATGTCCATTCCACACCTCCAAAAGTACTCTTTTTTTGTCTCTCCTCATGCCGACAATTTGCCTTTTTGTTCTTCCTTCATTCTTTCTTGCCAGCATTCCCTTATTATTTTCCTATTCTCTTCCCTTTTGACTTTCTTCTCATATTTCACTGCCCTCACTCCGACACCCACTCTCAGCTTTCCCCTCTTCATTTCCTCTCTCACAATATATCCCGGTGTAGTTTTGTCTACCCCTAATGTCCATCTTATGTAGCCCTCTTGTACCTTTTCGATCATTTTCCATTCTTTCCATCCCCAAATCTCCACTTGGCAGTAAAAATTTACAAAAATATTATTTGTGTATTAGGTCCTTTAAAATATTCAGATATATCCTGTGTACGACACTGACTTGATGTATATTTTGAGCGCATACCCAAGGACATAACTGGCTCTTTCTCTATTGAAATGGTCTCTATTACAGTACTCTTTTTATAGTATCTGAAATTCAGTAACGCGTACTGCGTTAAATACTTTTACAAGAAATAATGTTAAACCAAAATCTTATTACATTTCTGAAAATCAGTAATGCATTATTGAATCATATTACAAAAAGCAATGCTGTATCGAAACCAAATCATTCTCTCCCTTTGTGTCATGTCAGTTGGTACATATATTATATTTTTATTCCCAGCACGTCAAAAATATAATAAAATTTTATCTGAGGCTGAAATTTGTTCATATTTGGCAATGATTGCCAGCAGTTTTGTTAGAACCTATAACCGGATATCCTGAATTGAAATGCAATGACTGCATCCATAGTTTTTCCGCGTTGTACCGTTCATAACTCACTGTAGATCATTTGTAATATATCTCTATGGAAACCGAAATTTTATTTATATATAAATCGGATTTTATTCGAAAAATTGTCCTAGTTACAATGTTGGTCAACGATAATATTTGGTTGATTCACAAATAACTTATAAATTGTAACGTTATTACAATATTATCATTTTCGTGTCATTTTTTAACTCATGTTTCCGTGGAGATCTTATCCTGGCATCCCATTTTGTGAAAGGCTTAGGTAAGTGCTATTTACCTTCATCAGATAAGAATGCATGTTGTTTTAAGTTATTATTATCATTATTGATTCAAGTAACTTATTATACTTGGCAAGATTTTATCTCTTTGGAGTAAGCAAGTGTTTTTCAAGTTTATTTCAATAGCGACATCTTACTCTTCTTCTTCGTGTCGCTCTTGGCAGAGTAGACGTGGTCATCATAATTTCATCTTGAAATTATTACTAACAGTAAAGCCTGTTTCAAATAATCTGACGATATGAAACAGGCCAACCAGCCAACGATCCAGACAACTAGGCCGGCTTTAGGAAAGGGCGAGGAATAATTGATAATATCTACATATTGAATTATTTTTTATTTATTTTTTTATTTATTTTTTATTTCTTTAGGTGGGTTAACCAATAGAATCGTGCTAATAGACGATCCCAATGACAAGTTAGCACAAGTAAAGTAGATAATAAACAGTACAAAAAATAAATGTCTTACAGAAAAAATATATATGTACATATAAGTTAAATATTGTAGTGAACAGGAAAAAATGTCCAGATCAGTGTTGATTCTGTTAAAAGAAGAAGTTATTCTAGCAATTGGTGAATTTATTCCCAGATTACTGTTGTAGCGGTGATGTGTAACAGCATACGATTTCTCAAAACATATGGGTAACAATTAAATTCAAAGTAAAGAATTAAATTGATAGAATCTATTTCATTATTTAATATTCTATATAAGAAAGCAAGATCATGGACAGTTCTTCTATCACGCAGACTTTGCATCTTGTAGAATTTTAAATTTTCTTCTAATGAGCAAAAATGCAGTTATCTGTTACACTTATAGTTTAATTTGTCGATAAATTTCTCGTGAGATGACGACGAACAAAACACTCTGGGCTAAGAAACGCTAAGGCTCAGAGCAGCCTTAAACAATTCGCTTTATACATAGCAGACATAGAAAAGCACCTTTGTAGAGGACAGATTGGAGACACAGTGATAGAGAAAAGGAATTTTTAGTCTATTATCCGCAGACGACCAAGTAATAGTAACGAAGATCAATGAAGAAATGTGATCACTTATCAGATGGTTTAAAAAATATCTGGATATAAAAGATATAAACTAAAACATAGAAAAAACATAAGTAATGAGATTCACTAAAGCTAGAGGAAGAAAACCTAATGAGATTTTTTTTTTGTGAGAAACTGAACTAAAACGAAAAGTGAAAACAATATCTAGGCTATATACGAAGCAGATAGGCTGAATACTTTTCCAGCTATCCCTATCCATAGTGTCTTGGACGTTGTTTGTCAAAGGAATGCCACTTTCACTTGGTTAAGACATCGGGTTTTTCCCAGAGGTCGAGATCCTTGGATTTTTTCTTGAACTTCCAGTCTATCGATTGAGTTTTCTACTCATCTCATGATATGATCGAAATAACGCAAAATGCCGGCTTGCACTACTGCTGATAGTCGATGTTCAATACGCAACTCCCTGAAGAGCTCAATACAAAGCTCGTTATCTTACAGCTTACACATCACATTAAAATTTGTAGATACTGAAATGCAGGGTTTGAAAGTGAACATTCGTCACGTATTGTTTTGGGAGACCAAGCAGGCGGGAAATACTACGAAGACATTACGGAAAAAATATGTACTGTGTATGATGAGGTTGGAAAAAAAAAGATGAATCGAAACCTGATCGCTCAATTAACTCTCATGATGCTTTCCAAATACTTAAATTAACAAAAGAAACCATTTCTACTTTTTTGAGTGTTTTCTCGAAAAGCTCCCCTTACTTGATAATCGGGAAAATGTTCTTTTTCATGACAATTCGACTCCTCATACAGCAAGAGAAATGCAGGAAATTATTTCGTCTGCCTTTCCGAGATTCACGCAAAAACGGCTGGACGTATTTTCACGTAATTTGGTATGATGGTTTTCCAAAGCTTAGATAAGCGTATAAGGGGCAGAGAATGTCAATTTCTTCCACCATAGTCCGTTTCTAAACCACCAGCTATAGATATGAAAGCCACGTGGTCAGTATGTAAAGTTGTTCATTTTTCAAGAAAAAAAATATCAATTAATTATCGTTACAGACTTTATGATAATACGTTAGACTCAGTTGAAACAATTAAAGATTTAGGAGTAACAATAGATACTAAACTTAACTTTAAAATACATATTGACAATATTCTCAAAAAAGCATCTAAATTAAGTGGTTTTGTCATTAGAAATTGCAAGGATTTTCACAACATCAACTGTGTAATACTACTTTACAATGCATTAATTCGCAGCAACCTCGAATACTGCAGTATAATTTGGTCTCCCTATCACCAAGGTATATTAAAAAGAATTGAATCCATACAGAAAAGATTTGTCAACTTTATCTTTTTTAAATTAGGAATTAATAAAGATAATTACCAGTACCACGAGAGATTACACATGTTAGGATTCCAATCTCTTGAGAAGAGAAGAAAAATAGCTGAAAGTATTTTCGCATATAAAGTTTTGAGCGGCATTATTGACGCACCAGACATACTAAAGTTGTTTAACATACGCGTTCCTGCCTACCCTTCTAGAACACCCATTTTACTTTCTATCTCTCACAGTTCCACAGAGTACGGTAAGCATTCAGTTATTAACAGACTGTCTGCAAGCTTTAATAACACTTACAGCAATTTGGATGTATTCTCTCTCCCAAATTCTAGCACGAGTGGTATGATTAAACGAATCAAAAGTAATAAGTAGACATTTTTGTAAACCAAAATTTATTTGTGAACAATTTTAATTTATGGAAAGTTATTTTATATTAATATGTACCACTTTGTTTTGTTTTATTTATTGTTTTATTAGCCATTGTACTTATGGGCCTTTATTTTATATTATAATTACAATTTTAATTTATATGTTTAGGTTTAAGTATTTATTTATGTATTTATGTAAGAATTGGGCATTGCCTGCCTGTAAAATATGCAATAAATAAAAAAATTAAAAATTAAAAGTATGACCAAAAAACTTTTATACCATCATTTTGTCGTCTGTCTGTCTGTCTGTCTGAAATTTGGCACGCTTATACAGCTCTTTGACCTACACATAGGAAAAATACTAAAACATAAAAAAAAACATATCTCCCTAAAAATAGAAACAAATGTGTGCTCATCGAAAAAAAAAATATTTTTTTAATATTACGTGGATTAACGATCAAAATTTTATTTTTACAAAATAAATTATTTTACTGCGATTTTTGCCAAAAATGTACAAAAAAAGAATATGTCCCACCTCCAGTAAGCCAGAGGGGGTAATCTAAAAATTTGAAAAAATTCTAAGTAATGAACATTGGTGTGAAACGGAATAGTACAACAGAAATTTTTGATCAGATTATGTTTTCGGAAAGCAACGCATTATTTTGTATTTTTTGGTTGACGATGTAAAATATTTAATACGTTAAGTAATACAGTAAACCAGTAAGCGTTCATATTCTAATGGCTAACTTTCTCGCTTTCTAAACTGCAAACTAGGGTTCGCTTCCGGGCTGGAGACAATTTTATTTTTTCTGTTTTTTTTTTTTGCATTTTTTTATTTTGTTTAAATTATTTTGGCAAATGTTGCATTTAATTTTAAAGAGCGTAGTTTTAATAACCAGTTGGAATTGTTGGAACTATATTTTCATTCTATGTGTCAGGTATACGAAACCAGAGGGGCGGAGCATATGACTTAAAACAGCCAATGGAAGCCATGGGCGCAATTTTCAAAATCTTAATGAACCTTGCTTAACAGGCGATAAATTATTTTAAAAATATCGTTTATTTTGCCGTGATTACTTCAAAGCGAAATTTGTTCTACACACTCAGCATGCCGCCTTCACTTATAATACACCTGCGAAACCCTGCAACGAGTAAAAATTCATAGTTCACATCAATTTTTTAATTATAAATACTTAAGACTGAGTCCAGAGTTGACTACACAATATAAGAACATAAAAATCCGAAGTAGATGGGTTACTCAAACCCACGTCCCTGTGGTCCGTAGGCAACCGTATTACCACGGGGTCACGGCAAGTAATGATTTAACGCAAATTAAATAACAGCTTTATCACTTAAAAATTAATACCAATATATACTACACTCATACCACAGGTAACTCTTCTTGGTATATCACAGTGTAGTTTGGACTAGTCCAAATATTGAATAACATATCGGCTAACAACTCATCTGAATAACTGGACTGAATTCAACTTAAACTCAACTGAACTAACTCAATAAATTGTCTAATTCAACTCTGAAGTCGAGTACACTGAACTGACTGATTCTCGGATGCAGGGAGTGCACTTATATAGTCACATCATTCTTTCCAGATCATTCTAACAATCACTAGTAGTTACTAGACGATTCCATGGTCGTTGCCCCCATCTAAAATGGTTTGCACTACCTTACATGATTCGTAACAATATCAAAATTAGAATATTATAATATTCCATCTCTCAAAATCGTTCCATCTTATCAAATACATCGTTCCAGGTGGTATATTTGGTTATCCTGCATCAAACTCTATTTCCTGAATGTGTCACAGTTGTTATTTGCAGATCAATGTCTTGTCTGTAGAAGCGAATGACAGGTGAAGCTCGTCATTAGATTTCGCCTACACAGTAGCGCAGCCGACGGCGTTTTGCGCACCTATGTTAACAACGTGTTCATCTTATGTTCTATGTATAATGAGAAATTCATGAATACAAAGCTTTTGTTGAATAATATGTTATAATTGTTTAAAAATATCTGCGTCTAAGATTGTGTGAAGATTATTTGGTAGTAATGAACGCGCTGACATTAATATGTATTTTGCTCAGAGCTATATATTATACTCCCACTTCGGTTTTGACATGAATTAATTGTAATAATTGAACTAGCGACTAATAATACTACATATTGGTTACCAGGTTTAGTTTTACTTGCTTGTTTACATTATTATCATAATTACTTCTTTATTCATATTTGATTGATTGTTTACATTTCATTTTTATTTTTGTCCCAGTTTTCTAACTTACTTAATCACTGCACCAGTTTCGAATTCCGTAGCTCATTCCAGTCCTAGTTACTTTAAGGGTTTCATAGGTAAAAGCTATAAGAAGATATACGTGGCCTAAGCGAAGGACGCGTTTTGATTTGAACCTAGACCATTTGCTAAAATAGGAGTGTTTCAAATGCTCGTGTGTCGTGCAAGATATCTCCGATTACTCAGACACCAAAAGGCAATTTTTTCTCGTAGTTTTCATGAGAGGACTCTCGTTCTCGCATAGGGGGTATCATCTAATATTGTATCTACTCTGGAACCTGTGCGAGCATTTCTAGGATCGATCGAAATTCACGGTTGGCATTCACGGTTGGCTGAATGAATTTAAATAATTTCATTGTACTTCATGGTACTTACTTTGAAATGCCCTTCCGCATACTGGGTCCCAAGACTTGCGAGCGGAATCAAGTCTGAAACCCTAAAAGTCCGCCGGTCGATTGCTTAGATTCTTTATGGCAGGAATAAGGATGTTTGAATTAAAGTCTGCGTTTTACTTAATCTACGTTTAATGTTTAGTTTAGATTGACGTTAATAATTACACTAGAACTTACAATTAAATGCTGGCTACGAAATTCCATAAGAGACACTCAACACAAAACCTCACAATCACCGTTTCACCTCACAAGCCGTTAAACACCTCACAACACTCACAGTGTTTAACCCGTTATCCAAGTTCGTTCAATTCATTTAAACTGTCCTCAACATTTCCAGACTACTTCTGGTTCAATTCAACACGCTACCGGGTTTCTTAATCAAAATTACTTGGGAGGTTCGTCCGACTCCGGTGGTGGTTAACTCACGACTCCCTTGTCTCTCACACGATTTCCCCAGCCCTTTTCTTAAAACTAATTATTTGATCTTTGAGCCCCAATTTTTGTGGTTGTAAAAATAATCAGCTCTCCAATTAACTACAAAAACTCCTTTAAACTTATCTTAAAGACTCATATTTCTATTCCCAATAATTCATAACCCCAAATAATTAATTTTGACTCTATTTACCTACGAAGTCCATATCACTGAAAATATATGGTCGCATATCAACATCTGTGTAAACATTTGACCATGTACTTGAGATAAACGGTGACAATATTTTAAACAAATCATATAATATACGATCGTAAATTCTACCCTTGTCTTTCAAAATTTAACTTAAAAAGTATACGATAAACACAATTAATCTCTAAGGATGTTTATCTTAAAATTAATTAGTTTTTATATTTAACTAATTGAATAGTTTTATTTTAAATAATCATTAAATTTTATTTCTGTAATTACCGCTCCTGCAAACCAAGGAAACCTTATAATCCAGGAAATATCTAGTTTTTGGAAGAAAATTTAGCAGGAGTTCTGGCAATTGGTGCGATGAATAAGGCCTTGAAGTGTTTTCGGGTTCATGTTTTAAAATTGTAATTTCTCTGTTTGTTTAAAAATTAAAATTAAAATAAGGTAAATATAACCTGTAATAATAAAAGTTATTATAGGTATTATTTAATTTCTGCAGCCATAATTATTATACAAGGTGTCTCAAAAGAAATTTTATATTTAGTGGATCGATTAAAAAAAAAGTAAGCCGTATATAGAAAAAATGTTTATTAATTATTAAAATTCACTTTTTGGGGATTTATTTCTTAAAAATAATATCGTCTAAATGTAGACCCTCGCGTTCTCGGCACTCATTTAATCGAACAGTAAAATTACTTATGACGTCTCGGCAGGTGGACTCAGGGATGGCTACCATTTCGTGACGGATATTTTCTTTCAAATGCGCCAGTGAAGTCGGTTTATTGGCGTAAACTTTAGATTTAAGATAACCCCATAGGAAAAAGTCCATAGGGGTTAAATCTGGACTGCGTGGAGGCCAATTTATGTCACCTCTCCGGGAGATCAATTTTCCTGAGAAATTTGCCTCTGACTGGCATCTTGGGGCTTTAATTCTTGCACCAATTGAATTTTGTAGGGGTGCAGCTTTAGGTCTTTGTGCATAATGCGATGTAATGATGATCTATGCACATTTAAAGCACTTGCGCGCTTCCGAATTGAAAGGTTTGGGTCGTCACGAACAGACTGATTAACATTCTCCACGTTTTCTACCGTTCTTGATGACCTAGGTCGCCCGGATTTTGATTTATCCAGCGTTGTACCAGTCTCTTCAAACTTTTTAACCCAATGTCGAATGAGAGGAATGCTTGGCGCATCATTTAAGTGGCGAAAACCTCGAATACTGCAGAATTTTCTACGCGCTACAGTCGCCGAATCACCGTTTTTGTAAAACTCTCGCACGCATAACGCGCGGTCTGCTCCCGAGAAACGCTCCATAGCGACTGAATTCCCAAGAGCCAGGCTACTGATTGACATAACCCCCGCGCCCTTCGGATACGTTGCGTTCACGCAGTAAGCTAAATAAATATAAAATTTCTTTTGAGACACCTTGTACATAAATATCGTATATTTCGCAATATAGATTTATTATATTTGAACATTCTTCATTCACGATTCGACCATAACACTTATTTACATTAAAACCACACTTACAACAGCAAAATACGTTTCCTTGTAGATAATTCCACAACATTCTTTTAACCATATGGTTAAAAAGTTAGAACTTAACGCAAGGGTACAGAATAAGAAACAAGGTTAAAATTTTAACCTCTAGTTAAAATGTTACTTTTTAACCAAAATTTTTAACCAAATATTTTTAACCACAAAAGATACAGAATAGACCCGTCTATGTGGGTGTAAGAATTGTTAGATTGTTCAAAAGCCACCGACAGTATATTTTTTAAATTCATAATTGAGATGATGATTATATTAACAGCACATAATCATCATCTCTATTATGAACTAGTATTAACATGTTTATGTATGTTGGGAAATACTTGTTTGAACACGGCCGTATTTGAAAGCAATTCATGTTTAAAATATACAACAAAGCTATTTGTTATATGAAGTATGATTCGTATTTCAAGTGTATAACACCTAAAAGCTTTTAAATTGATGACAAAAAACAGATAAATAAAGTGGACCAAATAATTAAGCGATATCGGTAAATATACAATCATTCTTAAATAACTAACCTTTAAAGAAATAAATTTTATTTGATGAAACTAATCTATAAAAAAAAAAAAAATACACTTAACAGATCACTTCAAATAAGAATTATCTGTAAAATTAGTTTTCAAGTGTGAATTTTCTCTAAAATAAAATCCATGTTTTCAGTTCAAACGAGGGTTACCTTTTATGTTTTTACAAACGACCACTAGATGGCAATATCAAAATGTGTCATTAATATATTCGTAAAAATTAACATTTGTTATTGTGGGTAGTTTGTTGACAGTCAACGTTAAAACAAAACAAGTTTGTGAAAAAATGCATATTACTCGTAAAGGTTTCTAACTCAACAACAATGCATAGATTCGCTTCGTTCAACTTTTGGTAATGAAGCACCATAAGAAAACTGACTGTTTACAATTGGTTTGCAGAATTTCATCGTCAGTGTCCGTCAGTGATAAATCTCGTGAAGGTCGACCAAAATCGATTGTGATTCAAAAAAACATCGATGCTGTGCGTAAAATGATTGAAGAAGATCGACATATGACTTACCGTGAGATAGAGGCATCCCATATCAATCAAAGGATATAGAATATGCCTACGAAACTACTATATATTTCTGTGTGTAATTATATTCGTAGATTCTTAGAGATTAAATCTGCAATATATTGTTGATATCAGTCAAAGGATATAGGAGTGTCATTAGTTTCTTTTTTATGCCTACGAAACCCTACACATTTCTATATGTAATTATATTCGTAGATTCTTAGAGAATAAATCTGCAAAATATTTTTCATATCGATCATAGGATATAGAAGTGTTTAGAGTTTCATGTTTATGACTACGAAACCCTAGACATTTGTGTATGTAGTTATATTCGTAGATTCTTTAAATCTACGAATAAATCTGCAAAATATTGTTCATATGAGTCAAAGAATATAGGAGTGTCTAGAGTTTCTTGTTTATGCCTACGAAATCCTACACATTTCTATATGTTATTTTATTCACAGATTTTTAGAAAATAAATCTGCAAAATATTTATCATATCTACCATGGGATATAGGAGTGTCTAGAGTTTCTTGTTTACCTGCAAAATCCTAGACATTTCTATATGTTATTTTATTCGCAGTTTCTTAGAGAGTAAATCTGCAAAATATTCTTGATATCAGTCAAAGGATATAGGAGTATCTAGAGTTTCTTGTTTATGCCTACGAAATCCTACACATTTCTATATGTAGGATTATTATATTTGTAGATTATTAGAGAACAAATCTGCAAAATATCTGTCAATCAAGAGACTGGATGTTCCCAGTTAGCCAATCACGAGAACCTAAGGAAAAAATGACGTCACAATGTTACCCAGATCACATACATACACTTGCTAATTATATATGTACGATTGTGATCTCATAGAAAATTTTAGAATCAGGGTATTGGAGTTAACTAAAAATCATTGTTTTCATACATGTTAGTAAAACCTTGTTGACCTGTGTAATTAATAAATTTAAAACTTAAACTTCTAAATAGTGGCACGGAGTAAATCCAAAAGTCAAACAGATTGGTTTTGCAGCCTCAATAAAAAAATATATGGTTTATGCTGTAACAATTTTACAATAATGCTGTAATAAAATATATTGATATGAAATATTTGTCTGGTTTATTGTAATCAAATGTTGAAAGCTGTTTATAATTGCAATATTGAGTTCATTTATGTTTCGTTTTATGAAAAAGGTTCAGTATTTAGTGAGGAGTGTTTGAAATAACACCCGCTATTCATATTTAGTGTCTATATTGTGCTTTTACAAAGTAATTAATTTGTCTTTACTGTGCTAAAAAACGAAAATTCAAAAGTAATTTTTTACGAAAAGGTATTAAAAAACAAAGTTTGTGAACTGTTTTTGTTTGATGCAAAATATGAAATTTAATTTTAGATAATAATTTAAATTTTTAATAAAATAGTTTTTTCATTGTTTTTAATGAAAATTATATTCTTTGAACATTTAATCGGGATAATTTTTTCCGGACTATTTCTCTGAATGTCATTGGGGAGGGATAATTGATGACTATAATACGGATGGTGAGATGTGGATGTGCAGCAATCTATGTGCAGTTTAGGGTAAAAGAGCAATTAATTAGAGAACGTCGAATTTCTTTTTTAAATTTTTATTCTGATTTAGATTTGGATTTGGAATCCGGAATAGTTCAAACGGAATTTTTGATCAGATTAGTTTTTTGTTGTTTTTTGTAGTTTTTGTTGTTGTGTCGATGAATTTTTTGATCTTGTTTTGTGTAAATACTATGATATATGTTTTAATGTATTGTGTGGTATCAGAAGAAAGATCTTAAGAAGCAGATTAAAGAATGGAAAATAGTTTTTTAAAATATCTTTATTTAAACAAGCTTTTTTTTACAAAAAGATATAAAGAAAATAAAGAAGGATTTGATCTGAATCGGAAACGTTTTTAGGGTTTTGTAGGTATGACCAAAAACCCCTTATACCGTCATTTTGTCGTATGTCTGTCTGTCTGTCTGTCTGTCTGTCTGTCTGTCTGTCTGTCTGTCTGTCTGTCTGTCTGTCTGTCTGTCTGTCTGTCTGTCTGTCTGTCTGTTCGGTAAAAATTGTAGCCAAACGGCTAAACCTAGAGAGTTGAAATTTGGTATGCTTATACAACTCTTTGACCCGCACATAGGAAAAATACAAAACATCTAAGAAACATATCCCCCTAAAAATATGCTCATCGAAAACAAAAATATTTTTTTAAAATTCTGAGTAGGGTATCAAATGAAAGCCCTTAGTACGTGGATTAACGATCAAATTTTTATTTTTGCAAAATAAATTATTTTGATGCGATTATTGCCAAAATTGTGCAAAAAAAATGTTGTCCCACACCCTGTAGCCCAGATGGTTTAAACTAAAAATATAAAAAAATTCTAAGTAATGTATATTGGTGTGAAACGAAATAGTACAACAGGAATTTTTGATCAGATTATGTTTTCGGAAAATAACGCATTTTTTGTGGTTTTTGGTTCACAAAGTACAAAAGTTATACCAATGTAAGACACCCACATGCAAGGCGTACGATAGCGTAGTGGTTAGAGCACTGGTGTCGTAAGCTAAAATTTGCTGGAAACTAAGGGTTTCGAGTACGGAGTGAAATTATTTTGTCAAAATTCTAGTTATATTTTGACAAATGTTGCATTTAATTTTTAAGAGCGTAAATTTAATAACCATTATTATATGATTAACAGACGATAAATTATTTTAAAAATATCGTTCATTTTGCCGTGATTACTACAAAGTAAAATTTGTCCTACACACTCAGCATACCGCCTTCACTTATTATATACCTGCGAAATCCTGAAATGTGTGAATATTCACACTTCACATACATTTTTTTGTTTTTAAGAAAAGTTATTATTTTATAATGGTTTTATCATAGTTAAATTACGGCTAGTAAAGTTACGGATTTTTATATTTATGGCTAAAGTAATGTACATATGTCTTCTTTTGAAATTAAAAATGCAATAAAATTTTTTAACAACTGAGAAACGAGTTCATATGTGTTTACTATTATTAATTTATTAATTTAATTTTAATTTATTAGAAAAAACAGCACAACAGACCGAAGTCCAGAAGTGACTTTAGGTGGGACATTCTAGAGATGAAACTCATTTTACTGTAGTTTGTAGAAAACTTGGTTACATAAAACAAGTAGTTCCTACATCTCAAACCATTTTTTGGAACTTACCAAACTAAGCCCAAATATCCGGACAAGATGCTGTATTGTCAAAAATGTTAATATAACAGTAGGCTATGCAGATTACGACGTTTTTTAAGTGACATAACTCCATACTTATTTTGTAAAACCCCACGAGATACATATTTAGGATAAGTATTCGTCATTCTAAATTCTAATAATCTTAAAAACTTTGTTTCACTCCAAAATATTATCTGTATATTCAACAATAAATTCATTCTACAAATGTCAAAATCATCAATAACTTAAAACCACATTTAATTTATTTGCTATTATCTGTGTGGCATTTTTCTTTTTATTACCAGTGCAATATGTACAAAAGCGGCTATAGTAAAAGCTTTTTCTGAATATAAATACACTGAAAATGGATAAAAACACAAAACCAAACATACAAACATCAATGTCAAACAATATCCTTACGCTTATGGTTAAATACGTCATGTATAGCTAGGATACAAACATTGCAAGATCATAATTACTAACAAAACAATGCGCAGAATTTAAAAGCATTTAAATCATTTTTGAACGCTCTGTATGATACCATATGGCGAGAGAATTCCTGAAATTGTGTATTAATTGTTTAGTGAAAGTTATAACAGTGATTAAGAACCACAAACATTCATCTAAATTATTCAATTGAAGACGTTGTTAACAGTATATTACTCTCCAATTCCAGACATGTCTACATTCGTATATATAATGCAAGACTACCTCGAAGAGGCCACTAGCCGTGGTCAAACGAGACAGGTGAAGATTCATCCCAAGGACGATAACGACCCACCATGTTATGCCACTTCTGTCATCATTCCCTGCATATGCCTTTTTGGAATATTGGGAAACATTTTGTGTATCGTTGTACTGAGTAAATATGAGAAAAAGAATTCCTACTACACTTATTTAATAGGTAAGATTTAAACTGATTAGATATATTACTTATATCATAAGGCGTTTACATTTATTCAGTCCACAAGACTGCTCAGATTGATCTGGTGACGTCACAAGATTAGTCGGATTGCTCAGATTTTGTTAACGTTTTCGTAAGCATATAAGTGAAGTTAAGTAGTGACGTCTGGTGATGGTGGCACTAAATGCAACTGTCAAATTTCTGTCTTTGATTACAACTGCTACCGCGTTTTGTTTTATAAATATGAGTTTATTACCAATAATAGAATTCTATCACAAGCGGCACTTATTTCGTCTATTTTGTTAAGTTATGTTTTAACACATTCCAATTGGCTGTAAGAGTCAATTTACCCGCGTTAACCCTCACTACCAGCAATCCATTAATCCCAGCAATCCTGCCAGTCATCGGATTGCTTGGCAACGCTCGGAGTGCTCTAAAGGATTAATCGGATTGACTAAAAATAAGCTAATGTGTACCCTCCGACTGACTTTACGAACGGATCGGGAGCACTTGGATCGCTCGGATTAATCTGACTAAACGTAAACGCCTATAGAATCTAATAGACCTTTTAGTCAAAATAATATAACTTATTATTTTTATTAAATAACCTACAAGAAACGTCGAGCTATTAATCATCAAGAGAAATTAACAAATATGAATTAAAAACATATTTTGACAGGATACTAGATACCTACGAAACCATGAAATATGTGAAAATTCAAACTTCTTGATTTATAGTAAAAAAAGTACTCTGGTCTTCATTTGTGGGTATTTTCCAGATATTTTGTGAGATTTCGAAAGATTGCGTTAAGTCACAATAAGGATTAACGTGTCCACGTATTTTTTGTTTGACATTTGGGAACAAAAAAAAGTCTTTAGGGGATAAATCATGTGAATACGGACAATGAGACATTAATTCGATGTTTTTCTCCTTCAAATATTCAATTGTTTGACGTGCTGTGTGGGAGCACGCTTTGTCATGATGAAGAATGATGCGACGTTTTTGGTTGCTTATCCTGATTTTGTCCAAATTGTTGTATACCATTTAGCATTAACTGCTCTTCGATCCTCTAAAGGAATGGTTGCGACATGTCCAGTATAACCGAAGAAACAAGTGATCATTTTCTTGGAAGTGATCCGTGAAAGAACTACTTTTGTAGGTTTCGGTTCATCTTGGAAGACCCAAACAGTGAATTGTTACTTAGTTTCTGGTACATTTGAATAAATCCAAGTTTCGTCACCTGTAACAATGTTGTATTCGGATTTTGCAGTGCCTAGGTTGAATTTTTTAGCATTCCCTTGCACTAATCAACAAGAGCCTTTTTTTGAGCTTCGGTCAAATTATGCGGAATCCATCGGGTACAAATCTTTTTCACAGCTAAATGTTCATGCAGAATCGAATTTTTTTCAGTCTGCGATATGCCAAAGGGTGCCTCTATCTTAGGGTAAGTTACATGCCGATCTTCTTCAATCATTTTGCGCACAGCATCGATGTTTTTTTAAATCATGTTTTTTCGCTTTGTCAATTGAAGTTAGTGCGTTGTTTTAATGAGACAGACATATAAACACACATTAGTTATCTCACTTTACATAACCTAAAAAATACTGTCACACATATTTCAACAAATTTCAGAAATCTCAAACGAAAAAGCATTGCTAAATTTAGTAAGAAATCACGATCTCGCTGATGGCGGGTTCGTAAAAACTCACAAATGCTTTTATTCCATCGTAATTGGTTTGAAAAAACATAGATGTCACAACATTCGTTACGAATTAATTTTCAGCGCTGTAAACGCTTTCGTTAAACGTTAAAAATATCTACAAATTTTATCCACAATTTATAGTCTATAGTCGACTAATATAAGAGCTGTAAATGCAGCTTTAGAAAGAAATTACGCAGAATAGCAAAAACTTTCAAATTCTGCGTAATATGAAAATAATACAATTCTGTCAAAAAGTCTCTTTTAGCATGTGTACAATATTTAATATCCTTGTAATATAACACAGTTTTTTACAACATGTTACATATAAACAGACAGAATAACATATGTTGCAAACTACGTACAAAGCAACGAAAGAAAGAATCGTGACAAAATTTTATGAAGGTTGTACAGTAACCCTCTGAGATGTATGGGGCTGACATATTGAAATATTATATCTTTGTATCTCTCCGGATTTCTTTTTCTGGGAATTTTTCTCTGTCAAGGACTTTCACAAGTTATACTCTTAAGGTCAAAATAGTTTTTTATAAGGAATCCTATTATTGTGTTTTATCAACTTTTATATAAATTTAATCTCACGATATTTACAAAATCGTATATTCCTTCTGGATTAAATAGCGTAATAATAGCGACAATCCATCGCTTACCAAAAGGTTCTGAATTCTGGGACCAAGACATATACGAGGGTTGCCTCTTATTGTAAGGGAGGTATTATTTAGTACTTTTATGGTGTGTTACTGACTTTAAATGTCAATTAAAAATAATCCTTACGCTGTAAAACCGACTTTAGGTTGATAAGGTTATGATCACTATAATTAAGATATCATTTTTCATTATGACATATGTCAAACGGATCGACATTTAAAAAAAGTGACATTTTTTAATACCAACATGACATACAGCTTCAAAGGTGCAAACTATTGAAAACAAAATTCCCTCTTAGTTTGTTCTTACAAAAGTGAACCGCTTATAGAAAGGGCATTCAAGATAAGGGTAGACATGTTTATTATTTTAACTTGACACTTTTGAAAATGTAACATGAAAAGTGAATCGTAAATTGTTGTTTCAAAAATATACGTCAACCATAAGCACATACAGTCTGTTTCAAACGCTTAGGCGGAACTAGATTTTGCAATTTAGTTACTTTCATCGCTTAAATCGTGCTTTTCGGCCGTTTTGTTTAAGCTTTGTAAATCATACTTACAATAAACATTTTTTGGTTAAGGTTAATATCATTTTAAAATGTCATTTTCTTTATATTTTGATTTTTTGTGTAATTCTTAATACAAATTTCCCATTTATTTATTTTTTTGTCATTAAAATATATAAAAAAATAATTTAATTTTGACATAGGTCATTCGTTTCCATGGTTTCATTGTTGTAATTTTAAATTTTGACATTCCAACGTGAAAAATGAAATAACCCAAGAAAGGTCCCTTGTCGTGACAACCTAAAAGAACGAAATTCCCATTTAGTTCCGCCTAAGCGTTTGAAACAGACTGTAAATAATAATTAATTTTGGTCTGAAATATAAATATTATGGTTGGATTATTTTCTAATGGGATACTTATCTAAGTTATCACCAATAAATTGTGAATTTTAAGATAGTACAAAATGGACAGTCAAGGGGTTGTGAAATGACATTTAACAGTTGGGCGATGTAAGCTTTTCAGGGTGGTTCTCTTTTTATGAAGTAGTAGATTGTAAATCTTCAAAATGTTAAGTCATGTTTTAGAGTTGATTTTGACCCGTCGTATAGTTAATACCATGTTTAAGAGTTGAGTCTAAAGAGTGAAGAAGTTAAGTCGTGTTTTAAGTAGAGTGAGATTTTGTTCATGGGTTAGAGTCATTTAGAGTGTTCGGTTGGACTAGTAAAATGTAACAAGTAATTCCGTATGAACGTTAGTGTAGTGCCCAGCTAAAGACATGTGAGAGATAAATGGTTTTAGAGGATGTCAGTCAGGACTGTGGTGTCCAGTGAACAAATTAATGATTAGTGCTAAAGAGTCCAGTGTCTAGTGTGTGTGAATGTCTCATTTGGATTTAACTGTATCGGCGTAATTGTAAGTCTAATGTAATTAGTGTAAATATTTAAATCGTATCATAATTAAAGTAGATTAGCTAAAATGTTGAGTTTAATTGAACAACCCTTAATCGTTCCAAGAATCATAGCAACCAGCTAGCGGACTAATAGGGGGGGGGGTCCAGACTTGATCCGCTCGCAAGTCTTGGAACCCATAATGTGAGGGAGACCTAAAGTTGAGGGATGTACAGAGTAATTACAAATGAAATAAATAAATCAGCCAACCGTGACATTTCATACATATTTATATATCGTAGCCTCCCCACATTATTTTCGGGATTGCGCTAAACTAGTTCTGCCATCTGGCAACTGACGCTTCTATCGTAAAGTTTGACATTTTTGAAGGTATACGTACTCAGAACGGTTTGACGTACGAGCGCTATTTGTATTGTTTACAGTAACTTGAAAAAATTCATCTGGGCTAAAAATGGAATTAAATCGTGAACGTTTTCAAGCGATTATTTTTTACAACTTTTGATGTTGATTAACCCAACAGCAGTGCATGGATGAACTTAATTCGACTTTTGGCTATGAAGCACCATCAAGGACTATTGTTTATCGATGGTTTGCCTACTTCAATCGTGGTCGTAGTTCGCTTAACGCTACGTACAACCCGAGATTATTAGTTTCTTATACAAAACTAACAATCTGAAATAAAATTAGTGACAATCTATACATCAAATTTTGCACAGAATTTATATCTATCTAATAAGATATTTTTGATTGTAGAAAAAATTATTGTAAAAATGTTATTGCTAAATAACTTAATAATAGGTATTACACAACAATGTTCTGTAATGTTTTAAATATATTTGTGGGCTTCAAATAATTTTTATATTTATATAGATTTGTGTAGAAATGTTCAAATAATACGTTAACATTTTTTTCGACATGATTGCTTATAGTTTAGAGCCTCCGTCGAAAAATATTATACTTGATGATAATGAAATGCCACTTGGTACAAGTACTCTTTACATAAAATGAAACATTTTTATCCGCCGCACCTATATTAAGAACCGCGGCAGATTCGAGGTGGCGGCAAAAGTAGATTACCAAGTACAATAACTATAAGTAATTTTCACAATAGAACAAATTATCTCCAAACATATTTGTAGAATGAAGCTTTAGCTACAATTTGCCGCATGGTACACAAATATGCGTCGAATGGTTTACAAGATGGCGTCTATAACGCAAATTGTTTATTTACAATTACATGACAGTTCTTTTGACAATTAAAAATATCCTATTAGGTAGATAAAAATTCGCTGAAAATTTTGATGTATAGATTGTTACTAATTTTATTTCAGGTTGTTAAGGACGAATTTCGTGAAGTTCGTCCAAAATCGGTTATTGTTGCGGAAAACACTGATTCTGTATGTGAACTGATACTGCAAGATCGTCCTTGGGCATTAGTAGGACCACCATACATTCACTATTGCATGAACATTTGATCGTCAAAAAGATTTGTTCAGATTGGATCTCACATAATTTGACAATCGCAGTGGAAAAAACCTCAATTGTAGTGGAAAAAGTGCACCAAAAATTGGTTCAAACGCATGTAAAAGTGTATTGATCTTCATGCAGAATATTTTGAAAAACAATAAAGCCACTTTTGTTGATAAGTAATTGTTTTTAATTTCAAATCCAGAAATGTTTTTGCCAATTTTACATATAATTCGCATAATACCTCTAAATTGTTTTATGTAAATTGCGTAATAATTGCTGTTAATTTATAATTTTTCAATTAAGTATGTTGGTCTGTATTTTCTTGTATAGAGTTGCCGTGGCTCCGTAGTAAGAAGGTTGCCTACGGAGCATAGGGACGCAGGATCGAATTCCGTCACCTCTTTTAGTTTCAGCCTCAAGTATTTAATACTTACAATGTATACCTGTTTATACAGGGATAAAAAGACCAGTCGAAACGTCACACTAACCACGTGGCTTTTATATAATATATTGCTAATTTTCGTCATCGTCACATCATAATAAATAATAATAATAATAATAAATAATGATAATAATATATGTGAACAACACACCCACAAAATTGTCGCGTTTCTATTTATAGTATGATTTCTGTTTTACAGTACGATTTTTATTTATAGTTCTGAGCTGTTCTGATTTGGGAAACTGTATACTTATGTTGATCTGTGGACTTACTAATGGTTTCGATTTGCAAGGAAAAGATAGCTATGACTTGGTTGGGATGCCACTTGGATCATTCTTTAGTGGGATAAGTGTTAGCGCTACTGTTGCTGTTACATTAGGTAAGACTACAATTTATAATACGTATATATTGGTAACAATAAAATGTAAGGAGAATTTTGTTGTGGTTTTTATATTTCTTAACTAACTCATTAACTGCACGGGACTCAATCACTTGTCTAACTTTACTCTAACGTCAACTACATGGATCTGACTTACTACTGCGAATGGCTTTATGTATTTTTTAATACTGGGTTTAGTGTCATAATAATTTATTAAAGGGAAATGCATTTTATACGCTTTACAATATTCTGTTATTCTGTAACTGTATGCTGTTAAAATTTTAACTTCGATGTGATTAATTCAGTAGGTTATATTTGAAATTTTAACTCCAGCCAAATACATGAGGTTAACATTTTAACCAGCTGTAATTCTAACCTCTAAACATCAAATAGCCAAAAAAAAAAACAATTTTTAGAATTAATCATGGAAAGTCTGTTTATTTTAAACCAATTATTACAATAACAAATTGAACAAAAAGAAGATAATTTCACAACATAATTTTAACCATAAGGTTAAAAAGTTAACCTGAAATACAGACTAAAAAACAAGGTTAAAATTTTAACGCCTAGTTAAAATGTTACTTTTTAACCATCATTTTTAACCAACTCTTTTTAACCACAAAAGATACAGAATAGACCCGTATATGTTTTATCGATGATAGCTGAGTAGCGAACTGCCTCTGATCATTCGTGTCAGGGTAGATATATACTTTAAATTCAGATTAACCTACGCTACTACAAAATAACGGGCCGTTCTTTTGTAGTGATCGTTCCAGATGTTTCATTGCGGTTAGTGAAATAGTAAACTGTGCCATCCAATCCCGCAAAGTGGGATCCCGCAATACAACTGAAATGAATAGATTGTCTTTCCACGCAAATTACAAAGAAATATATCTTAGAAGAACACAGCAAAAATTTGAAATTTATTTTTGATTGTCAGACGAGGTGGAACAGTCTGCTCGACATGTTGGAACGATTTTATAGCCTAAGATTATGCATCAGAAAAGCTTTGATTGACATTGCATCTGAAATTCATTTCACAGATGAAGAATGATCTCAAATTAATGACTTGATTTTCTGCCTGGAACCACTGAAACTCGGTCTCGAAGTATTATGCAGGAGAGAATCTATTCTCACAATTGCGAAAACAACTTTTCGATTTATGTTGGATAAATTCGATCAGCAATATTCAACCCTGAGCATTGATTTAACCGGGCACTTTGTGAGAGATTAACGCAACGTCGTAGTAACTTAACTGGCCTGTTAATTTACTGACAAAATCCTAAAAAAATACGAAGAAGAAATAAGAAAAACTGGAAATATATTTTCAATGCCAAAGAGAACTGTGATGCGTCAAGAAATAAAAATTGCTGACAAGATTTTATAAAATTGAAGAAAATGAATCTGGAGATGAAGAATCTATTGACGAATTCCAACAACCTACTAATCTATTGTTAAAAGAAGAATTAGAAAACGAAATACAGAAATAGAAGAACAACTGAACAAAAAAGTAAAGAAGGTGCCAGATATCGAATCTTTGGAGAAAATATTGAAGAAGGAAATTTCGGCCTACGAAAGTAACAGAGTAAGAGACAAGTTCCTGAGTATGACGTACGATTACATGATGACCATATCGCCAACAAACGTAGAGGCTGAGCGAGCTTTTTCAGCCGCTGGTTATTTTTGTACCCCTTTGAGAAGTACATTGGGAGATGATACTTTGAATAGTGTCTGCTTATTAACATCACATTTCTTGCAATGATTCTTTTAACTTAATTTCAGTTTTTAGTTATAATTATAATTTAATACTTTTTTCAACCCTTAAACGATAATGTTGGATATATCTGTTAATTTTATGATATTTTTAATATCTAAATCCTTCTGCGATCCATTACCGAGTTTATTATGTAAACTTTACGTGACCTATGTTCAGCTGCACTTGGAGTTCTCAATTTCTGTGTGATCTCCTTGTCAACGCAGAGATATTAACCTTCTAGAAAATGTTCAACGCCGTGCCACCAAACTCTGTCGTAAATTAAGAAATATGCCGTACGAAAAGAGACTCTCTGTGGTTAATCTCACAACACTGGAACAGCGACAACTACGTGGTGATTTAATAACAATTTGTCGGCTAGCGCGGGGTAATTTTATGTGAAATGTATCGGGTTTACTCAACTTTTACAGTGGCTCAATTATGCGGGCATGGACTAAAGCCTGGTTTATAATAGATATGGAGTTATTATATACCAGGCTTTAGACTCAAACATGAAGCAGTTAATAAAAATGTTCGTGCTAATTTTGTAACTAACAGAAATGGCGAATATGGTCGAAAGAATAATAATGGCCAATAAAACAATAAATAAAAGATAAATAAAAAAAACCAACAGAAGTATTAATTTATGGAAGAGGCTACCCAGAAATGTATTGTTCTCCGAGTCTCTCAATAGCTTTAATAATCATCACAATAATATTAATAATCCACAGAAGTCAGGACCCACTATTAAAGTTCGTTAGTCAGCACGAATTAAGTGGCAAAGGGGCGTTTCTTTGCCAAGCAGCGCAAAGAGCAGCAACGAGATTTAACCTGGCAGACTTGAGTCCCGTCAGAGAAAACGCTGGAGTACAACTCTCTCGGGAGGAATGCAACAGAGTTACCAGTTCGGTGAAACGAGGGGAGATAGACATGTTGACAGAAGAACACATGAGTAAAAGTATGCACTCTGTGTTCTTCAGGCATATTAAAAGTCTAGGGTTGTCCACCGAACTCACGGTCTCGTTTCTTAAGTCTGCGGGTTTGAGATCGGAAACAGAAGGTTTTGTGTTTGCGTGTCAGGATGGTGTTATAAATACTTTGGCATACAGGACCCGCATATTCCAAACGGTGGAGTCCACACTCTGTAGGTTGTGCCACTACCATCCTGAAACGATTATGCACATTCTGTCTGCTTGCCCATCTCTTGCAGCGTCGAGCTACGTGTCACGACATAATGCTGCTCTCCACGTGCTCCACTTATACATGCCTATGGTATTGACCAAATACCGGTTATACCGTACGTCCCTTCTGACATAGAATCGGTGGTGGAAAACTCTAAGTGCTGAATTTATAGGAATTACTCCTTCCCCACCTCGAGGTTACTGACAGCCACTAAACCGGACATAACCCTCCTGAAAATCGAGACCAAACAGATGTTTGTGATCGAATTCTCAAGTCCAGCTGAGAAGAATATCTCTCTCAAGGAAGAGGAAAAGAGGTCCAAGTATATGGATCTCTTGTCCGAGCTTAGAAAGCTGTATCCAGGGTATAAAGTTTAGCTTGTAGTCCTGATAGTTGGTGTTTTGGGCGGTATGAAAGCCTCCTATCGAAGGGAAATCGAGTCCATTCCCGCCTGCAGATCTTCTGCCACGTCTTTGATTTGCAGGATGCAGAAAGCAGTGCTGCTCGGGTCACTACGCATTGTGCGGGCACTGGATTTGGCGTAATTTCCGCGTCTGCATATCACCAGGGTTTGGGATGCAGCCGTGTGTATTTAACTCCACTAGTCTTTAGTATGACGCGGCTCAAAAGGTTGCTGAAGTTTGAGATTAGTGGACGCTTGTCAAGATCTGATAATCCAAAATATTAAAAGTCTAGAGTTGTCCATCGAACTCACTTTCTCGTTTCTTAAGCCTGCTGGTTTCAGACCGGAAAAGCGTGTCATGATGATGTTATAAATACTTTGGCGTTCAGGGCCCACATATTCCAAATGGCGGAATCCAAGCTCTGTAGTTTGTGACACCATAATCCTGAAACCATTATGCACATTCTATCTGCTTCTCCATCTCTGACAGCATCGAGCTACGTGTCACGACGTAATGCTGCTCTTCGCGAACTCTACTAACATATTACACATGCCTATGGTATTGACCCAATATCGGTTATGCCGTACCTCGCTCCTTAAGGTGCGTACTGACTTGAGCATTTGTACGCGCACGGATTATGTGTGCGCACAAATGCTCAGGTGAGTACGAGGTATAATTTGTGTGCGCGTACAGTAATCCTTCCACGAATGCTATCCATAGCTTGTTGGTCCCACCGATAAGATCAAAGAACTTGTGCGCTCAGTGTGTACGGGTTTATACAGTCATTTAATTGTGCGCGTAAATTTAAGTAAACACCAGTAAATATTCAACATGGAATGGAGTAAAAATGTATTGTATGCTGGTAAACGAATCCCCAGTTGCAAAAAACGTAGGGTTATGGCTAATCGTTCTTTCGCGGGAACAGCCCTTATAAAACTTGTCTTTCTCCCAATTTTGTGAGCAACTTTATTAACAAGTAGTTCAAAATCTGCCGCTGACATTCGAACAAAATTTTGAATTTGTCCACTAACCTCTTGCATTTGCAGTTCTGCTAGCAAACTTAAACTATTGTATATTTCCCTGCTTCTATATAGTTCTGTCATCCACCACCGTTTTTTTTTTTTTTTTTTTACTAAGTCTACTATGGCCACATTCAGCAGACTCACCAGTGAGTTACCGGTTGGTAAATTTTTTTCCTGTATGCCTACGTTGATCTACCAGTGAGTTACCGTACTTACTCACCGGTCGCCATTTTATTCACCGGATTTCATTAACGATTAGTTGCTCACTGGTGGACATTTTGACAGTTATATCTGTAGTAACAAAGAATCAAGCACAAAGCAAGTAAAAAATTTTGGAATTGAGTGTTAAGTCAGTTTACTTAGATATTGAGGAGATGTATATAAAGCACATGTACTTTTAAAATTACTGTAAAAGCTTACAATCAAAATTTACTGTCATTACAATCTGTCATTGTTTAGATATTGTAGTTTTCATATACGCCGTTCGACAACGCTGTCAAAAAATGTGCATTTAGTCAAATTCACCGGTAAGTTTGTACCGGTAAGACACCGATGAGTCTGCTGAATGCGACTTATGTACGCTACACTTGTTAAGCCAACAACATTTCTTTCCGCCATCGTTGACACTACTTACTTTAAATAAATATGTTCCTGGATATAGCTGAAATACGCGGAGCGAGATTTTACGCGCACAAATTAGAAAGTTGTGTGTGCAAATTTTTTTACCCGCACGAAAATCCTTGCTCGCACGAAAATCCGTGCGCGTACAAATGCTCAAGTTAGTACGCACCTTTACATATAATCGGTGATGGAAAACCCGAGTGCGGCAATTACTGGAATTATTCCTTCCCCACCTCGAGGTTACTGACAGCTACTATGCTGGGCATAATCATCTTGAATGTAAAGATCAAATAGATGTTTGTGATCGAATGTTCAAGTTCTGCTGAGAAGAATATCTTTATCAAGAAGGAGGAAAAAAGGTCCAAGTATTTGGATCTTTTGTCCGAGCTGTATCCAGGGTTCAAAGCTAATAGTCCTGATAGTTGTTTTGGGTGGTGTGAAAGCCTCCTACCGAACTATAATGTAGTCCATTCACGCCTGCAGATCATCTGCCACTCCTTTGATCTTCAGGATGCAGAAAGCAGTGTTACTCGGCTCATTCATACTACGCGCTTTTTCAATCTCACGTTGCTTATGCGCTACTAGCGTGGGGACATTCCACGCATGCAGTGAGAATTTTTGCACTGCAACGACGTGTTATTAGAATTATCGGCAGAATAGGTTACAGAGAGGGTTGTAAACACTTGTTTATAGAACTTGGCGTTTTAACTTTCCCTTGCCTGTACATATACTATTGCCTATTGAATGTCCATTTTAACTTTAAAGACAAAAAGCTACAAAAAAATATTCATTGCCACAATACCAGAGGCAAAGAATTGATCAGGCCTGATTACACAAGACTATCGTCAACCAGATACTCGTTAAATTACTATGCCACCAAATTTTATAATGTGTTACCGAGTAAGGTCAAATGCCTTGATAAAAGTCTTTTTAAAACAAAAATTAAAAAATTTTTACTCAAAAAGGCCTTCTATAATTTTGACGAGTATCTGGTGGACGATTTTAACTTGTTCTCTGACACCTGATATCTTTTTTCTTTTATTTATTTATTTATTTATTTATTTATTTATTTATTTATTTATTTATTTATTTATTTATCCTTTTTGATGACCTTTGTAAAAAATTGTAATTTTATTTATTTTACTTACTTAGTTTTTTTTGTAATATCACTTTTAATTTTGTACCTTTTTTATATATATATATTTGTAATATCTATTTTAAATTTGTACTTTTTAAATTTTTTTACTTGTGTAAACATTTTTTGTATTTTTTTTTTAATGTGTTCAACATTAATAAATATTATTATTATTATTATTATATTCCGCATTGCACGGGCACTAGATCTGACGTAATTTATGCGTCTGCATATCGCCAGATTTTGGGATGCAGCTCTTTGTATTTAGTTCCACTAGTCTCTAGTATGACGTGGCCTAAAAGACTGGCCTGCAGTTTTCGACAAGTTAACGCTTGTCAAGATCTGACAAACCCGTAACAATAAAACTTGTACCAAATGGAGGAAAATAAATAAATGAATTTGAAAAGTTCACCACAATTTTATTATTTTTTTGTGATTTAATAAGGATTAAAGTAGCTCGATTTTACTTTCTCTCAGGTTCACGAGTTCAATCGCTGTCGGCATTGCAATTCTCAGTGATTTATAACAGTTGAGTTGGATTAACAATATTACCACTTAAGGGTTAGCTCACTCTCACAGTTATATGGATAGGGGCTTGTTTATCTTTGACAAGGACCGTGGGACTGCTAAACTCAAACTTGATTTGACTTCAATAATTTCAAAGGATAATTACATTTAACATTACACGCCAGTGGGATGTTGCTATATATAACCAATTTGTATTGAAATTGTACAGTGGCAAAGGGATTTAAGATTTTCAATATACTAAACATTTTGAGTTTTGTTGTATGCATACATAAAACAAAATATTAATTAAAATAGTAATTAAAGGCGTTATTAACTCTTTGCACTCAACGTATTATTTAAAGTAGGTATATATTCCAGTAACTCGAGCCTAGTTTCTTACTATCACTTATTTAAATAAAATTGAGTTTAGCAACTGCACATTCAATCGGCAAATTATAAATAATGGGTGTTTTTTTTAGAGGTATAGAACTTTAAATTGCAATAAAACAACGATGGATTATTCGATTGACATGAATTTTTTTTTATTCGAAAGATAATCTTGTGGCATTACATTTTAAATATGATTTCTGGCATATGACCGCCACGGCTGGCTCGGATGTAGTCCAATCTGGACGTCCAATTTTCGATGACTTTTTCCAACATTTGTGGCCGTATATCGGCAATAACACGGCGAATGTTGTCTTCCAAATGGTCAAGCGTTTGTGGCTTATCCGCATAGACCAATGACTTTACATAGCCCCACAGAAAGTAGTCCAGCGGTGTTAAATCACAAGATCTTGGAGGCCAATTCACAGGTCCAAAACGTGAAATTAGGCGGTCACCAAACGTGTCTTTCAATAAATCGATTGTGGCACGAGCTGTGTGACATGTTGCGCCGTCTTGTTGGTATGATTTAATGTAATGCCACAAGATTATCTTTCGAATAAAAAAAAATTCATGTCAATCGAATAATCCATCGTTGTTTTATTGCAATTTAAAGTTCTATACCTCTAAAAAAACACCCGTTATATGTAATTATTGCTTATCAGCAGTGGTGGTACCAGCGGAGGGTAATAGGGACCCGCCCTCCTTAAAAATTGTTATCTATGATCCCCAAATATGATCGGTCTAATCGCTGGATCGGACATAGAAAGGGCCTCTTAATCTTTATTTTGTTTTTTATTCCCACGGGCCGATAAGTTATGGCCGACTGAGTCCTGATCTCCATTTCGAATTGTGGAACATGAAAACGAATCAAAGAGCTGCTAGGGCCTCTGACAGCTCTCTTTAAAAAAATACCCCCCCCCATCAATATTTCTTGGTGCTCACAGCTCGCCTATATTTTAAAACTAGAGCCTCCATTGCTTATCTTAAAAATGCTTATATTTAAGCATTTTTCAGTATCACTACTTCTGACTTACTACTGACAAGTAACGTATATATATATATATATATATAACAACAATATATATATATATATATATATATATATATATATATATATATATATATATATATATATATATATTATAAAAGCATTGATCCGGAAGTCCCATTCAGTCATTTAAAGTCACTAGATTTCATAATCTTGTTCCGCACAATGAAAAGAAACGGACTATACCTATTTAGTTGCAGACCATAGTAGTTGGTACCTAAAATTTTTCGCAAAACAATCTCCAGAATTTATATTTATAAAATAATTAAGTTTTTATTAACATAAATTTTTTCTTTGTTATGTTAATATTAAAAAACTTTTAAAACCTGGTTCAATTGTACATATTTTATTATTTTTTATCATATTAAATTTTGTCAAATCAGAAAAGAAAAATAAATTAAAATTACATCATATTCTCTGCGGCGACATTTTTCTTGTCTTCCCACATAGAAAATAAAACATAATGGTCATTTGACAAGAGGACTCCAGGCGACATCTTTCACAGAAAATCCAGTTATTTTTAGATCCCCTTTATTCGCTCAGAAACCACATAAATTCACTAAAATCCAGAAAAAAAGGCCTTGAAAAATTATAGTTTTTACTATTTTTATAAGTGCGTAAAAATTTCAACCTAATATTATGTAGTAACAATCAGTTACGAGTGCATTTTATAGAACAAATGCAATTAATTTACTTTATAAATTTCAAGAGCGATATAAACGAAATTAGTGTGTTTTCAACAACCCTGGCACACTGGTTCACAAGCTTTCGAATACCTTTCTCAAAAATAATCATTCGTTGCACACAAAACCACTGATGCATCTCTTACTTTATCTTCAGCAGCACTATCAAGAGCGTGGGAACAACGGCCTGTACTTAGTGGTGTTCCACAAGAATCGGTACTGGCGCCCTTGCTTTTCTTAATTTATAGAACATACTTAAAAGCATGTATCTCTTCTCCCTACAGCATGTATGCATATGACACCAAAATCTACAATTTTTCTCATAAATTCTAGACTGTACAGGATGACATTAATTTAATTTTTTTGTGCTACAAAATTTTATCCATTGATTAACAATTTGTGTTACGCTGACAGACTGGCATTTTTGAAATTAACTTCTTAAGAACATAGCAAGATGGCTGGTGATATTTCTTTTCTTAAAGTAGTGCGTGGCAATTTTAAGTGCGACTTTTATAATCTCTTCACCCTTAAGACATGTGTCTAAATTACAGCATGAAGTTTAAAAGAAATGCGCACTCTATTGTTTTAATAATCCTCTGCTTTTAATTCTAATAATAATAATAATTATTATTATTATCATTACGGAGTCCACACTCTGTAGGTTGACCATTATGCATAATCTGTCTGCTTGTCTATTTATTGCAGCGTCGAGATACGTGTCTTGACATAATGCTGCTCTCCGCGTGTTCTACTATCATCTTACATATGTCTATGGTATGGACCAAATACTGGTTATACCGTACGTCCCTTCTGACATAGAAACGATGTTGGAAAATTTCACGTGCCGCATTTATTGGAATTTCTCACCTCGAGGTTACTGACAAGTCCAACTGAGAAGAATATCTATCTGTTCGAGCTTAGAAAACTGTATCAATGGTATAAAGTTAAGTTTTTTGTCCTGATAGTTGGTGTTTTGGGTAGGATGAAAGCCTCCTATCGAGAGGAAAAAGAGTCCATTTCCGCTTGCAGGTTTTCAGCCACCTCTTTGATCTACAGGATGCAGAAATCAGTGTTGCTCGGGTCACTGCGCATTGTGCGGGCACTGGATCTGGCGTAATTTCTACGTCTGCATATCGCCAATGTTTGAGATGCAGCCATGTGTTTTTAGCTACAGTAGTCTTTAATCTGACGTGGCTCAAAAGGTGGCTGAATTTTGCGATTAGTGGACGCTTGTCAAGACCTGACAAACCCTATAATAATAATAAGCTACCCTCATTCATAAGAAGAATTTTGCTGTGACTTTATTTATTAAAACAACTGTTGAATTGTTTTTATTTTACCAGGGAAAACACACATATTTCTGTAAGCTTTAAATTATTTTAGAATGCAATATTCCTTATAAAGAAATCTGCTGGAATAGCGTCTACAGAAAATAAAAATAAACTTATTTTGAATAGATACGTATGCACGTTGCATGTAAAGTATTTGTGGCGAAATAATCGCCAAGTGAACCGCAAGAAAAAATCAGAATATTTTATCTTAAATGAAAATTGTTGCTCAGTGAAATATAAGATTATTTTCTAGCAAAGATTTATTATGAAGACAATGATGTCACTGATTTATAAACGACATGGAAATGTATATATAGTTTTCACTCAAATCTACGGATGTTGTGTGGGTACTTAAGTCTAAATGACATTACACAATTTGGGCGAACTAAGATTGCGGAGTAAAATAATTAGTACACCCACTTTTACAGTACACCTAACTATTAGGTGTACAGGAAAGTTTTTTAGTTTTTATTATTAGTGCAAGATGCGAATATTCACGACTTATTCGCTGAATTAAACAGATGTCTTTTGCGTTTTGATTAAATTCTGTAATCTTAAGTACCTAGTTATTGTTTTCGTTTCATTTTAAACCCTTGCATTTTAAAATGGCAGAAGAATTTTCATCAAAATATTTTTTATGCTGTTTAATGTTGTATGAGTACCATAAAAAGAGGTTGCTACAGTTGCTACATAAAACATTTGCACTGTTTATGGCAATAAACTAAGTGTACGCACATGTCAACAGTGGTTTAAAAAATTTAAATCAGCAAATTTATGTTTGGATGATGAACTTCGATCTGGAAGGCCCTATAATGGAATAATTTATTATGAGATGTTAAAACCTGGGCAAAGTTTTAATTATGATCTCTACTGTGAACAATTGGATCGCCTGAATCAGAACTTGACCAGGAATCGGCCAGAAATTGTGAGTAGAAAAGGAGTTATTCTTGCGACAATACCTGACCTCATTCATCAAAAAATTGATGTGAAGTGAGAATTTTCACACATTGCAGGGTTTCGCAGGTATATAATAAGTGAAGGCGGCATGCTGAGTGTGTAGGACAAATTTTGCTTTGTAGTAACCACGGCAAAATGAACGATCTTTTTAAAATTATTTATCGTCTGTTAATCTCAGAGCTTTAAAAACAAATTTTATGTTAAAATATTTTTTTGTTAATTTTAATTCGAATACCTAATATCATTATTTAGGTTTCTAAATAAGTGCAGTATTTTTTTTATAAAACAAGGTTCATTAAGATTTTGAAAATTGGGCCTATGGCTTTCATTGGTTGTCTTAAATCATACGCTCCGCCCCTCTGGCTTCGTATAAATGACACAGAATGAAAATATAATTGGAAATTGGAAATTGGTTATTAAATTTACGCTCTTGAAAATTAAATTCAAAATGTGCTAAAATATAACTAGAATTTTAACAAATTAATTTAAACATAATAAATATGACAAAAAAAAAAACAAAAAATAAAATTGACTCCACAAGCCAGGAACGAACCTGTGTAGTGAATAACGATCCTGTGTAGTTGTCGAGCAACTGAGCCACTAGACCACCAAACGCTTATCAACTTAGTGTGTTATAAGAGTATAACATGTATGCATCGTCAACCAAAAAACACAAAAAATGTGTTATTTTCCGAAAACATAATCTGATCAAAAATTCCTGTTGTACTATTCCGGTTCACACCAATATACATTACTTAGAATTTTTTCACATTTTTAGTTTAAACCATCTGGGCTACAGGGTGTGGGACAAAAATTTTTTTGCACAATTTTGGCAAAAATCGCCTCAAAATAATTTATTTTGCAAAAATTAAATTTTGATCGTTAATCCACGTACTAAGGGCTTTCATTTGATACCCTACTCAGAATTTTAAAAAAATATATTTTTTTTTTTTCGATGAGCACATATTTGTTTATATTTTTAGGGCGATATGTTTTTTAGATGTTTTAGTATTTTTCCTATGTGCGGGTCAAAAAGTTGTACAAGCATGCCAAATTTCAACTTCTTAGGTTTAGCCGTTTGGCTACAATTTTTACCGAACAGGCAGACAGACAGACAGACAGACAGACAGACAGACAGACGACAAAATGACGGTATAAGGGTTTTTTGGTCATACCTACAAAACCCTAAAAAAGACACGTGAAAAAAAAATCAGAGCTTGATTGGGTGTTTCTAACCCACCCATCCTACTCATCAGACATTTCACCCTCCGACTATCACTTATTTCGGTCACTGGAACACTTTTTAAGGAACAAGACACTTAGAAATATGAACCATGTTAAAATGAGCCTTGAACAATTTTTTCTTTCAAAAAAGCAGGAATTTTATAAATCTTTTCGGTACACCTAATATATTTTAATATCTCTTATATTTATCTCATTGCATCCCTTTTTCGTTTTTAATGTAACCTTCAAAGTAAAAATAAAGTTCTATCATTCAGAAACCTTTTCAAAAATAATTAATATTAAGTGTAAAAGATACAAATTTTGTCAACACTAGTGACACCTACATCAAAATATCACCCACGTTTAATATGAGAGTATATGCAAGGTCAGTTACTACGTGGGCAAATATCTCCTGACCTAATTTTTATTCAAAACAACCAAAATTGTAAATAAAAGGGATAATTTTAGTCAATTTTACGTGGCTTCATATTCCATAACTCGCTTTGCAAACAAATAGGGACACATAAGAGTTGAAATCACGTGCAGAAAGTTTTGCAAAATTTGCATTGCGCATTTAAATTATTTTAATGTGAGCTATTGCGTAGCACTCTGGTTTATATTTATCAAGCGGACCTTACACTATCAATAATAATGTCAGTAACACTAACAATAATAATAACATTACTAGTATTTTTGCCAGTTGCAAAAAATTACCTTACACTATCAATATTACTGACAGTATTTTAGTCAGTAATCACTAAAAGTTATGTGGAGAACATCAAACAACTGAATATTATTATTATGAAGAGTAATAAGCAAAAAGCCTGCTTGGCTTTAGTGTTGTATTTTGGTACAAAGCGATTCGTAAATGGAAAACGATGTATGAAGGAGACCGTACAGAATATATTCATACTAGCTGAAAACCCGTGCTTCGCTACGGTATATTGATGGTCTCATTGACATAAAATCCGCAGTTGGTTTTTGAACTTGTGTATGGGTAACCTTTGTAACAAAAAATCTAGTCGATATCTCATCTGTCCTAAGAGATATTGAGGAATCCGTGAAAAAACATTTTACTCCTTTTCACCAGATAGGGGTCGAACTTGAAAAAATCCTTTCTTAGTGGGTTCTTACGTCATGCTGAAAAATGTACTCTCCGAATTTTTTATTTCTAGCAAAAAAATACTAATTTACCCTTTAGGAGTGAAAGAAAACTGTCAAAACACATATATGCCAAAATGGAATGTTAGAACTCAACAACCGCTGGAAATACAAAGGGTTCTATAATTCATCTCGAATGTAGATTCACCCCTTTAGGGGTTGATTAAGATAAAATCCTGAAATTCATTTTTCGGCATTTGTATGGATAATCTTTATAAGCAAAAACCAAGTCTATATCTTATTGATCCTAGAAGATATTAAGGCGTCCTTGAAATCACAATTCCCTCTTTTCACCTTTTAGGGGTGATATTTGTTAAAGGTAAAAAACTTTTAAAACCATTTCGAGACATTTTAAAAGGACACCTACATATGTGCCAAAAAGAAATGTTATAACTCTACAAACACAGGAAATACGACGCGATGTATAATCTACCCCGTTTGTAGAATCACCCCTTTAGGGGTTGATTAGGACGAAATCCTGAAATAAGTTTTTCGGCATTTGTATGGATAATTTTTGTAAGCAAACACCAAGTCGATATCTTATTGGTCCTAAAAGAATTAAGGAATTACTGAAATCACATTTCACCCCTTTTCATCCCTTAGGAGTGGAATTTCGAAAAATCCCTTCTTAGTGCGTGCTTACGTCATGAAGGGAATATACTCTCCGAATTTTAAGTTTCTGGGCCCAGGGGTTCGGGCTGGGCGGTGATGAGTGAGTCAGTCAGTCAGTCAGTCAGGACACTGCCTTTTATATATATAGATTAATTTATTAAAATAAATTCTTCTCATCGATCCAAATTACTTTCGGAAGGATGCGGACACATATAATATAACGTATATTACGGCCAGACTCCAGCGTTATATAGTTGGCATACGCCAGCGTCCGCTCAGCTCTCTGATCGGTCGCTAAAAACCTAAATGGGGAAAAATATGAATTCCGTAACCACTGTGAAGTGACTCTAGCGGCTATCAGCTGTCCAGGGCAAGGTAGAAGGCCGCCAGCCCAGTCTAGAAGTAGATGTGACTATGCAGGGTGGTCCTGTAATTACCAATACCTATGTGCGGCCTAAAATTTATACGGCGCCAGTCACCTCGCTTCTATTGCCCTAAATTCTGGAAGAAGAATAAAACCCCAGGGGGAAAGGAATAGAGTTCTCGTAATAGAAACACCAAAATTCTCAATAACCAAATTTATTTACCAAAAAAAAACTTTAACGAAATATTCACAATGAGGAGATGTTCCTAAAGAACAAACACCATGTACTTCTACTAACAATATAAATTTAACGAAATTATTCACAATAAGGAGATGTTCATAAGGAACGATCACAACGTACTTTCACACACCAAAAATCCAAAATGTTAAACACTGGATCAGACTAACAACAGTCGGCCAACCAAAATGCAAAGAAATGTGATTATTCCCATGTGTCAATATGACATAACCTAAAAATTTTGACAGAAGTAGAGAATTCAGATGTTAATTTATATTTCTGTAGCAAGAACGGCTACTTTTAAGTAGATTGTCAGGACGCTAGTCAGTTGGTTTCGCAAAAATACACAATTCTGTATCCTTTAATGAGAATAGCATAAGTTTTTGTACGTAAGGTAGGTTAGCGTTAAGTTAGTTTTATAAGCGGTGTTGTCAGCTAGAATAGACCGTAACAATAACTCTCTTGAGAATTTGGTAGCCAATCTAACTACCTGTGTTAAATTCTGTGACTCAGTAAGGTTAAGTGGGCGTTCAGTGTAACCAATGAAATTTTAGTGCATAAAATACCCAGGATGTTGGACTGTAAACATCGTCGGCACTTGCTCCTGATCGTTTAGAAGATTTGATTTTCTTCAACTCTTCCCTATAATTAGAGCGCAAAGTTTTTAATTTTTTTCGAACGTCATCTTTTTTTTGCATTTGGCCTTATTTTTTTATACGCTTCTAACAATTTTAAAAGTCCTTCATTCTGCTTCACTTTGTTCATGTAGTCAGGCCGACGAGCATCCCGGAGCTGTGGTATTGAGTCATACGTTTCAATAAAGGTAGCAGCAGACATTCTGACATTTCAACTTCAATTTCATTATCAGCCACAGCATCGTGTATAGTAAAATCATCTATTAAATCCATTGATTACGATACTAACTATTACTAACTTGACACGAGACAAACAACAACTAAAAACTAAAAACTGAAGATCAATACTGACAGTAATACTGATACCCTGCGAATGGCTATCAGTAAAACTGACAGTTCCTCCTACTACCTATGATACTGAAGGCTGTATTTCGAGAAATCTTGATTTCGTCAGTTCACTCCATCATTCCATCCATCAGTACTTGCATTAGGTCGTCAATAATAATGTCAGTATTTTTTAATACTGACATTATTATTGATAGTGTAAGGTCCGCTTTACACGTTCTATCTATACTAGTGACGGGCGCGTGCCGTGAAATTTCCGTGTCACTTCGTGACATGGCCGTTCACGGTGAAATCGTGAGTGAACCTGAGTAATATTTTTTTTTCGTGCATGATTTAAAATTTGACGTGACACGTCGTGATTGCACGCACGACGTGTCACGACTCACGAATTTAAAATTTTAGTAAATAGAAGGAATAAAAAGAAAGAATTGTCTATTTTGTATCATTATCTATGCTGGATTTTGTATTTCATTCTACGACGAAGCAACATGTCTCCGTTGTATGCAGGTGTTGGAATTATTTTTTTGTTCAATTTTGAGTGAATCTGACTGGATATGGATAATTCAACAATCATATTCTAACTAGTTTGCTCTTTTTGTCTTACCAGTTGGATTTGATGGGATCATACGGAACATTAACCAACATTCTTCATTTCTTAGAAAACTTTCTTCATAAGTTATATTTTCTTTTAAGTATCCTTTTCTTAAAATAAATTGAACCATGCAATTTTAGTTTTCAGTGATATGGGAATCTCTGGGTTATTTTAAATGTGTCCCAGTTTCCCAAATGCAGCCCAACTCAGTCTTATTTGTCGTAATTTATAATAAGAAATCAAATCTCTTATTTTGCATTTTTTCATTTAGATGAATATTTGGTTACGAGCTAAAATTTTGATTTAACAGGTCTACAAGTATGAAATGCGGATTTTTTTTTAAAAATATAACATTAAACTCAAAAGAACAGTAAAAGTTTATTTATTCAAAGTATGCTCCATTAGAAGTTATATATTTTTCCCATCTTTCAGGCAATTTGTGAATACCTCGCCAGTAGAATTCTTCCCCTTTCCCCGCCAACCATTCATCTAGTCAATCTTTCACATTTTCATATGAACAAAAGTGCTGCTCGGCAAGTGCGTGACCCATCGATGCGAACAAGTGGTAATCTGAAGGGACCAAGTCTGGTGAGTAAGCGGCATGGGGTAGCACTTCCCACTTGAGTGCCTCCAATGTGTTGCAAACTGCTTTTGCCTTATGTGATGGACCGTTATCGTGAAGAAAAATTACCTTGTGCTGTCTTCTTTCGTATTCTGGTCGTTTTATGAGCAGCGAATGGTTCAATTCGATCAGTTGTTGTTGGTAGCGTTGGGTATTAACTGTTTCACCAGGTTTTAACAATTCATAATAGACCACACCCTTTTGGTCCCATCAAGTACAGAGCATTGTCTTTTTGCCAAAGCGATTCGGTCTTGCAGTTGATGTGGATGGTGAGCCTGGGTTCACCCATGATTTTTTTCCTTTGGGATTTTCAAAATAAATCCATTTTTCATCGCCAGTAATGATACGCTGCAAAAAAGACTTTTGTATCGTGCAAGCAAAATTTCACAAGTGTTTTTGCGTTTTTCAATCTGCCTCTCATTCAATGCATGCGGAACCCATCTGCCGACTTTCTGGATCTTACCCATCTCTCGTAGGCGATTGGAAACAGCTTGTTGACTAACGCCTAACTGCTCTGCTAGTTGTTTTTGTGATTGACTATCGTCTTCATATTTTTTTGGAGGTTTTCCATGTTCTTTGTCTGTAAGATCAAAGTCACCAGTTTTGAAACGCCGAAACCATCGTTCACAAGTATCTTGCGATGGAGCATATTCCCCATAAGCTTCTCGAAGCAGTCGGTATGATTCAGCAGCAGTTTTTTTCAAATGAAAACAAAACAGTAGTACTGTCCGCGAATGCTCTTTATTTGGCACAAAATTTGACATTTTTAACACAGTAAAACAAAACTATATGATCACTTTTCAAACTATAACCTATACGCATTTGACACTTAATGATAACTTAACAAAACGCCATATGTGTTGAAACTTTGAACTATACACTCTGTTTGCACGGCAAGTTTGAAAAAAATCCGCATTTCATACTTGTAGACCTGGTAACAGCAAAAACGTATATGACAAAAAATATAAGAAAACAAATCTTTTCAAAATATCTTATCAATATCTTTTTAAAATTTTAGATAAAGCAAATGTTAATATTGAAAGTATTAGAAATAATTTTATTTATTTATTACAGATCGTTTGATATTGCTGAGATATCCAACAAGACCAACTCCTCCAAAGTTGTGCACCAAATTAGTAGCTCGTAGAATTATGGTCATATGTGTTATATCATCATTCGTTTTAAACCTACCATATTATTTCGTATTTAGCCTGGATGACAAAGGAACAATCATAGCTACCCCCTTCTACAATTCAAGGTAAATAACATTGAAATTTCGAAAACATATTTCCGGAAACTAAATTTAATATCATCAATAATACCCAGAAACATAAATTTAACGTTTGTTTGATGTTATCATGTACCATATTTTGTTTACTACAGGTTTAATATTATGAAAGTTGCAAATATGAACCATAAAGATGTTTAACATAGGCTGGTGTACGTTGTTTCATTTTTACGACTGTGGAAAAGAGTTATGTTTGATTTTTACGAGGATATTACTTCATAAAATACCGAAATTTTACATAACATATTCTGGAAAATATGTAGGGATTTATAATATGTTGCTTTGTTCCATTTTCTTTCTTTTCAAACTGTAACTTATTATCCAACAAATTGCCTAAACTTATTATTTACTATACAGTAAATGTGTATGTAACAAAAGACGTAAAAAATACTTGTATAGTCATAAGCTGGAATCAGAGACAACATTACAAATCTTTTCATAGCATTAACATACGAGGGACATTCAATAATTAAACAGACAAATTGACGTAGAAAAAAAAACTGTGTATTTTTACAAAATGAGACTTTTACTACTTCTCAATAATCTCCACGAATATTAATACACTTGTCCCAACGATGAACTTTTTTTTATACCTGATGTAAAGAAATCTTTGTGTTGTTGAGCCAGTTTTCCACAAATTCTTTGACTTCCTCGTTGTCTCTGAACTTTTCCACGTAATGCCTCCTTGAGTAGACCAAACAAATGAAAATCAAAGGGAGCCAAATCTGAAGTGTAGGGAGGAGGTAGTATCTCCAAACCCATTTTTTCAATGATTTCTTGGATCAGCTTGGCGGTATGAGGGCGAGCATTGTCGTGGAGCCATATCACGCCTTTTCTTTGAGATCCGCATGGTTTTTCGCTCATTGCTGGCTTTACTTTGTTCATCAGCATGTCTGAGTAGTAGGCACTGTTTATTGTACGCTGATCTTTCAAATAATCACAAAAGGCGACACCTCGGGCATCCCAAAAGACATGATTTTTCCCGCTGATGCTTGCGTTCTGAATTTCTTTCGGACAGGTGAGCTGGTGTGCTTCCATTTCATTCTTTTGTCTATCATAGCGTTCTTTCAAGTCTGTACAAACTTTGAGTCTTGTGTTGTTGCGTTAACTGTTTCTGGACCCACCTTGCACTTGTTTTGCTCTACTTGAGCTTGTCAATGATAACGTGATGGACTGTGCCAACACCTACTGCAACTTTTTACCGACCGCCAACATATATAAGGGAGGTATTGTGACCGATTTTAACATTTCGAGATTTCGATGGTCTCCTACTTATGCTTCTGGCTGTTCTTTCGTCTGGCTGTCTTACCATGTGCCCATACCACCTCATTTGATTTTCGTATATGGTTTCTAATACCGGTTTTGTATTTAGTTCTTCTCTATAAACAGTGTTCTTTATTCTATCTAATCTTGTGCCTCCTTTGATTTTACGTAGGAACTGCATTTCCATACTTTGTAGGTTGTTTTTATGTTTCTGTGTTAACGTCCAGGATTCACTTGCGTAAATTAAAGTTGGCAGATATATTGTCTTATACACAGCTAACTTTGTCGATTCGGGAATTTCTTTTACATTGAGAAATTTTGTTTTCAATAAATTGAAGACCTTACCTGAGTTATTACATCTTTCTTTAATTTCGAAGTCTATATTTCCATTCTCTGAAAAGTTGCTACTTAGATACTTAAAGTTTTGTATTTGTTCCAATTTTTCGTTTTTTATATGAATTCCGTGTTTGATGTTTCCGTTTCCGATAGTCATTGTCTTAGTTTTAACTTTGTTTATGTCCAACACTTGTTAGTTCTTCATTGAAGGCCTGCAAATTTAGCGGTAGATTCTCTTCCGAGTCGCCCAGTATTATCATATCGTCTGGGAATGCTAATTCTATTAATTTTACATCATTCATTTTCCATTTGCTTAGGTTGAAATATTTACATTTTTTTCTAGCTTTTTTTACTGCCTCATCCAAGTATATATTGAATAATATAGGGCTTAGTATACAGCCTTGTTTTAGTCCTCTCGATGTTAGAAATTCTTGTGAAGTCATTTGATCAGTGCGTACCAAGTGTATACATCCCACGTATAAATTTTTAATTGATTTTATTAAGCTTTCTTCTACATTTCTTCCCTTTAAGATATTCCACAGTTGCTCTCGTACTACTCTGTCAAATGCTTTATCCAAATCTACAAAGCAGAGGTGCAGCGGCTTTCTATATTTGCTCGTCTTTTCAGTTATCTGCCTGAGCGCGAATATTAAATCTTGTGTACTTCTGCCTCTTCTGAAACCATGCTGTGATTCTTCAATTACATTAATTTAACTGTTAAATTTAACTGCTTAATGTGTTTTAAATATATATAAAATTTTAAAAATAATAGTTTAGAGCAGTGTTTCTCAATCTTTTTACTCTCGTGGCACATTTACCAAATAAGAAAAATTCCGCGGCACACCTACGTAGTGATACAAGAAGAAATTTTGAATGCAGACGCCCCTGTATTCAGGATATGTCAATTTAAATTCGTCATAAAAAGATTATTCGTGTACTTTATTCTTATTAATGGTATTGTACGTATATTTGGACAATGAGGTTAAAATAAAACCGACGCTAGTTTTTTTTTTTTAAAGATATTGCGGCATCTTTGTAAATTTTTGCGGCACAGCCTTTGAGAAACACTGGTTTGGAGCTTAATTTAGATGTCTGAATGGACCTTAAGTATCATGAATCGTTGCTGCATGAAAAATCTTATACGCCTCTATATTATTTCTTAGGAGAAAATTGATTTATGTTACACAGTCTTAAAAAGTTTAAATCCGTCTCTGTTCGCATCAATAAAAAGGACATTGCTCTGTGATCTTAAAGTTAAAGCTCCACCTGCAGGCAATGTTCATTCATAGACGTTCAAAAGCTCATACTTGTCCGCAGTAACTGCTTATGCTAATCGTAGTGATGTTTGTCGCCATTGTTATGAAGTTGCCACTTTTTGATCTTTCCAAGGGCTTTAGTTTTACTCAACTTTGTAGATAATTTCGTTCTACAAGCACATTTAATGCTTAAGATGATTAAAGTTTGCCGTCTTTTTAGGGATTAAGAAATAGTTTCTTGAGATTGTGAAACTCTAAATGTCTATTGTTGTTTTTGGAGTTAATTTTTAAAGCGTCTTTTCTTGATATTTACGGGCTCTGAAAAACATACAGCCTATTTTTATTTTGTCCAGTCATAAATAAGTTCCAGTTCTGTATACTAATACTATTTTTCAAAATATTACAACTGTAATACAGAAATAACACACTTGGTTAAAATTCTACCAAATTAATTTATTAAATACTAATATATACAGGATGTCCCAGCCCAGTGGCTCATTATTGCTATCTTTCTTAATATTATAGTTAGAGGTTCGGTTAAATAGACAAAGTTCGAGTATTTTACATAGGAAATATCATGACATACTCAAAAATATTTTTGTATGTTTCGTTGACCAGATATTTTGAAAATAAACTTTTTTTAAATGGAATACCCTGTATATTGTTAGGCCATTGGAACAACGATTTTTTTGTCTTTATAAAAAGCTTAACATGTTTATAATGATTTTTTTTAATAATGTAGATACCAACCTTACTAATTTATAACGATAATACGATTAAAAACTTACATATAATAAAAACAAAAGTATTTTGGTCACAAACAAAAGTATTCCGATGGAAAAAACTCTGTTTGGTGTCTCACAAGGGTCGGTCCTTGGCCCAACTTTATTTTTAATATACATCAATTCAATAGGGAACTTAAATTGTTTTGGTAAAATTTCACTATTTGCAGATGATACCAGCTTGTTATATAAGGACACAAATATTCAGAAAATAAAAAAACAAATGAGTTCTGATATACAAAAAGTATCATACTGGCTACGATCGCATAAGTTAACCCTTAATGATAAAAAATCTTCGTTCATGTATATCCAAAATAAAAAAACAACTATAGAACCACCAATTAAATTTAATGACATAAATATTATGTATTCCAATAATGTAAAATATTTAGGATTATACATGGACGAAACATTATCTTGGTCTACCCATATCACTCACCTATCTAAAAAAAATTCACCGGTGGTCGGTGTTTTAAGGCGACTTTCTCACTTCATTCCGACTTTTTATTTAAAGCAAATTTATTATGCTCTAGTTCATTCAAATATCCAATACATGGCCCCTATATGGTCCACAGCAAATAAGAAATACCTTAACACACTTAAAGTCTCACAAAATAAAGCTGTCAAAGCTGTCTTAAAGTTACCTCCACGCCACCCTACTTTGCTTTTATATCATCCCAATAAATTATTAAACATAAATGATATTGTAACTTATAAACTATGTATACATATCTATCAAATAATTAACAACTTAAAACACTCAGATATAAATTTCAGCACTGTGTATCATGTTCATCCTCATATAACCACTAGACAATCAAATTTATTACATGTAACTAGATTTTAAAAAAATATTGGAAGTAATTCTATGTTATACAGAGGGGTAAAAATGTACAACACTCTGCCAAATATTATCAAAGAAAGTCAAAGTGTCCTTCAAAAGAGAATTAAAAAAATATCTATTGTCCAATTAATTCAGTATATTGAGTATATTGTGATGATGGTCACTTACTTGTAAAAAAAAGAAAAATTCCACAAAACCAAATTTAATTTAAATAATTAAGTTACACGTAAATATGTATTGTTAGTTAGGTTAATTTTAAGTAATTTCTAAATAATTTAAGGATCTTGTAATAAAACTTCTTGTTTTCTTAGAATCAAATAAAGTTATTATTATTATTATTATTATTTGTGACAATTATTTTGGTTACAAACATTGTTCGAATAAATATCCATTATTGTTTAAACACAATCTTATTCTTTATTTTATGTTTCGCATTACATTGCGTAACATATTTTTAGAAATTTTGCTGCAAGCAAGAGATATTTTACGAGAAAATACACATGCTTGGAATTCTACGAAATAGGGCCGTATTTCTATGAAGGAAATTTGACTACTGTAAATTATTTAGATTTTTTGGAAAATAGTTTTCAAGATTTATTTGATGATGTGCCCATAGCTAACAGAATTAATTTGTAGAATTTTCAACATGATGGTGCACCTGCACATAATGCCTATCTTGTAAATAATTACTTACAAAAATAAGTGGATTAGTACTAATGGACTTATTAACTGGCCTCCTAGATCTCCTGATTTAACATCTTTAGACTTTTTGTTTGGGAATTTCTGCAATCTATAGAGATCCAGTTAATAATTTAGACGAACTAAAAATAAAATATCTCTTGTTTGCAGCAATATTTCTAAAAATATGTTACGCAATGTAATGCGAAACATAATATAAAGAATAAGATTGTGAACAGTAATGGATATTTATTTGAACAATATTTGTAACCAAAATACTTGGTAATTTTTACTTTTGTTTTTATTAAATGTAAGTTTTTAATCGTACTATTTTTATAAGTTTGTAACGCTGTATCTCCGTTATTAAAAAAAATTCATTAAAAACATGTTTAGTTTTTAAAATTTTGCATAAATTAAAATTTTGTTTACAAATAAATTATGGCTCACAAAATGTTTATAATTTATTACATTAAGGCCCGGTCTTTCCACCTTCAGTTAAAGTTCCAGGTAACTATCTGACAGATAAGGTTATTTGTAACTTCATCTGCTGAATAAATGTCAATACCAGCCAGTGAATCCAATACGTCAGTCTCATTATCGGTTAGATAACTATCCGATAGATACATTTGTATAGAAAGAAGGGATGACATTTACTCAGCAGATGAAGTTACAAATAACCTTAGCTGTCAGATAGTTACCTGGAACTTTATCTGAAGGTGGAAAAACCTGGCCTTAATTTGTTTCATTATAACAATTGTGTAAGAAAAACAAATACTACAATGAAAAAATAAGGTAGCTATGGACTATTTGCCAATGGCTACAAGAATGCGGACGACAGCCATAATATGGCTCTGTCTGTTGTCCAAACATTATATAATTTTTTTTTTTGCCAACTCCGGGTGTCGGACATCTTACTTTATGCATAGCTAGCCAAACACTAACCAACTTACCTACACTCGTCACGTATTACTTTACTAGATACTTACAAAACCCAGAAATGTGTGAAAATTCACACTACATATCATTTTTTCCTTTTTCTGAATCTATGTATCAAGACCATACAAATTTATTTTTTAACTGAAGAATATTTTGTCTATTGTGTTAAAATTAAGATACACTTGCTTACCCAAAACAGATAATAACTTGTTAAGTACCATTTAATTTGTTTCCGAGAGCAAAAGTTATTAATAATTCAACCCAATAATTAAATCGGTGAACTGAAACATTTTTGCAACAATACATTAAAATTACAAACCTACAAAACAAGTGGAAATACTTTAAAATTCCCTGGAAAATTTAATGGAAATATCAAACAACATGAAGTCAAACAACAACTGTAACTGATAAGTTGAAAACAGTTTTCTTTACACTCAATACAAATTAATTCATTTTTCTTCTATTTCAAGTTTCAAGAAGTTAAAAGCTTTTTACTGGATTGTTCCAGACGTTTAGTATTTATATTTCGTTTACGTTATTGTAGTATTTTTCCATTTGTCACACCAAGGGTTTTAATAGTGTGGGTTTCTTACTTTGATACTTCTCTCACGGTAAATACACCCACACGGAAGTCTGAAATGTTTAAATAGAAATTTACGGTTTATTCTGAATGCAATTTATAAATAGATAACAATCAGTCCTACAGGTAATTTGATAATTTCATTTATGTTAAATAATGTTATAATACTTTAAATAAATATAAATAGAGGAAAACTAAGCACTTTAACATAACATGCATGCCAGCGTGATCTACGTAGTTTGATTAATTGTGAAACATGTAGCTCCATAATCGCATTACAAAGACGCATAGCATGGGCCTATAGCAAGTGTGGCGAACCAATAACACGTATGCCAGTAATCGCACGTGGAAACAAATTATTGCCACGCAGATTTGAAAACTAAATGGTTTTTATTAGGTTGTATTGTATTAGCTCGTCAAGGATGAAATTTGTAGAAAATAGGCAAAGTTGGTTGATAACTTACAAATATAAGGAATTATTTTATTCATCAAAGTATGCACTCATATTGTCTATACACTTTTGCCAATTAAGTGGCAGATTGTGCGGCCTGCACAATTCGGCCGGTGGTATAAAATCTGGCGGACGAGAGTCAATGAATTTGTGGAAGGCCAGTTTTACAGCATTAATCAAACTGTTTTCCTATTAAAAAGTTGTACAAATTGCGGAAGAAGTGGTAGTCAGTGGGGGCTAGGTCTGGTGAGTATGGAGGATGATGAGTATGTTCCAACTCCAATTCCTGTAGTTTTGCCACAGTCATTTGTGCTGGGTGTGGTCTAGCGTTATCATGCAATAAGATAGGAGTCGATCTGTTGACCAATCTAGGCTATTTTTCTTTAAGTTTTTGCATAATTTCGTCCAGTTGGTTGCAGTATATTTCTGCTGTGATCGATGAGCCAGGTTTTTTTTTGTTTTTAAGTTACCTGTACGAAATTTGGCGAACCAATTTGATATTGTCTACTGCGTAGTAACACTAGAGCCAAATACACTATTAATGTTTCGCGCGGTCTACGATGCTGTAGTTCCACGTAAGAACTCATACTTCATAATAGCGCGAATTTCCGACCGTTCCATTTTCAACAAAATGAATTTTAAAAAAAATTTGATATTTTTAGAGCATACAATGATTTCTTTAAACAGGCGAGATGTGTAACTTTCCAAAAAAAAAAAAAAAAAACAGAACAGTAATATATCAAGCCAATGTCAAATAATAAGCTGTTAAAGTTATTAATTATATTATTAACTACAAATTTCATCCTTGAAAACCTGATAATATATTAAAAAGAAGCATATTGCGGAATATTGAACACGTTTAGCGAACGCTGCTGAGAATAAGCTATCATACTAGGATGGCTTATTTTTATTCAAGTTTCCTTGAGTTAGTAAAAACAAATAAGGGTAATAAGAAAAGTTTTAATATACACAAGAGTTACTCATACATCTAAATTAATTTTCAACAACGTTGTCGTCACCAACATTAAGGCATTTGTCATGACGGGGAACCAGTTCTTGTATACCCTCTTCATACCATGTTGCCAACTGGATTCTCAGCCAATCTTGCACATTGGTTTTCATCTCCTTATTAGTGCTGGGTCACTTCATTCCCAACCACACTTTCATCCTGGTGAACAAATGGAAATCGCTTAGTGCCAAACCCGGGCTGTACGGAGGGTGGCCGAATATATCCCATCCGAAATTCTTGAGCAGTTCATTTGTTTGTGCTGTGGTATGAGGACGTTCATTGTCATGAAGAAGGACAATGCCTGATGACAACATGCCATTCCTTTCTTTCTGTATTGTTCTCCGTAGTCATCCGTAGAGAGTTCAAAAATAGTGAACCGTCAGAGCTCACGAATCACTTTGTTTACTTTTTCGACAATGTCGTCTGTTGCTACACACTTACTTCCCTGACCCCATTCATTTTGGACATCAGTTCGTCTTTCCAGAAAACGCCTACACCATTTTCGCCCTGCACTATCACTCATAATGTTTTCCCCATACACATTACACAATTCTCGATGAATTTCTGCTACATAGTTGCCTTTTGCTTATGGAAAACGGATGACAGAGCGAAACTTACATGCGGCGGGATCTTCGATTGAAGTAGCCATGACAAAACAACGGTCACATCAAAACAACGGCACGTAATGGCCAAACCCAGGGGTATGAAACTCATATACATGGCCTTGAAACGGTTTTAAGTTATATTCCATCCACCGACAGCGCTAAAAGCGTTTTTTTTTTTAACCAACATTTTGAGAACACTTCATTATCGGCCATTTGCGGCAATTGTTTTTGACGTTGTAACGATAGGTGACAGTAAATTGTGATTGTGACAGTGATGAATTTTATATATTAGCACCACATTTTTTATTTTCAAATGGTGTAGTGTAATTAATAATATTTTAAATGGTAAATGCAAAAGAAATATAAATAATGTAATAAAAAACATGGCACAGACTAAATTTAATATGTACAATAAAAGTAAATATAAAAGTAAAAACTAAATACTTGTTTATTTATTTCATATGCTTGCTTGCAAATAAAATAATAAAACTTAATGCTTACTGAAGTATTAACTTTTAACAATTGTAATTAATTTTAATTTTAGGAAATTAATTAGGAGAGTTGTAAAGAAATTAATCATAATTTTCGGTTCAAGTTAATCTTTAATTTTCTACCAAAATTACATTTTATTTTTCAATTTTGGTAGAAAATTAATGATCGCGCGATTCATAGCAATTTAAAATATAAAAATATATTTGTGTGCACTGCGGGTTGCATACTAATCCTAGTTCATATTACAACCACGAATGTCGCAACTATCGCTGTCCAAAGCCGTAAACGTGGGAGTCCGCTATCTTCCTTGTTTTATAATTTGTGGCCAAACCGGTTGGGAGGTACTGACAGATAGACTGCTTAACAGTACTGCGCAAACACCGCTTAACAATGGCAACTGAGTTTACATTGCCAGCCTAACGGATTTTTTTTTGTTTTTGTACCTCTATTGATTAGATTTACTATTCGTATTTGTAGTTTTGGGCGAGATTTGTTGTAATCGGTGCAATGACATTTTGTTAGGTTATGCAAGGCATACAACGTAAACGTTCTCTCCGATGTAGACTGAGATACCCAATGTGTTTATATGTCTGTCTCATTAAAACAACTAACTAACCACAAGTTTGGAAAACTATTGACAATCAACAACGTATAACGTATTAAATTTATAGCTCTGAACTATTCCTCGCCTTACCATATGACAAACTTGTAGTGACAATCAACAGTACACAAGTCATAGCCTATAATGAACTATTTTAAGAGCTCTGAACGCAGTTTAAGCCCAGAATTAATTAATTGATTTCCGCTTCATCCTGATAGGTGTATTTCTTATGTGATCTAATATTTTACATGAATCCTGTCACAGGAGTACATTCAGGAAATAAGCTCTTTTAGTGAGCAACTGCACAAAAATTAGGGTCAAACTAGATCTAATCTAACTCAAAAGAATATTATGTTACGTGATATTTAGGCAGTAAATGCAAATTTTTATTAAAAAAATAAATTAACTTCTAAATTTAAATTTGTGTATTTTATGATAAAAATCTTGCATTTTCTGATAATACGGGCCACTCGTTACCTCATATTTTTCGTGAAACTTTTATTATTACTAAATTAAGTAAGTTTGATTAGATAAAAATGAGAAATTTAACTATTACAAGGTTTTTGTGAAATATAATAATATTTTTGATAAGAAATTATTTTTATAAATATCCTTTCTTGGAATCAAGAAGGTTATTTTTATACTTTTACTTATCTACTAACAAATTATAAGTAATTTAACATTTCTTTTTTCATATATACACACATCGGAAAAGTCTAGGGATATGGAAAAAAAATATGAACATATATTGCTTATTGTACATTTAATGTTGTATTTCAATTAAAGTAGGCAATTATGAGTAGTTGGCTATGAAAAATAAGTAAAAACAATAACCAACAAGGCAAAACAAATACAAATTTGACCATTTTTACTATGATGATCCCTAGGTTGATCACATGTTTCATTTTAATTCGATTTAAAACGTTTATATTAATAATTGTAGTGTTTTTAAGTAGTGGCATACTTTTTTAATAATGGAGTGACAGCATTTACTTATCCACGAGATGAATCGTGAGATGAGATTTCTCTAAGCTGGTTTCAGGCAAGTTGATGTAGCCGAGCGAATAGGAGTTTCTCAAAGTGCCTTCAGTCAGTTATGGAGGCGTTACAGGGAAACAAGGACTCCGGCCGAACAACATCCCGGACGTGGTCGCTGTACAATAGCAGGTTAAGACAGATTTTCGGTCTTAAATGCTAGAAGACAACCTTCTATTACAGCACCCGAAATACTATTACACCAGTTAGTCGCGATACTGTAAGAAATCGTCTCCACGAAGCTAATATTCTATCTCGACAACTAGATCAGATGTCAACCCATCTCTAGAGGCAATCGCAAAGCTGGATGAATAGCAGAGCAAAGATTAGACTGCTGTCACAATTTTCAATATTGGTGTGATAATGATTGGGCTACAGTTTTGTTAACTGATTAGTCCAGATGTATAACAACAGGTCAAGAGAGATTTTGGTCTTAAATGGTAGAAGACAACCTACTGTTACAGAATTGGTAAGGTAGTTACACCGAGCGAATAACTTAACCGTTGCGATACTGTAATAAATCGTCTCCACGAAGCTAAAATTCTATCTCGACGACCAATCAGATGTCATCCCCTCTCTAGAGGCAATCGCAAAGCAAGATTAGACTGGTGTCACAATTTTCAATATTGGTGTGATAATGATTGGGCTACAGTTTTGTTAACTGATGAGTCCAGATGTGGAATTCATCCAGATTCTCGTCGAAGAAGGGTATGGAGAAGATCCAGTAATTTGAAACGATTGAGGCACGTCCAGGAAGTTCACAGTTACAGAGGTGGTACTGTTATGGCATGGGGTGGGATAATCATTGGCGGTTGAACTGATCTCGTTTTTCCCAATGGGTTTTTAACAGCACAACAATATTTGGATAATATTTTCAACCTATTGTGTGTCCATTTCGTAGTTCTGTTGGTGATCAAGGAAACATGGAGCGAAGAACTGAAGAATACAGTTGAAAAATGAGGAATAGATTGGAGGAATGTTAAAGCCACGACGAAGAACAGAAATAAATATACAGAATTATGGAAAAAATACGTTTGAGGCACGTCCAGGAAGTTCACAGTTACAGAGGTGGTACTGTTATGGCATGGGGTGGGATAATCATTGGCGGTTGAACTGATCTCGTTTTTCCCAATGGGTTTTTAACAGCACAACAATATTTGGATAATATTTTTCAACCTATTGCGTGTCCATTTCGTGGTTCTGTTGATGATCAAGGAAACATAGAGCGAAGAACTGAAGAATACGGTTGAAAAATGAGGAATAGATGGAGGAATGTTAAAGTCACGACGAAGGACAAAAATAAATAGAAAGAATCATGGAAAAAATTACCAACTTTAGCAGAAACTCAAACTCCAACACAACCTGACACCTAACGGTAACAAAGGCTAAAGGATTGAGTAAGTAAGTTTGCCGTAATTTTGCAATTTGTTTCAATATTTTACTTTTAATTTGTAATTTATTACTTTCGATTTTACTTATGTATTTCAACCTTTAAAATATAAAATAATAAATAATACATGTGTGAAATATATGTAAAATAACATCTGCTTCATGCACGTTACGCAAGAGTGAAAAATTATAATTTTTAATTACATAATTCAGGGTGTCCTCATAATAATTTTTAACTAAATAAAATTAACAGACCTCAAAGGAATATATTAATTATTTTCTCTAAGGCCATCATATAATAAATGTGTCCAGCTGTAAATATATAAAGTTGCTAATATTACTCGCCGTGTAAACAGAATCAAATAAACAATAGGGGATACGCATAAAATTTATATTTCCTTAAAACTACATTTTTTTGATATGTTAATGTTAGTTATGTCACCTAACAAAACAAAAATCACATTTTAATAAATATTATAGCCAAATTTTTTAACTAAAATATTGTAAATTTGAAATAAGCCGACCACGGCGCAAAGGTTGCCGAATAAATACGACTGAGTATGACGTCAAACGACTGGGGTTTGACGTCACAGATACAGCTACAACATAATCTTTAAAATCTTTTACGTGTGTATATTGTATTGTTCGAGAGTTTTGTATTTGTTATTAAACAATTTTTCACGAATTTATTATTAAAATGGCAGATAAAGATTTTGTTAGGGCTCAGAGTGATAATTTACCCAACATTGATGCATTTATGCACACAACATAAAGTTTACTTTTTTCTGAAATATCGGTTTTATTTCGCCTCATAGCTTTCAGCCACAAATTTCGCCTTTTCTGTTGTTTTTCGCCATCAGGTAATGATATAAATTGTTTTTTTGGATTTCTATTTGAACTATTTGTGCACATCGGTACTAAACAATATTTTCGACTATGTTTCGAAGTACTGGGGCCTGGATCTTCCATATTTTATATACTTTAATATAAAATTTAATTCGGTAAACATGTATAAATTGTTTTTATAGAATTAAACTTTATTTTAATTAAAATCACTCTAACTTTACATAACCTATAAAAGTTATACAAGCAAAGAAGTTCACAACAGACTATGTAGGCTGCACGCTGTACACTGGGTAGGCTGTACGCAGTACACTTGGTAGGCTAGTAGTGTACTGCGTCACTTAGAAGGGGTATGACGTCACACGTCGTTTTCGCGCGTTACATACATTTATGATTTTTTTAAGCCTTCAAATTAAAAAAAAAACGCAAAACTGTTTTTTATGTTTATATGCAACAAGAGGAATATAATAAAAAATTAAAATAAAATCATGCCTATCTTCTATTGACTATTTGCTGGTCGCCTAAGCGTAAATGAAGATGTACGTTATCATATAAATCGCCATTATGGGCACAGTAAACTAGCCTCTTAGTCATATACCGTGGTAAAGATAATGAAGATGAGATAATAAGAACAAATACAAATACCCATTGCAGGATTTGAACCCTAGTACGTGAAACATGGTCGCTATCTCTCTGTTATCGAGGCCAACATAATTTTTTACATAATAGTTTAGCTAAAAAATTAAACTAAAAAGAATAAGACGCATGACATTGTTCTTTGGAAAATGTCATAAATATAAGTCATAAAAGGGATTCATTGACCTTTCTTTTTGCTTTGATATTTAAGAAAACACTAGACGATTTTTTTTTACATTCTCTCAGGGCAAGTAAAAAACTCTATTATCTATTTCTGATTTGATTTGGAGTGTTACATTCAAACTGTTTGTTAAAAATAACTTAAAATATGTCGATAGTTCTCAGAACCTATTGTCAAATACATTCTAGCAAGTGGCGTATAGTAAAAGTAAGACATTTTTTTTGCAATAGTATTTTTTTAGCAATAAATTTGTGCAATAGTATTTTTTAGGTTATATAAAATTAGATAGCTAATGTGTGTTGACGTAACGTTGTTCTTTAACAACGTTTCATAAAGAAATAGCATCAGATTTAACATCGTGTTAAGTAATTTCAGTGCTGTGTTCAGTTTAGGGTTTTTATTAGGTAGATTGGTATGAATATCAACTTCACAGTTGTCTTAAACGTCAAACAGGCTTATTATAACCTTAGTTACCTTCGAATTATTTAATGTCATGCATTATTTTTCAATAAAAAATCAATTTCTATATTATTTCGTAACATTTTTTAATGTAGAAAAAAGATGTAACACATGATTTTATAAGGAAAATAATTTAAAACATTCTTTATTTCTTCATATTGCATGTAATAAAAAATAGATATTACGAAAAAGAAAAGAAATTTATTTTTCTCTTATAACCTAGTAAAAACGGTGTTAATATTTGAAGTTATTGCAGCAGTATTGTTTAGTAAATTTCTGTTTGGTCCAAGTGGAACTGCATCAGAAGCTTCTCCAAGTATTTGAATTTTTCTATAATAGGTGGAGTTTCGTCTTTAAATAACATTGTAAGATTATGTAAAAACACAACATGCAATTATCACTGCACGACTTGTGTCCATTTTTAATCCTAATTCCATAGACAAACATGGAAATCGTCATTTTAAGACTTGGAACGATATTTCTATGGTATTTCTTATCAATATGTGTGCTGTGTTGTAGTTCTATTCAGGGTTAGTGTATGGATTGAGTAAAGGAGTTAATAACCAACTACAGAGATATCCGTAATCGCCCAATAAATTAAAAGCGAGTCATTTAATATACGCGAACGAGGAATAAGGTGCAATGTCTAAAAATTCATCTGATGGCTCGGCAAATAATTTGCTGGAAAAGAAAAACAATTTAAAGAGGTTATAATCTATTATATTATTAAATATTAATAAAACTTATACACACGTCTTCCAATATATGAAATTTTTTATGTAAAAATATTTATTATAACTTACCTCTTCTATTTTCTTCATATTAAATTTAAGTATTTGATACAAAAATTAGTAAAACTATGGTAACAGTGCAATGTTAAATATTTAACACAGCCTCAGACCTATGCCAAAATAGCAGAGGGTTTAATTCTTTGTTAAATTTAACATTGCTTTATGGAACGCAAAATTGTACTTAACAACGAAATTAAAATTTAACAGCGTTGCTAAAATTTAGCATTGCTTTATGACACCGGCCATAATGTATCATTTTCATTCTGGTGTTGGAAGCGTGGAACAAGAAATTCAACCAATAGGATCGCTCTATTTTGAAAAAACCCATACCATGGTGTCGTAGGCGCGGTGTTACAAGCGTGGTGTCGCAAGTTCAGAAATTTCAACTTTAGCGCTGGCCGCACCGTCGAAACCATAGAAACAAATATATTTTTTCGGAATGGTGAGATCTTTAGCGAGACACTTATATTAATTTCCTAAAAAAAATCAAAAAACGTAAATTGATGTAGCTAAATAGCGACTTTTACAATGTTGTCGGCAGTCATAAAGTTTATTATTATGGATTCGGTTTCAAATATCTGGTCTGCAGAAATGTCATGCCGTGGGTATACTAATAATACACCCCCAAGCAGGGGCCAACAGAATCTTCATTCGAAACTGTGATGTCAAGTAAAAAAGATTGTGTATTAAATTCTTTTCTTGTAATTGAAGTAACTGTCTGTGTTTTTTGTCTCATTTCTTGCAACAAGTTAAAATAATCTCCCTGTTGCCTTCTGTTTCTGTGTATATATGGGACGTACCCACCATCGCTTTTCTTCATATCGCAGTAAGTCTAAATGTGTATGTAAAAGAACTAGACATCTCCATCGATTTGAAGACATATTTAATGAAATTTAATAACCGTTTCCTATAAGCTTTTAGGTTATCACTCCTATAACGCCACCATGAAATTCGAACTTTCAAATATAACACCACGCCTCTCACCCCTGTCGCGCCTTTGACACTACCATGAAAATGATGCATTAGAGTTGTGAAAGAACGGTCGCTTGCGTTACTATATGACAAACTTGTTAGTGACAATCAACAGTGAACAAATCATAGCGTATAGTCTGTTAATTTTAGAGCTGTGAACGTGACTTTAGAATGTAAATTGATACTTATTACTTTAACTGTTCTTTGTGTTTGTCATTGTCTGCCATAGTGCGCACCATAAACTCTACCCTTTTACGAGATTTTTTGTCAAACAGTATTTGATGACATTATGGAAGAAAGATCCCAATATTTAGATAGTTTAATAAAAAGACAAAATCACAGTTAAATTCATGATATTTTATTATTTCCACCTCACAATATTGTTTATCAGTGACACATGAAGGGCGTAAATAAATTACAACTTCAAAAACGTTATATTTAGCGGTGTAAATAATTCTATCTTTGTAAAATGTTATGATATATGTTATGTTATAAAGTTGTAAGTATTGTCTGAACGAACAATAAAAACAGTGATACAATTTTGCCACAAAATGAGTTTAACAAATGAATAATATTATCAGTGTGTTTCGCCTACGCTAATATGGAGAGTAGGCCGTAAACTTTTGAACCCGCAGAGGGATCACTATGGTAACCGACAAAGTTCAACGTCGTGTCATCAACAGAACATTTCTTATTTTATAATCAGTTGCGAGTCTTCCTGTAATCACATCTTTCATTATATTAGTTATTTAATTGATATCTAAATATAAGTACATTTTTATAATTTTTTCTTCTTCTTCTTTGTGTACTGTCATTCGAGTTAACTTTTGGACTCATTTACATAAGTCCTACATCTTGATCTGTTAAATATGAAGTTTCATAAAAATCCTTTCAGCCGAATTTGCTCTGCACGTGTACACAGACAGACGGACAAACGGACGGAGAGACGGACAGACGGAGAGACGGACAGACGGACAGACGGACAGACGGACAGACGGACAGACGGACAGACGGACAGACGGACAGACGGACAGACGGACAGACGGACAGACGGACAGACGGACAGACGGACAGACGGACAGACGGACAGACGGACAGACGGACAGACGGACAGACGGACAGACGGACAGACGGACAGACGGACAGACGGACAGACGGACAGACGGACAGACGGACAGACGGACAGACGGACAGACGGACAGACGGACAGACGGACAGACGGACAGACGGACAGACGGACAGACGGACAGACGGACAGACGGACAGACGGACAGACGGACAGACGGACCGACAGACATCATGCTAAAAATAGTCAAAACGTTATGTAGGGACCTCAATTCGTGGAGATCCATCGAAATCTCGAAACGTCAAAATTGATATGATCACAATACCTCCCTTATATATGTTGGCGGTCGGTAAAAAGGGTTGTAATCGAAATTGGACGTAAAATAAATGAACCTAAATCAAATGGACGAAAGATATTTTCAACGGCAATTTTTTAATACGACGCAATTTTTGTTAAATATATCAACGAAAAGTGTAAAAATAATTTAGAACGCAATAAAAACCACTTAATTTTAGTCTTATCACATCATCAAAGCTATTCAGCATTTTTCCTTTGCTAAGAATTTATCTTATCATCGTTTTAACGTGTAGTACATGGGGAAAACATTTTAGAATGTTATATCCGTGAAGTTCTTGTGCCGTCATCAATATGTTCAATACGCAGACGGCGCGGCGCGACGCGGCGACCTATCGATAAAGAGTGTTAAAGGTTCTACCCAGGTGCGTCGTATCGTTTAATCAAAATTCAAATTGCATTTCTTGGCATCACTTCAAACATAGGCGCAGGTGAGAATAAGGTCGCGGTAATACTTACAGTATAGGAAAAATAGTTTGTAGTTCGATTCTTTTATATGAACACATTACTGTTTAGATGCAAGACTAGAGATTCAGATGAGATGAGTTTATATACATTTTAGCAATGCAATACAAATTTTTTATTAGAGTTTCGAAGGTATTAGGGTATTATTTTTTAAATTTATATGATTTTGCCTGGCAACAGACAGCAATTTCGCAACGATAGAAAGTGACGGGCTAAGGAAAATTGGGACCCTAGTCGAGGTTCTCATTGCAGATCCTACTAATTAAAAAAATCATAAAATAATGGAAACAATTTATAATAAAACTGACTTACGGACCCCAAAAAAATACGGACCCTAGGCAGTTGTCTGGTCTGCCTAGGCGAGCCGCATACGGATCTTTGAAGACATTCGTGTGGCTCTTCAAATTAAGGAATAAAATTTAAGGAATAAAATTTAGAAAATATTCAAAAAGTCAAGTATTACAACAAGATTATGACTCTTTAAAATGTTTCCAGATGCCGTAAAGGGTGAATTTGGCTCTTTGGCTTCTAAACTTTTCCGACCCCTGGCCTAGACCAATGTCTGCCCATGACGATAGCTAGGCACTATTATTAGGGCTGCAGTAGAAAGTATACGGCGGTATACGAACTATACCTTCTGCTTCGTTTTGAATTAATACTGTATCCCCTGTGCTTTTTAAAATTTCGGTGCTTTTAAAAATTTTGGGTGTTTAAATTAACCTATTAGTAGTAATAATCTTTATTCATGCCTTTCGGCTTCGAATTAAGTACATTTCATACATACATTTTTTCCAAACCCATTAATTGTATAATAATCAACACTCACAAAAATTAACCTATTATTTTTGAGGATTTTATCAGCCGGTATTACCGTAACTTACCCATTTTATTACAAAAATAATTTAAAATATAACATATATAATGTCATACCATCTGATATGTTCAAAATTGGTACCCTAATAGACGATATCTATATTAATAAAATTTGAGGCTATATCTGTCTCCCTTATTATCTTAATAGCAAAATCACATATAAAAAAAAAAAGTTTATAAGAGAAAAATAAATCTTTTTTTCTATACTTCTCGATTGAATGAATATTTGGAGAGTTACGGAGGTACACCCCAAAACTAAAATCTTGTAATATTTCACTTATTATTCACTTTAGATCAAGAATGTATTTGAGAAAAAAAAATGTTTTTCTCTTCAACGCAGGTTTTAATAAAAAGATTATTAAAAAGATTGTTTAAAAAAATTTTTTTTTTCTATGTATAATCACATGGAAATATATAACAATAATTACAGGTTAAACCTAACATAAATGGTAACGAAAATAATATAAATGATTTTATGTATCTAAATAAATTATACAAGGTGTCTCAAAAGAAATTTTATATTTATTTAGCTTACTGCGTGAACGCAACGTATCCGAGGGGCGCGGGGGTTATGTCAATCGGTAGCATGGCTCTTGGGAATTCAGTCGCTATGGAGCGTTCCTCGGGAGCAGACCGCGCGTTATTCGTGCGAGAGTTTTATTAAAACGGTGATTCGGCGACTGTAGCGCGTAGAAAATTCTGCAGTATTCGAGGTTTTCGCCACTTAAATGATGCGCCAAGCATTCCTCTCATTTGACATTGGGTTAAAAAGTTTGAAGAGACTGGTACAACGCTGGATAAATCAAAATCCGGGCGACCTAGGTCATCAAGAACGGTAGAAAACGTGGAGAATGTTAATCAGTCTGTTCGTGACGACCCGAACCTTTCAATTCGGAAGCGCGCAAGTGCTTTAAATGTACATAGATCATCATTACATCGGATTATGCACAAAGACCTAAAGCTGCACCCCTACAAAATTCAATTGGTGCAAGAATTAAAGCCCCAAGATGCCAGTCAGAGGCTTAATTTCGTAAATCAGGTGATTGAGCGATTTTCAACGTTTACCAACATTTTGTTTTCGGATGAAGCTCATTTTCATCTTAATGGCCACGTAAATAAGCAGAACTGACGCTACTGGAGTGCAACGAATCCGAAACGCAAACATCAGAAACCCCTACATTCGCCTAAAGTGACCGTATGGGCTGCGCTGTCGGCGCGAGGAATTATCGGCCCTTACTTTTTTGAAGACGAAAGGGGGCGTGCAGTTACAGTGAATTCAGAGCGTTATGTGGAGATGTTAGACAACTTCTTGGTACCTGAACTGCAAAACTTTCCTGGCTATAACCAAAGAACATGGTTCCAACAGGACGGAGCAACTTCACACACGTCCAATATGTCTCTGCCACGTGTTCGTGAAATTTTCTCAGGCAAATTGATCTCCCGGAGAGGTGACATAAATTGACCTCCACGCAGTCCAGATTTAACCCCTATGGACTTTTTCCTATGGGGTTATCTTAAACCTAAAGTTTACGCCAATAAACTGACTTCACTGGCGCATTTGAAAGAAAATATCCGTCACGAAATGGCAGCCATCCCTGAGTCCACCTGCCGAGACGTCATAAGTAATTTTACTGTTCGATTAAATGAGTGCCGAGAACGCGAGGGTCTACATTTAGACGATATTATTTTTAAGAAAGAAATCCCCAAAAAGTGTATTTTAATAATTAATAAACATTTTTTCTATATACGGCTTACTTTTTTTTTAATCGATCCACTAAATATAAAATTTCTTTTGAGACACCTTGTACAGCGTGATCCAACATTGATACCACATGGGAACTTTTTTTTTATCAATTTATCGAGAAAAAAATCATTATCCATATAATCTTAAAATCGATATTGTGGACACATTATATTACATAGAGAAAAATATTTCTGAGGGTTTGAGAGAAAACCGGAGATTCTTTGCAGATTTTTTTTCTTCGGAAAATTGATAATAAAAAGTTTCACATTTGTTTCCAATTTTATAGCCGCTGACCGGCGTAACGTAGTGGTAACACATGTGCTCTGCGTTGCGAAGGTCTCGGGTTCGAATCCCTTTCAGGCATGGAAATTTTCTCAAATAAAAATTATCCTGGCTAATTGCCACAGCAGCAAAGGCCATTAAATTAAAAAAAAAAAAAAAAATTATTGCTGACGGTATATAATAAAAACAAATCATGAAATTAAGCTTTAAAATAATCCCAAATTGTTAATTGATTGTCATCCTCTTCTTTATTATTTTTACATTTAAAGCGAGGGTCATCAGCGGAATGATTACTTCTTAACTGTATTTTTACTAAAGAAGAAGGATCCCAATCTTTTAATGGCAGGCCGATTAAACTTACTACTATAAAATTTGATATGTTCGGAACAGTCAGACAGTTTCTTCCATCCGAACATATCAAATTCATCTTCGAAAACCCTCTTTCTGCCTCTTCTGAACTTGTACAATATTTTTTGCTTTTTGCACATTTTGAGGAATTTTATAACGATCGGGAGATTTTAAGACGTTCTCCACAAAATCTCTGTATTCATTAACATCAAAATTAAATTTGAAAATGTCGTTAAATATTGGCAACTGTTGTTCGGCAGTGTACCATGGATCAAAAGCTTCTTCCATGTTCCAATTATTTGGTTCCAAAATATATAAAAAGTCCTATTTATTTCCATTTTGGCATCCCGATTGTAAATGGTCACAATTCATTAATCTTTCATTCAAACTTTTTATAACACTGTCTATAAGTTTATCCTGAGAAAGCGCCACAAATCGCTGATGGTATATAAAATTTATATTTTTAAAAGATTCAGGTATGAGTAAAATATGTACAGTTTCTCCCGGTATGCATCCACTTACCCATCGTTTTATATTTAGCTAAAATTTTATGACCATTGACAAAAAAATATGCTATATTATTTTTTTAGTTATTTGTTCATCCCTTTATACGATGCGAAATAAAATAATGTTTAGTAATTTTTTACTACCGGTTCGCACAATTAATGAATATTAATTGCAACCGGTGCGAACCGGTTGAATCCCAGCACTGATTTTAACATATTTTAATTTTACACCCGGCATGTCGTCATTATTTTAAAATAGTTATTCATTATACTCCAGCAATGAATTAAAAGTAAAAATTAGATATTTGTAAGATTAGTTTGACAAAAGCACACTGGCTCTAGTGTTGCTGACGTCACTTTGAATATTGTCTATAACCGTAATAAAAAAATCTGAGTTTTACGGGAAATTAATTTTGTTAAATGACATTTAAAGTCAGTAATACAATATAAAAGTAACCAAAATAACCAGATCTGGTTTGTCCTTACAAAAGTGAAAACAATATACCCTCAAAAATGTATTCAAAAATTATTGTCACTGACCAAATACCTACGATACCATGAAATGTGTGAAAATTCACACTTCACATCAATTTTCTGTTATTGGAAATTATTGGAAGGCAATGACCTCAAAATTATAACATTTCACTCCAATGCAGTAATTTATATCCAATCAAACCGCAGAATAAGAGAAGCCCAACAATAAAACCTTTGAAATTAAACCCTTTCAAATTGAATGTACGGTTTTCAAGCACCAGCATATAAATTGTACACTTAGTACCTCGTGAATTTTTTCCTCAATTCAATAAAAACTCCAACAAAAAGTCCCTAACAACGTTAGGAGGTTGTCGACCCTGATCATTTAACGAGCATACAACTAGATCCTCCATGCTGAAAACTTTTAATCACTTGCTATAAGTTAACTATCTACTATTTAATAACTTAATTCGCACTTTAGAGTTCATACTATATTACAATTCAGTCTGTTTAATGGCAATAAATTTCAATGTTCTTATTTGGATGGAGACAATATATTTCTATAAACACTTTGCAACGAAACTTGGGTGAAATAGTTCGGCTTTTCCATAAAGAGTTCGGGTTCTAAAAATTCGCTGCAAAGTCTGGTTCATAGATTGTTGGTATTAATTTTATTTCATATTGTTAATTTTGTAAGAGAAACTGGTGAGATTTGTGTTGAGACCTGCACTTAAAGACCAAATTATATCTAATTTAACACCAAAGGACAGTTAAACACCAAAGGACAAACGAAAATTAGTATTTTTCAATACTGAATTATGTTTAATTTCTGAAATATTGAGTGGAATTCCACATGTATAATAAATAGCAGGGCCGGAGCGAGGGTCTTTGGCGCCCTTATGCAAGATTTAATGGAGCGCCCCCAGAAGGGGCAAAATTTTAAGTGAAGACCTAAAAAAAAATCTTAATTTCTAAATTCCAAGTGAAGACCTAAAAAAAAGTCCTTTAATCGCCAAGCAAGGCTACAGCCTTGCTTACCTTGCTTACCGCGTTCCTCCGGCACTGATAAATAGACTTACCACAATATTTTTTTCTCAAACCCAGGCAATTTCGAGATTTTGCTGAAAACAGAAAGTAATGCCTTCTATGCTAAGTACTTATGATTGAAAACGCTAAATAACGGAATGGTTAACAAAAAACAAAACGTAGTAATAATTACCGACCGACAACATATATATACCGACCGACAACATACGCAAAGGGAGGTATTGTGATCATACCGATTTTGATATTTCGAGATTTCGACGAATTGAGGTCTCTACATAACGTCTGACTATTTTTAGCATGATGTCTGTCGGTCTGTCTGTCTGTCTGTCTATCTGTCTGTTGGCGTGTCTGTCTGTCCGTCCGTCCATCTGTCTGTTTATGTACACGTGCAGAGCAAATTCGGATAAAAGGATTTTTATGAAACTTCATATTTAAGCTTTTGACATCAATGGCACAAGTTGCTCATCTTTTGGTAAAAATCGGTTAACTAGAAACGGGAGTTTACTCGTGTCGATTTTAAGATGTTTGTGAATATTTTATAACAGAAAAATATTTCGAAAAAAATTATTTAACAAAAGTTGCTATAAAAGCAATAACTAACAACTTTTATTTGAGACATTTTTTGATAAAACGAAACAATTTTGAAAAATTTTTCGAAATTTTTTCCTAGTTTTTATTTTTTCATACTTATATGTAACGTTTCCATGATTATGATAAATAATATCTCTGTTAGAAAATATTAGGCCAAGTTATTTCTACTCTGCTGCTAGAATGTATTTTATACAAGTACTTTGTGATGGCGGTCGGTCCTGTTGTGGCCACAGCTGATTTTTAATGATTGAATGGGACTTTGAGACTGATTATTTTAACAGTAAATTGAGTTTTATAAGACAATTTAGGTAAAAAATGTCAGATTTTCAGTCAATTCAGTTAATCAATTACAGAAACAATTCAAACGAAATGAATTACAGAAATTATTTCTTACTATTAAAAATATTTTATTTGATTTGTTAGTATTTATTCCTCTTTGATGCCTTAAAAACAAAACAAAAATATATAAAATAATTAATTAATTTATTAGTTCCAAAAATATAATGATATATGTGTTCGGAGGTAATACAAAATCTATCTTGTAAAAAAATATATGTAAAAGCTCCTTTTAATAAACAGAATTTGAAACCCTTAGTTCATGTAGCAACAGTTTTGTTATTGTGTGAACAAGTAATAACTCACTTTATGAAAACAAGTTACTAGAAAACTATCAATACAATCCTGTCTTGATCTGTACATAGAGAAAGTTTTTTGAATTAAAATAGTAATGATTACAAGGTCTTTACTTTTAATAGTTTGTTGCAAAAAGGAGATTGCTTCGTGGGAAGATCCACAACTGAATTCTTAACTAAGAAGTACATTGCACTTTTAATCAATTCTTTTTGTAATTAAGATAGTTTTCACCAGGGGAATAGTTTTATTAAGAATACTAATTGACAAAGGTACTGAATACAAAGCATTTTTTTTATTCAAAAATCTTCAATGTTGAAGTTCTTTTGTGATTAAAAAATGTTACGAAACAACGTTAGGTGCATGTTTGATGTGCAGGGCCGTAACGAGGGTGTGAAGCGCCTGTTGCAAGTATCTAACTTGCGCCCCTCCAACCCAAAGATGAATAAAAAATATAAATAAAAATTATATGTAATACGTTTATTAATGCCTGTTTGCTAAAAAACGAATTAAATGATTTAACTCGAATTATACCTCACTTGAATTAAAACAATATACATAAACATTCATCTTTCCATTAATATTTCCACAGTAACATATCATCAATAAAAAATTGATGTGAAGTGTGAATTTTCACACATTTCAGGGTTTCGCAGGTATTTATTAACTGTGTGATGATTATTTGGGATGCCAAAACAAATTTTATGTCAAAATATTTTTTTATGAATTTTAATTCGAATGCCTAATACCATTATCTAAAGTTATTATTCTAATTCTATTAAGTTTCTAAATATGTGCAGTATTATTTTTTATATAGCAAGGTTCATTAAGATTTTGAAAATTGCGCCTATGGCTTCCATTGGTTGCTTAAATCATAAGCCTCGCCCTCTGATACCTTCAAATATAGAATTAAATTATAATTTCAACAATTCCCACTGGTTATTAAATTTACGCTTTTAAAAATTAAATGCAACATTTACCAAAATATAACTAGAAATTGACAAAATAATTTAAACAAAATAAAAATGCAAAAAAAAAAACTGAAAAAATAAAAATTTACGGGATTCGAACACAGTTTCTTACAGTAGTTTCAACTCACTAAGCGAGAACGTTACCAATGTGCTATACAGGATCACTCGTTTACTATGTTAAATAGCGGATTAAATATAGTACATATTTTACTTAAAAACACAAAAAATGCGTTATTTTCCGAAAACATAATCTGATCAAAAATTCCTGTTGTACTATTCCGGTACACACCAATGTACATTACTGAGATTTTTTTCAGATTTGTAGTTTAAACCATCTGGGCTACAGGGTGTGGGACAAAATTTATTTTGCACAATTTTGGCAAAAATCGCTTCAAAATAATTTATTTTGCAAAAATAAAATTTTGATCGTTAATCCACGTACCAAGGGCTTTCATTTGATACCCTACACAGAATTGTAAAAAAAAATATTTTTTTTTTTCGATGATCATATATTTGTTTATATTTTTAGGGGGATATGTTTTTTAGATGTTTTAGTATTTTTCCTGTGTGCGGGTCAAAGAGTTGTATAAGCGTGCCAAATTTCAACTCTCTAGGTTTAGCCGTTTGGCTACAATTTTTACCGAACAGACAGACAGATAGACAGACAGACAGACAGACAGACAGACAGACGACAAAATGACGGTATAAGGGTTTTTTGGTCATACCTACAAAACCCTAAAAATCGAACTCCGAACCATAAAAAACAACACCCAACAATAGAATTTCGAAGGATTAAGAAATAACCAAATAATCTTAACCAGATTAAGAATTGGTCACACAAGGAAGATAGCAACATAATGAAGAAAGAAGAAGAAATGCAACAATACAATAAATGTACAACACCTCATAGTAGAATGCAACTAATAAGACTCAGAAAGACTAAAACACAAAATACTTAAATTGGAACTCTATGAAAACAAAAACAAATTCACAAAACTGCAAAATTATCTAACAGACAGGACTTACAACAGAAATTGTAGTAACTATTACTAAATTAAATTCTTAAATGTGTTACCAACAGAAGTCAAATCAAACTCCATAGAAATATTTAAAAATAAAATGAAACATTTTCTTATACAGCATCCTTTTTATAAATTGGAAGATTTTACTAATTTTAATTTTAAGACTTAAAATGGTAATTTTTAACTTATAAATGTAAATGAGTTTTTGCAACGTGTTTTTATAAATTTTATTATTGTATGCCCTAAGTATGTATTTCTGACTGACTTAAAACACATTACGTGTAATTTTGTCAATAAATTATTATCTATTTATTTATTTATTTATAAATGCCCATAAAATCAACAATCGACCTTAATAATTCCTAAAATCTAATCTGTCGTTAATAAACCTTATTTTGACGGGCCGAATAATGTAACTCCTTTAGTAATCCAAGAAATTTATTCAGAAATGTCTTCCTTTTCAATAAAATATTCTCTCTTACATCTACTAAATATTTTATTTTGTATTATTTTCTATAATTTTAATTAAAGCTATGAATGCATTTCATGTTTAATATTCCTTTATATCTTTCTGAATGTTTTGATTCTTTTGTTAAAAATTTCTACATAAAATAATATGATCAATGAATTTTCTTTGCTTCAAAGAATATAATCTGCTATATTTTCTTTAAAAATAAAAAGTACATGATATAATCAGAATATACTAATAATATTGAAATAGTTGCAATTTAAAATGAATTTTTCAAATATAACTTTAATTTATAAACTAAATTTATTAATTCAATAATAATATTATAACGAAATTTTATTAACAAAATGTTTTTTTTATTTTATTTTTCTATTGCTTATAATCTTAAATAAAAACAAGAGAGACAACTAGCCTCCGTGGCGCAATTGGTTAGCGCGTTCGGCTGTTAACCGAAAGGTTGGTGGTTCGAGCCCACCCGGGGGCGTTCTTTATTTTTTTTATCTTATTTATTTTTTTAGAAGCCATAATAAAACATTTTAAATTCTAGATTTTACTGTGTGTTCAACTGGTTCCGATTATTCATATATGGAATAGTTCCCGCCATTTTTCTAACCATATGTACTGGGCTATTGATCGCAAATTTGAGAAGAGTTTCTAGGCACCTACGACATCTATCCTGCAATAGTAAAACTCAGTGTGTAAGTATATAGTTTTAATAAAGAAATAAAACAATTGTAAAACAAAATTTAAACAAAAACAATGGAATAATGGTTTTCTGCAACCAAATAAACTGTGGTGTTATGCGGGTTGCCAATTAACAGGTAATAGATTTATTTTTGTTTAATTAGCAAAAGTTTGTTCGTAGAGCAATATCTAAAGACTTGTTAATATCGAACGCCTGCGCAAAATTTGTAAAGGTGCGTTATATTCACTGTACCCTGGGGGTGCAAAGGGTGCACCACACCTAAGCGGCAGATTTTTTGGGCGGTAAATTTTGAAAAAGTAGTTAATAAATAATATTTTTAATACTTTTAATATGAAAATCGGGTAATGGAGGTATTAGAAAAATAGTAAATTTGTAAAAAAGAATTATACGCTACACTTCACTATATAGACGTCATAATTAGGTATATGCCCTTCCGGCGCTCCAATCCCGTGGTGCTCCTAGGCGGGCGCCTAGACTTGCATAATGGTAAAACCGACCATGATAGGGGCTGTTTTATTTCCCGCTCGGACAATATTTGAATGACACGTTAACACTAAACTCCATTCACAATAAATATGAGATGACGTCACACTTGGTTAATTTAAATATAGTCGGATTGCTGATAGGTGACTGTTACATGTATGTATCAAGTAGTGCATTCATATAATAATCTAGTTACCATTTTTCAGCGACTTTAAACATGTTTTTTGTTATTTGTCTTAGCTGTCAGTGTCTGTTAATAATATTAATTAATAGAGCTTGCGGCCAATTATTAAATTCACAAACTTTAATTTTAAATCTGCTGGAATATTTTAATTCCGAAAAAGAGAACAATGGGCCACTTATTTCTCTATCTTGTGTCCATCAAAGAGTAGCAGCTGCCTTAAAGATTTCGGAATCAATTATTGGTAGAATTATAAAATGTAATAAATCTGAACTTCTCACTAACAAAATCACGAGAAAACGAAGGAAATTAAAATCTGAACCAGTTTATTTTATTGATACATTGGCACAAACGTATGGTCATGAAGTACTAAGATTACTTCCTTATCACTGCCAGTTTAACCCCATTGAACTAAATTGGGGTATAACAAAAAATTAATATGATAGACATATTGGACAAAACGGATATAGTGATAACTAAGTTTTGAAAATGTGGCGAGTAGCCTGTGAGCAAATTAGTTAAGAAACTTGGGAAAAATCTGTTAAAAAAATCGAAAATTTAATAAATTAATGGTGGGAAAGGGAAAGGATTGTTGATAATATTAATCCAATAATAATAAGTACATGAAACGACACCGATAGTTAAGATGACGACGATATCATGCATTACAGTGACTAATTTAAAAAAAATAAAAATAAACATTTAAATACAACTTGTAGCAATATATTATATGAATAAGTATATTTTTACTTAATATTTTATTACTTTGTACTTAGGGGAAACATAAAAATTTAATTTAATTAAACAACAAATTATAATCCAAAATTTACGTATGAGTATAGGTTTTTCCTTATTTATAATTATTACCTTAAAATTAATAATTTTGTTTGCTTGAGTACTGCTGTGAAATTATTTTCGCGCTATAATTAGTAAAGATATCTACGAATCATGCTGTTTCTTTCTAATGCTTTGTTTTTTATTAAAATAATTTGGAAGGTTAGTTGTCAACTTGCTTCACTATACGTTACTATGGCTATGCAAATAATTATAATGATATAGACAGAGAAAGCATATAGTATTGTGCATCGATATTTGTAGCAACGAGCAGTCACCTATCAGCAATCCGACTATACCATTGTTACGATGTGATTTAACCAACATCAAACCATTACTCACTTGGTACATTTAGGTACTAAATGTTGGTAACGTTTTTAGACGTTGCCAGGTTTAGATTGTACTGTTCAGTCGTTTTTAAGTCAGGTTTGATATTTAAGTGAGATTAAACTTTATTTTTCATTAATACCAGATTGCTAACGTCAGAGTTAAATGCTTTAAACTCATGCGATAAACTCAAATTAACCCGAGTAAAAATGACAAAAAATGCGTTGGTAATGTGCAAGTTAGTTCTAACTAGGATTAAAATAAACAAAATATTTAACTCTCCAATATGGGCGGTTTAAAATTAAACCTTAGATTTTAAGTCGAGTTTTGACAGTGACGTTTCTGAAAAACAACTATCCAACACTTTGACAAATACAATAAAGTTAGGTTATGTAAATAAAACAATTATTTTTAATATGTATACATTATTTTTAATATTTATACATATTTATTTTATGTTTAGATTCTATATTTACCATGAGCAGTTCTTCACAGTCTTCTTACTCATCCTCCTCTTTTGAATAAACTGTTTGAACTGGCAATAATATTTGAATATTCATTATTCCAAGTAAAATTATATCGAACATTTGAAATTCAAATATTCAAAAATTTCTATTCGAATAATAAAAAAATTAACTCTTTACCATTGCTTTCCGATCACTTTAGGTGGGTCCGAGATGCAAGCTCGGACCGTTCGAGTACTACATTAAACACTTAATATAATTTAAACCATAAATTGCGCGACAAATCGGTTGGAAAGATCTGCTCTAATAATTCACATTAATTCCTTTCATCCATAGGAAATATAGGTTTTCAATCTCTTTTTAGAAGTAGTTCGATATAACCTAACTTTTTTGACAATTAGCGAAGTGGTAACAAGGGAAATTTTTCAACTGTGACGTCATTTCATTCTTATAGTAAATGGACTCTACTCGCTGGATATCGTCGCGTAGTAGATATATTTCACGCCAGCAAGATCGAGCTACGATTTAAGCAGCTCGCAGATTCATTGCACATACCAGCTCGTAAATGAAAGAACTGGGCTGCAATAATAGGAGTTTTCAGTTAAAAATTAAATAAGTTTAGAGAAAATAAAACCAGAATATTTATAAACTCTTATAATTCCAAAATTCATTTAGTTCTAGAGAAACTGCAGTCTTAGGTACATTCTTTATGGACCAGCTGAACTTTCTAGCAACATAACTTTAAAGCAGTGGTTCTTAACCAGGTGGGCACGCACCCGGAGAAGCTCCGCCTGGAGGTGCGAGCAACGACGGCCGGTGAAGCATGTTGGGAGGGCAATTGGTATGATCGGACAAGCTCGTACCATATCGCTCAACAGTAGTATAGCAACGACAAGGCACGAGCGTGTCCGATCATGCTGATTGCTCTCCCAAACATGCTTGAGTCAGTTCTGCGCATCTATAGTGCGTTCAAAGGTGAGTTTGCAGTACAGGGCATATGGAGTAGTTCTTTTTCATACTCTCTAATGGGTTTACACAATGACACTATCCTTTTCTTGCTTGTCGACGTTGCCAGCTCTAAAACGCGCTGATCTATGAAGACGCAGTATTCTACAAATGGCCATTTGTTTTTGTTGAGTGTTATTTTGAGTTTTATAAGAGTTGATTTTTGTAAATCATACGAGTTTTTCATATTATTATAATTGACACATTTGATACTTTTAAAACATTTGGCAACGCCGCTCCCATTTGCCATAAGAGCTATACTGCAAACTCACCTTTGAACGCACTATAGTTCTCTATGCTAAATTAATATTATAAATTATTAAATACAATAATTGGTATTCAGTTTTTGATGTCATGCAAAAAAATTAAAATCATTATTAAATAAATGACGTTCTCGTTAACTATTCATTTATATAGGCTATTACCAAGTGAAACCAAATGGAAACTTAATTTTATTAAGTTGGCACGAGCTAATTTTGTTTATTGAAGTTAGCCTTTGTCAAACAAAATAATCAAAAGCTTCAATCAAATGTTAACAATTACTGGAATTCAAATTACAATTCCTCTTGAACCAAAGAAACAGGCTAGATGTAGATAAATAATATTACAAGAGAACTCTTTTTTGCATGAGATTTTAAGGGGTACCGGCAGCTGAAGATGTTAAGAACCACTGCTTAATATGCAAAATATTAATCACCATTAGTTACTAATATTACATGTCTGGATTTTTAAATTCATAATTCAGGGTTTAAAAATATGTGTAACTAATCTAAAATTTGTTTTTTCAGGAATCCAACCTAGTAACCTTTAACCTGATAGTGATTGTTATTTTTTTCCTCGTTGGTGAAGTTCCAGGCCATCTACTATCCAAAAAATCAGCAGCCATCATGTTATTCAAAGGAAACCTTAAAGCTACATTCGATGATGTTTTCATCACTGCTCGCAAGGTGGCAGCAGTGTTATCCGCTATTAACGTTTCATCCAACTTCTTACTTTACTTTGTAATGCATCCACCATTCCGTAGAGGGTTGAAGGTGCTGCTATGTGGACCTGAAGATAAAACAACGACCCACTCGGAGGAAGTTAAAATTGATGTTTTTGTTATCAAAGAAAAGTTAGAAGTAAGCGGTTTTGGGAAAAAGTTTATGATACTTTCTGATTTGGTTGCTTGGAAGAATAGATTGAATAATTTATCTTAAATATTAAAAAGACTAAAATAGCAATTATTAAATTAATTATATTTATTCAAAAAAAATAACTATTTGTATACTGATAAAATAACAATTTGATATGAGGGCTACCTTTTAAGTTTTTACAAAAACTAACAAAGAAAAAAAAATGTATGAACAAACTGTTTTATTGCTTTGCAAAATATTCGCCTTTAAGATTTATACTTTTGCATGCGTTCAAATCAATTCTTGAAACATATTTTCCACTCTCAAGTTGGTATCTCAAAAACATGGTTTTCGAAGGCTTCAACAGCTTCTTGAGGTGATGAGAATCGTTGTCCACGCATTTTTTGTTTGACATTGGGGAACAAAAAAAAGTCGTTAGGAGATAAATCAGGTGAATACGGGCAATGAGACATTAATTCGATGTTTTTCTCCTTCAAATATCCTTTTGATCCTCTAAAAGAATGGTTGCGACATGTCCGGTACAACCGAAGATACAAGCTATCATTTTCTTGGAAGTGCTTCGTGAATGAACAATTGTGGGTTTCGGTTCATCTTGGAAGACATTCAAACAGTTGATTGCTACTTAGTTTCCGGTTCATATTAATAAATCCAAGTTTCGTCACCTGTAACGATGTTGTATATGAATTTTACAGTGCCTAGGTTGAATTTTTTTAAGCATTTTCTTACACCAATCAACACGAACCTTTTTTTGAGCTTCGGCCATATCATGCGGAATTCATCGGGAACAAATCTTTTGCACAGCTAAATGTTCATGCAAAGTCGAATGTATTGCATTCTGCGATATGCCAAAGGATGCCTCTATCTCACGGTAACATGCCGATCTTCTGCAGTCATTTGAGCACAACAGCGATATTATTTTGAATCACAACCGATTTTGGTCGACCTTCACGAGATTCATCACTGACGGATGCACGATCACGACAAAATTCTGCTAACTTATTATAAACAGTCTTTTCTGATGGTGTTTCATTACCAAAAGTTGAGCGAAGCGAATCTATGCATTGCTGTTGAGTTAAGCCTTTACTAAAATCGTAAAAAATCATCGAAAACCTTTACGAGTAATATCCATTTTTTCACAAACTTGTTTTTTTTTAAACGCTTACTGTCAACTACTCGGTCAATTTATAAGCTGCCACTGATTTCACAATAACAAATGTAAAATTTTACGAATATACTTGAAACACATTTCAATATTGCCATCTAGTGGTCGTTTGTAAAAATATAAAAGGTAACCCTCGTAAGAGTTGCAATTTTTCTATCTTGTAGTCTGAAAATGGCATAACAGCCAAAATACATGTATTAAATATTTTACAATATATTAAGTGGAACGTACACCATGTGTCTTATTTTCAAATTTTCCTAAATTTTAACATAGAGTAGCAACGGTTATATCAATCTCTTCTAGTAAACAGTCATCGTTGCTGTGCACCAAAAATTTAATTAACCATTTCAATTTAAGCAATTTTTAAATTTGTACACAAAATAAAATGTACACAAAATTATAATTGAATTTGAATATCAGCTTTAACATAGCTTTAATGTTGCATTGGTTGCAGGTTTCAAAATTATTCACGCAGTTTTTTGGCGTATCGAATTATATAAAAACTGCAGACAAGTATAAATGCATATGCAATGTTCGGTAAATTCAATGAATCTTGTCTGACATACTTTTTTTCATGAAAGCTCTTTCGGGTATTCCGCCATATATAATGTTTTTACGAAAGTATTTTAGTTAAAAAAAGTTGTTCAATATTTGAAACATTCAAAAATTATACAGAAATCACCAGGGTTTTTGTTTTCACTACGAATATAAAAAGATTTTTTTAACTGATCCTGTTTTTTACGCCCACATATCCGGCCATTTGTAACAAGCTGTCAGGTTGTCTAATTTGACAATTTGAGTTCACCTTAAAAGTCTTCTGACTGAAGTTTTTCTTCAAGTCATCTATGTCAGGTCCCAATCAATATACACAGGCACATTCAGGAAGAATATATCAAATTGAAATGGTATGTTCCTGCAACAATTTGAACAAAAATACGTTATTTCGTTGAAAGTTTACATAAATGAGAAGATTATAGCATGCCTCAAATTCCTTCTGAATTACCCTGTATATATTGTTTATACAAACCGTTTTTAACGTTAATGTCATTTAATCTCCATTATTGCTGCTACGATATTATCGTACAATAGAAAACAGCACAACAAAAGTTTCAAGTCGAAAACTTGTTAAATGTTAAATTACAAAATCTGTTAAATTCATCAAAATAATACAAAATAATACAGGAAATATTTTGACAATAAAAGGATTACAAATGCGCATAAGCCTTTAGGACACTTTCCCATCATTCTATCAAGATTAACATACTCGTTCATCAAGATTTAGAAAGTAATATTGCTTCTCAAAAACCTTAAATTCACTAACGGGGAAATGAATACATATATTTACAACAATGAAAGAATCAGGCTGGTTTATAAATTCGTGCTCATTTTTAAAACAAAGAATATAGAATTTATTCTTTTAATCATATATTATCCTTCATTATCAACAACTGGTGTCATCTTACTGCCAATTTTTAGGGTTTTGTAGGTGTGACAAAAAAACCATTAAACCTCATGTGTCTGTCTGTCTCTCTGTATGTCTATCAGTCTGTCTGTCCGTACGGGAGAAGTTAATGTCTAACGTTGTCTAAAGATGAAATTTGGCATTCATTAACTGTATATGCATGCCAAATTTTGACTCGTTTCCAGGAAAAATACTAATGGCCGGAGGTTCTTTAGTAAAACGAGTTAAATGTTTAACTCGAATAAAAGCAACATACAAAACCATTCCATTTTAACTTAAGTTAGGGATAATTTGAATTTAAGTTAGGGATAACGTAACCAGTGAAGAGAGAGTTGTTCAGTTCTTTAAGTATCGAGTTCAACACGGTTTCCTAGTAGTTTCTGACCGATGTTGTTACCTTTTTTCGTAAAAAAATATGCTTAGTGGTATCATAATAGCTCCTATCCCATCAAACCATAACTGACGCCCCTTTGGACCTATGGTGCTCTCTCGCGACCTTTTCGTGAACATGTGGTATACACCCTGTCGTTTTAGCTGTTGAAAAACTTCTCAATATTAAAAAAAATCATGAATATCTATTCAAGAAACTCTTCGTAATTCTACTGACGACTTAAGAATTGTGTAACGGCCAAAGGTAATCATTTTGAAAAGTTATTGGAGTTTGTTGTTTAAAATGCATCTGTATATTATTTACTAAAAGAAAATTAAAATATCTTTAACACGTTGAATGCCACACTGTTACAAAGAAATAATGTGTCTGGGGTCAACATTATTTTTGGTTACCAGAATAAATCAAAATTTTTAAATTACTTTTTATAATGTATGCTGACAAAAACAAAGAAAAATATTTATTTTAGGCCTTAAATTTAAAAATGACGTTGTGAGACAACATATGTCTCACGCGGCCACAAAGCGCAAATTTTGGAAGTCAGTGAGACTCAATTGTATCACAAGTTACGCATGCATACGAGACATTCGTTAGCTGGTGTCTATCAATTAGTTCTAGTTGTGCAAAATACCGATAGATTTCTTTTCTTTATTTATTGATGATGACATATTACAACTGAAGGTCGTAGAAACGAACATATGGGTACTCATCGCAGAATGTAAAGAAAACTCAGAAAAGACCAAAGGACCAAATGACATATCAGTGTATCGAAACGAAAATCATAGCCTAGAAGAAGTTTAGTATGCCTGAAAATATCAATGTTGGTGTCCCGCAGGGAACGATACTGGGACCACTTCTTTTTATCCTCTACACAAATGACATCATGAATCTACCATGCAAAGGTAAAATAACCAGCTATGCAGATGACACTTGTATTTTCTACACATCGAAAGATTGGAATACATTGATGGATATAATAAATCAAGACCTACAGATGATACTAAACTGGTTCGAAAATAACTTACCGTTAACCTCCAGAAAACAAAATATCTACCGTATGGATGCTACACGGACAGCATACCGAAGTTACCAGAATTAAAGATCAATTCAGCACGCTGTGGTAAAACAAATTGCACTAGCCCAGAAATAAATAGCCCTTCATCAATGAACTATCTTGGCATATGTATAGACAGTCACCTCAAGTGGAGCATACATATTAATGAATTAACAAAGAAATTAAGATATTTGCTATTTATATTCAACAAACTGACACAAATATTAAACAAGAAGTCACTCTTACTGATGTACCATAGCCTACTCCTATCAGTATTACGATATGGTATACTAGGGTGGGGCGGGGCATATAACAATGTTTTCCACTCGGTAGAAGTTCTCCACAGAAAAATTATTAAAGAAAATAGTGAAGAAAAATTCTACATATCCTTCTAGCCACCTTTTTCAAGAAGAGATGCTGATAAATACCAGACGTCTGCATTACAAAGCTGTCATTCTACACCAGATCAAATTCAACAAGCTCTGCCCAATACAACATGACCGTCATACGAGAGCGAGTAAAAATAAAGAAGTTGAGGAGCCGATCAGACGGACTACTATTGGAAAACGCTGCTTCGACTATATTGGCGCAAAAATCTATAATAGCTTGCTTACAGATTTTAGATATATTGTTTATTTTAGCGAAATAAAAAGAAAAATTCATCAATGGCTCTGTACTGTAAAACCTAAAATTTAAATTATAAACTTTCACTCAAATTGCTTCACAAATGTGTCTACTTTTGTTTCTAAAGCACTGTTATAAGAATTATGTAAATACTGTGATAAATCAAATATGATATATAAACCTGTTAAAAGAGATTCACACACAAATGCACTGCATTTCCGTGAATCAGTTATTATTTTCCAATGTTACATTATACTTACCTATGTTACTCTATTTATATGTAAGAAAAAAAATATGGCAAATAAAATTTATTTATTATTATATTAGAAGAAACAAATTGCAGAAAACGTTGTGTGGAATGTTACAAGAAGATTGCTGAAAGTTCAGGCAGAAAGGAAGCGCTAAGGAAGGCATCCAATGTAAAACTTCAATGTTCTGCGTGCCAAAAGCACTATTGTATGCCATGTTTTTTTTTCCCACTGTTTATAAGTGTTCTTTGTAATTTTAGAATAACTAATAAACCAATTTAAAATGTAATCAATAATCACAATAAAATAGTAAAAACATATTTTGCCTAATTAATCACCCATGCCTAATACAAAATCATAGGCCAAAAGCGCTACCTGAATCCTCAGACCAACATAATTGAAACTAAATGTTTCTCTTATGGAAGTAAGAAACCACTGCTCTCTCCCATGGCTGGGAAATAAGACTGATCTGAGAGACCGACCCGGTTTCACGCGGCGTGAGCGAACAAGATAAGTGTGAGACAAATGTTGTCTTACATCGCACTCAACGTGTTAAGCATTTTGCGGAATTTCACTAAAAAAAATATTTTTGACAGTATTTATGACCAGCTGAAAACCCGTGCTTGGGCGGTGATGAGTGAATGAGTCAGTCAGTCATTCAGTCAGTCAGTCAGGACATTGCCTTTTATATATATATATAGATAACACTAGTTACGCATCTGGAGATAACACATTCCTCCTGGCTCAGCCTATATGTCACGAGATAAATATGAATACTGTGATCTTGCATTACCAAGTTGCGATATTTTCTAGTTGTTTTCCTGTTATTGATCTGTGCTTCTTCAGCAAAATAATGCATTTTCAATCTTTGTATCTATCATATTTTCTAAATAAACAAACCCTTATAGTTACATTGTTACGACTCGGTAAAGTAGGTTGTTAATGCATTTTCCGTATTCGCCAACGTACACAGTGGAGTGTTAATAACATTATCAAGGGACGCAGGACCTCAGGACTGACCTTAAACTTTGCAAAGGTTCTCTGACGTCATAGATATCGAATAATGTTTTGTTTAACTAGGAAGAACATCTATTTTTGTTCAGAAAGTAAAGTGTTGTTAACAGAAGAAATGAGCACGTCAGTACTTGTTACTGCTATTCTCTAAAATAGTGCAAGACACGGGTGCCCACGGAATTGTTTCAAGGGGGGGGGTGCAGAATATGAAGGCATTTTAAAACATATTTATTAATTTATTAATTAAACTTTCATTAAGACAGACCACTGTTTAAATAAAAATTGGCGGCGTTTGTGATCATTAGGAAATTGGTATTAATGACTTTTTCTATAAAATCTATTCTAATTTATTAGTAATTTTTTTCCTGTGCACTCTTAACATACTCAAACCGGATAAACGATCATCTGTCATAGTTGACGGATGTTGGGTCTAGACCTCCTATTTCCAGGTGACATGACCATATTTTCAATCTGTGTACATTTAAGAGTAATAAGATCAGTCCATTTTTACTGACCGCAAACCAGAGCCGCAATAAGGAAAACTTGCGCTAAGGCCAGAGCCGTGTTTTGGCGCCTTTAGCAAATAAAAACAAGGTTCTTTCCTCTCCAATTTAAGTGATGAGCAAAACAAAAAATGGTCCTTACCTCCCAAAATCCAAGTGACGAACAAAAAAAAAAGGTCCTCACCTTCACAATGGCGCCCCTTAGTCAAGCCCGTCAGCACCATTTTCCTTAGTGCGCCAAGGGCCTTCTCGTTCCCTGTTATGCCAACAAGCGAGGAAATCCACATCATGATAATGTCCTTGCCGTCAGATATCGCTTCATGAATGTTTTCTTGTACTTTTTTGACAAGAGGGTGTTTTGGGTATAGCCGTTCAATACTTAGGACTGTTCGTACTTAGAAAATCGCTAAGAATGATGTATTTTCTTTCTAAATTTGTATCAAATTTTATGTATTCAGAGGCTTTCAAGGTGCTATACATTTCGGCTATGTACATACTAGCTGTAGTTGGTAAACGATATGTATATGCTTTTTCACTGAAAAGAAGTAGAGTGTTTAATTCTCAATAAATTGTATCTCTTGCATTTTTTCTCTAAAACAATTAGGGAAGCAGGAAATAGCATATTTATTATTTTACATGTTAAATCGCTGTGGACAACAGATATAAAATCCACTGTAAAATGTATAGATTGTTACTGATTTTATATAAGATTGTTAGTTTGGTATAAGGTAATCTGTGGTCTTTACCAGTCTCTTCGGGAGTAAACTATTTTCTCCCGCTTTTCAAGTGTTCGAACTGTAACTTTTTAGTTATTTTATTGTAAAGGGTGATCCAATTTGGACTCTAGGATTTGTTTTTTGAATAAAACACACCATATTGGAAAGATCCGAATTTTATTGTTATTAGCGTAAAGTACAGACTTGGCAATTATTTATGAAATATGATGTCGGCCAAATGCCTTCCACGGCTCCGCTGACATGATACGATTCTTTTAGCTAAGTTTTCCGTAATCGTTTCCAATTAATGCGATTCGATTTCAGCAATTGCACGTCTGATGTTCTATTTTAGTTCTGGAATCGTAGCAGGCTTGTTGACATACACCCTTTCCTTCAAATAGCTCCAGAGAAAAAAGTCTATTGAGGTTAGATCACAAGACCTCGCTGGCCAATTGATGTCGCCCCTCTGAGAGACAACATGACCAGGAAATTTGGTTTGAAGTAAAGTGAGTATTTCACGTGCTGTGTGACATTTGGCTCCATCCTGTTGAAACCACATGTCATTTAAGTTCAAATCGTTGGTTTCATTGAAAAAAAAAGTTTAGTATCTCTCGATTGCGTACACCATTGACAGTAACAGCGTTACCAGCTTCGTCCTCAAAAAGGTACGGGCCAATGATTCCTCCAGCCCATAATGCACACCAAACAGTGCATTTTTGTGGATACATTGGTTTTTCTTGAATAGCATGTGGATTTTCAGTACCCCAGATGCTACAATTTTGGCGATTAACAAACCCATTCAAAATAAAATGAGCTTCATCACCCCATATGATTTTTTTGCAAAAATCATCATCAACTTGTGTGTTTTCTAAACCCAGTTCACAAATGTATGGCATTTCTGGTGGTCCGATGTTTTCAGTTCTTGCGGCAGTTGAATTTTATACACCTTTAAATGCAGGTGTAAATAAACCTGTGTGTCTGTGTGTCTGTGTGTCTGTGTGTCTGTGTGTCTGTGTGTCTGTGTGTCTGTGTGTCTGTGTGTCTGTGTGTCTGTGTGTCTGTGTGTCTGTGTGTCTGTGTGTCTGTGTGTCTGTGTGTCTGTGTGTCTGTGTGTCTGTGTGTCTGTGTGTCTGTGTGTCTGTGTGTCTGTGTGTCTGTGTGTCTGTGTGTCTGTGTGTCTGTGTGTCTGTGTGTCTGTGTGTCTGTGTGTCTGTGTGTCTGTGTGTCTGTGTGTCTGTGTGTCTGTGTGTCTGTGTGTCTGTGTGTCTGTGTGTCTGTGTGTCTGTGTGTCTGTGTGTCTGTGTGTCTGTGTGTCTGTGTGTCTGTGTGTATACACGATAACTCAAAACTTTAAACGGTTTAACTTAAAGAGTTCGTTCTGGTACTTAAAAATTCTCCTAATAATTGGGAAGAACCCAATTATTTTTTATTAAAATCCGAAACCGGAAACGGAAGTTATTAAACATTAAAATTTAAAAAAATTCGTAACTAGTAAACCAAGCCTTGGACAAAAAATTGTATAGAATATAATTTGATGTATTTTTGAAGATTTATCTAAATATTTTTTTAAATTAAAAAAATATATATGTATTTTTTTTATGGGAGGGCAAGTATAGCAGAGGTCTCCCTTCGCCACTGGTTTTATAAGATGTTAGGCTTTTGTATTGTTAAAAAATTGTTTATGACCCTAAAAAATTAGTTGCACCCTGCCTGTGAACCGCGCCAAAAGACTTAATGGGTCGTGTATTGTTTATCGTTTCCCTTAATGCACTCTGTTGTAATTTAGTTATAAATGAAACACATAATAATTCCTAGGAGTCCCTAAAAACTGTCTCCATGTATCCTAAGTACATTTTCCTGTAGTATTAATGTAATTTATTATAATTTAGAATTATTCTTGTAATGTATAGTGTGTTTATTTGTAGATTTACGTCAATTCATGTATATTTAAATAAAGTTTGACATGACGTGACACTGCAGGCTTAATTATATTTGTCGTTTACATTTACATGTTATATTACTACACATGCATTAGTAAAATAATATGTATACGTACATTAAAATTGTAATAGGAACATGTAAACGTACTGGAACTAGGGCAGATTTCAAATATAAACCAAAATAGAGGTAATTAACTATCAAGTATCAATAAGACCAACTATAAAGATACTATAAAACCACGATATTACTCATGTTTGTAGAGCGTTCGTGCAAAAAGGGACATGTCTATATAAAAATTATTTGGCAAAATTTTCTGTCAAAAATTTAAAATTTAAAGCACGGATTCATTATTCAAATATATACAGAGTGTTCGTTTGAAACGGGGCACCCCGAAAAACTCATTTATTTGTAAAGATACAAAAAATCTTCAGAACAAAAGTTAAACTAGACAAAAAGGCCCATCTAAAGGTTACTATAATAATTCTGAGGCACTTCCGGTTTCACCGGAAATGATGTCAACTTTTGATCTAGCATAGGGAATCGATAATTTTATATTTTTTTCCTAAAAGTACATTAAATTAGCTTTACAATGACATCAAAAAAATCGTATTTTTATGTTAACCATTTCAAAATGGCGACCATTTATTTACAAAATAATAATCAACATAAGTTTTACAAAGTTGAACGTAGCAAGCTTTGAAAACAATAAAAAAAGAGCCTTAGAGCTAATAGTTATTTAAATTTTCAGTCCTGAATTTTTTCGCTGATTATTTTTGCTGAGTAAGAACGTGAATTGTCATGAAGAAAAATTATTCCTTTTCAGTGAAATAAATTTGGAAATATTTCCTTTAGTTCCTGATTTAGTCTTTCCAATTGTTCTAGATACGAATCTTGACTCGAAAGATGATATTCAAATGAACTAAAGCCTGATTTACATTAGGTTTCTTTTTCACTTTTTCCCCCTAGTACTACGTAGTACAGGGGGAAATAGGTTACTAATAGTCTACTACTACAGGCAAAAGATCAAAAACTCCTAAACCACAAAACCAACCGCAATTTTTTTTAATAATTGTGCAGTGTTGATTGTCACTGCAAGTTTGACATATGATAATGAAAGCGACCATTTAGCGCTCTAAATTTAATACTTTATACGTTGTTGATTGTCGATAGTTTTCCAGACATATAGTTAGTGAGTTGTTTTAAGGAGACAGACATACAGAGCGACCATCAAATCTTAACCGTTATGAAATACTTGACAGAAACATTTAGTTATCAAATTTATTTCCAAGGACATGTACACATAGGCGTACATTCTTTTTTTATTATCTTATACGAATTGACTATTAAATGAACACTATTTTTCTCTACACGCCAATGAGTTGATAACAGGTATTAAGTTAGCAACACATTTTTTTTTTTGTTCCTCGGGTGAGTTCTTAAATGAGTGAGTTGTTAAATTGGATTTTTCAGCTATGAATTAGAATACAGTTTTGATATTTTTAAACTCATTGTTTACTGTTATGTAACGGACAAGAAATAATGATCGCACGGTATAAACACATTGACTAGCTCAGTCTACATCGAAGAGAATGTTTATATTGTATGCCTTTACATAACATAATAAAATGTCATCGGAGCGGTTACAACAAATCTCTCCCAAAATTACAAAGACGAACAGTAAATATCTTCAATTTAGGTTATTAGGTTAGGTTTAGTTAGTAAAAATCTAGGACAGCAGAACTAGGAAAATGATAATAGATAATAAACATTTTACGAATCCACTGTTTTTTGATTTAAAGACACACAGCTGTTGCACTATTCGTAACGCAATAAAGTCCTTAGCTGTAAACGCTACCTTGAACGTTAAAACTATCTACTAAAGTTATCCGCAATGCACAGAGAACAGTCTACTAATTTAAAAAGCTCTGAACGCAGCTTAAGTCAACGACACGTCTACACTTATGCGGCAGTAGAGTACGTTCAGGATAACTTCATGCCAGGTCTATATTACCGACTGGGTTGCGCAGAAACCAAATTTCGTCCATGTCATTACCGACAGCTGGTTTTATACATTTCAGTGGCGTCACTTACTTTGATCTGTTCTTGAATACGCGTATATTTCGATTTTGATTGCTTAATTCCGTTTTTGTTTTCTTTTTTAAATTTTGTTTTTTATTTTCTTTGTTAAATTTTGTTGTTTATTTTCTTTGTTAAATTTTGTTGTTTGATTTCTTTGTTAAATTTTGTTGTTTGTTTTTTTTTGTTGTTATATTTGTGTGTTATTATTATTGTTATTTGTGAAAATGACGCCAAAAAAAAAAGATTGGGCTTCCAAGGTATGCTAATTCGGAGCCAAGCGAGAGAAATCATAAACAATGTCGTTAAATTTATGAAAAATGATTATAAATGTCTCAGATTATATACAGAAAATTATTAAAATGGAATTTATCAATATATAACCTGTTACATATATAATGTTCGTTCTACTGCATGGGTACAGAGGGCTCCAACCAACCCTATTCTGGGGAAATGTTTTAACTTTATTCCAAGATTTCACTTCTTTGTTCGCTTAATTTGTTACACTATACTTAATTTTTTTAAATTAGTAGATTGTTATGCTACGACTGCTCATTTTCTGGGTTGCGGGTTTCAATCAAATGTTTGTGTGGTGATCTTATTTTATTCTCTTTTTATAATATGGCCTATATATCCACATCCATTTCCTTTTTTTCACTTTTACTTCAATTACAATAATTAAAAACTGTTACATACGGGCTTTATATATAATTTGCATTTAGAAGGTGAAATTGATACATTTATACACAAAAATATATTATTATTTATTTCTCGTACGTTTTCAGGTATGCCGTGTACTAAAACGAGAACAAGAATTAATTTCAAATACATGATTTTGTTTGTTTGGTATTCACAACAATTGACAAGGCAGAAACCCTTATGTACGTCTATGTAATCAGCTGTTTTCTCGCGCAGCATTGATGACGTATTTTATGATGTCCTGGCATGAAGTTATCCTGAACGTACTCTAGTGTGGACGCAGCTTAAGAAATAATGTAAAATTAGGTTCCGATGTACATATTTCTCCAGATACGAACCGCGGTCAGAAACTAATTAAATTCGAGACAACACTGTATTTCCCGACTGATTATCCTCAGAACCATAAGAACGCATTCAATTATTTTTCTATGCTATTGTATATAAATGTACCTATTTAGGCTTCTCACCTTGACTTGTTTGTACTCTGACCTATAACCTTTCTTACAGATATAGTACATACTGTACTTTATTGTTCTGGAGAATCTATCTGTATGCAAATTCGATTATTGTAAATTCAGGGTCGCAATTTCGATTTCCAGAATTCGTGACACAGTTTCGTTTGATTTATACGTATATTCGAATACATATAAATCAAGTAGGCGGAGGAATAAGAAGAAATTTGATGGATGAGATTTAAAATGTGACATCTTGTTGAAAATCCTATTTTTTATAGAAATATACTCTTTTATGACGTGTCGATACAGAAATAATTTGACAGTGATCTTATTTAGAATATATTAGAGACTTCATATTAATTTTACAAAAAAGTAAATTAAATACAAGCAAAAATGTTTACTACTCAAATGGGAACGAATTTTACCATTCAATTAATAAACTGTAAATGGCTAGGACCCATAATTTAAATACTTACGTTGTGTTTTTTTGTATCAATCAATTTAATTTTAAAACAATTTGAATTACATTATTTTTTGCATGGTCACAAACTAGGGATATGCGATACTGAGAAAGTATCGATATTTGGTTATCGATGATATCGAATTAAAAGTATTTAATACTTTTTTACATGTTTTGAAGACAAAATGTTTTGAAAAAATAAATGGAATTTTTTTATTAACAATGACAAAAAAATAAAATGCAATGAAAAGGACATTTTATAATGACAATCAATTTAATCTAGAATTTGCAATGTGAGTATGATTTACAAAGCTTAAAAAAAATGGCCAAAAGTCCGAATTAATAGATAAAAATTACTAGATTTCAAAATCTATTTCTGCTTAAACGTTTGAAATAGCCTATATATGCTTTTACTTTTGTAAAAATAAACTAAGAGGAAATTTTGATTTCAATAGTTTGCACCTTTGAAATTGTGTATCAGGTTGGTATTAAAAAATTTATGTGAAGTGTGAATATTCACACATTTCAAGGTTTCGCAGGTATATAATAAGTGAAGGCGGTATGCTGAGTGTGTAGGACAAATTTTACTTTGTAGTAATCACGGCAAAATGAACGATATTTTTAAAATAATTTATCGTCTGTTAATCATATAATAAGACTGGTTATTAAATTTACGCTCTTAAAAATTAAATACAACATTTGTCAAAATATAACTAGAATTTTGACAAAATAATTTCAACATAATAAAAATGCAAAAAAAAACAGAAAAAATAAAATTCACTCCGTACTCGAACTCGAAACCCTTCGTTTTCCAGCCAGTTTAAGAGTGCTCTAACGCATGTAGCCATCGCACGCCATGCATGTGAGTGTCTTAAATTGGTATAACTTTTGTACTTTGTGAACCAAAAACCTTTGTGAACCAAAAAATTTTTTTTGCACATTTTTGGCAAAAATCGCATCAAAATAATTTATTTTGCAAAAATTAAAATTTGATCGTTAATCCACGTACTAAGAGCTTTCATTTGATACCCTACTCAGAATTTTAAAAAAATATTTTTGTTTTCGATGAGCACATATTTGTTTATATTTTTAGGGGGGTATGTTTTTTAGATGTTTTAGTATTTTTCCTATGTGCGGGTCAAAGAGTTGTATAAGCATGCCAAATTTCAACTCTCTAGGTTTAGCCGTTTGGCTACAATTTTTACCGAACAGACAGACAGACAGACAGACAGACGACAAAATTACGGTATAAGGGTTTTTTGGTCATACCTACAAAACCCTAAAAATGGTAAGGCAATTGCACTTATAGGTCTGAGTGATTGTTTAAAATATAATTAAACACTCCACTCTTCTTTATTATAATCACCGAGAAAAAGCAGTTTAGTAAGCCTTTTGCCCAGAAGCCTATTTCTGTCTCTGCATGCAGTGGCTCCTGCTTTCGAAAATAAGCGCTCTGAAGGAACTGACGTCGCTACTACACACAAGAATTTCTGAGCAATTTTATATTATATAAGTTAGGGAAGACTGTCTTCATATCTTCCCAAACCAGTAGCGAATTGAATTTCCGAGGTGAAACTGGATTTTTCAAATACAGTGATAGTTCATGTTCAGTTTTGTTGGAACCACGTTGGCCTGGCCAAATTTTAGTTTCCTCTTCCCATGTGCAATGTCAGTGTAGTGACTCCAAAATTGAGAAGAGTAATTGAGTCGCGATGGTTCTTGATCAGACTCCTCACTTCCACTGGTAGGAACTTCTGTAGCATCTTCATAAGCTTTTTCAACTTCCCAACAGCGTTACCAATGCCTTCGCATACTTTAATCTCAGATTTTTAAACCGTGGATCTAGTAACTTTGCATTCAGTTTCTTATTAAAAAAAATAATAATAATCACATATTTATACAAGGTGTCTTAAAAGAAATTTTATATTTATTTAGCATACTGCGTGAACGCAACGTATCCGAGGGGCGCGGGGATTATGTCAATCGGTAGCCTGGCTCTTGGGAATTCAGTCGCTATGGAGCGTTTCTCGGGAGCAGACCGCGCGTTATGAGTGCGAGAGTTTTACAAAAACGGTGATTCGGCGACTGTAGCGCGTAGAAAATTCTGCAGTATTCGAGGTTTTCGCCACTTAAATGATGCGCCAAGCATTCCTCTCATTCGACATTGGGTTAAAAAGTTTGAAGAGACTAGTACAACGCGGGATAAATCAAAATCCGGGCGACCTAGGTCATCAAGAACGGTAGAAAACGTGGAGAATGTTAATCAGTCTGTTCGTGACGACCCGAACCTTTCAATTCGGAAGCGCGCAAGTGCTTTAAATGTGCATAGATCATCATTACGTCGCATTATGCACAAAGACCTAAAGCTGCACCCCTAGAAAATTCAATTGGTGCAAGAATTAAAGCCCCAAGATGCCAGTCAGAGGCTTAATTCTCAGGCAAATTGATCTCCCGGAGAGGTGACATAAATTGGCCTCCACGCAGTCCAGATTTAACCCCTGTGAACTTTTTCCTATGGGGTTATCTTAAATCTAAAGTTTACGCCAATAAACCGACTTCACTGGCGCATTTGAAAGAAAATATCCGTCACGAAATGCCAGCCATCCCTGAGTCCACCTGCCGAGACGTCATAAGTAATTTTACTGTTCGATTAAATGAGTGCCGAGAACGCGAGGGTCTACATTTAGACGATATTATTTTTAAGAAATAAATCCCCAAAAAGTGTTTTTTAATAATTAATAAACATTTTTTCTATATACGGCTTACTTTTTTTTAATCGATCCACTAAATATAAAATTTCTTTTGAGACACCTTGTATGTGTATAAATATAAATTATACGATATTGTTAAAAAAAATAAATTAAACGATTCGATACGATACTGGTTCAAATATACTGACATTAGTAAAGTTTCGGAAGGTTAGTATCGATACTAAATTCGCGATATCAAATGAAAAATATCGACACTGGTATCGTATCAGTAGTATCGGAACATAGTTGAAGCCTAGTCACAACACCATAAAAATTAATGAAATATTAAAAATACAAAAATATCTGTAGCCTACTACTACTAAAAATGTCTGCTACTTCGCCAGATTTTAACTGCAAATGACTGCAGCTCCAAAAGTAGTTTTTCTGGTGTTACCCCGCTCAATGCAAATCGTCTCAATACCAGATATTTTAACATAATAATTTTTGTACTCTTGAGAATGGCTTAATAGCCGAAATACGTATTGAGTAAAATAAATGTATTTGTGAAACCAACCTAGTGTTTTAATTGAATAATTTTTATTTAATGATGTTTCACCTAGGAATAACGGAAAACTCTACCCAATTTATAATAATTTTTATAATAAGCATACAAAATATTTATTAACTAGTACAATGAAGGGTGATTTTAATGTCTTGTTATTACACGATATAGGACATTGTAAGTACCGCTACTTATATTTACAAAATAATTTAGGTTATGTTGTTGTTATAGTCTTTTTAAATTACTTAATATTTCCCCAATAATAACTAATAACTTTCATTGAATATTAATTACTACAAATCTAACATTTTAAATCAGACGTCTTCTACGTCCAAAGATACGATTGTTACTAAACTTTACCACAACACTGAGCTGTAATCAAGTCACGTTACTCCATATCTTCGTTAAATTATTGTCAGATCATTGTTATATCGCTATCAGTGTTATTTTAATCAGCGCTTGAGCTAAACCTCAAAATTCTGTCAAACCATTAAATAAATTAATAACGTGTTCATCATCGTCATCATTTATCAGTCATTGACGTCCACTGCTGAATATAGGCCTACCCTCTGCTTCTCCATCTGTCCTGTGCCACCTGTAGTTAATTACCGACTTGTCTCTTGATATCATCTGTCCACCATGAAGGGGGTCTGCCTCGGTTTCTAGTACTCTCTCTAGGCCACCTTTTCAGTACTTTCCTGGTTCATCTACCATCATTGACTCTAGCAACCTGGCCAGCCCAATGACACTTCAGACGTGAAATTCTTCCAATTATATCGCAAAGTTTTGTTTGCTGCCTGATTCACAAAATTGTTGTCGATGTAAAAGTGTAACGCCAATCATCGGCTCAATCCATGGATCTTTGAGCAATACATAATTTTTTCGCAGTTTTCGCGTGAGGGTGAGACCACAGGTGGAGACTGATTAGGCAGGTAAGACAGGTGAAGACTCTTACATCTTCACCTTATAACGTGTTAACAAAGAATAACTAAATGGTACTCCCTCAGTCTGTAAATGGTACTAAATGGTACTCAAAAATCTTAAAATCGACACGAGTAAACTCCCATTTTTAGTCAACCGATTTTTACCAAAAGTTGATCAACTCGTTCCATTGATAGCAGACGCTTAAAAATGAAGTTTCATAAAAATCCTGTCAGCCGAATTTGCTCTGCACGTGTACACAGACAGACGGACAGACGGACAGACAGACAGACAAACGGACAGACAGACCGACAGACATCATGCTAAAAATAGTCTAAACATTATGTAGGGACCTCAATTCGTGGAGATCCATCGAAATCTCGAAATGTCAAAATCGGTATGATCACAATACTTCCCTTATATATGTTGGCGGTCGGTAAAAATGTGGGATTAACGAAGGCTAGGCAATTAATAAACAACTGGCGCGCAAATAGTTTTGCATATATCAAAAGTAATACAAAGAAAAGAAAAAAAAGCTTATTTTAGACAAATTTAAGTGACACCCGCTGTTCTAACAAAATGGCGAATTTTGATTAAAATTGTGTTGAATTGCAAGGAAGAAGTTTCAAATCGACTTAAATTACAACCGCCAAATAGTCCAGATTTTAATGTATTGGATCTTGTCTTTTTCAAATCTATACAATCCTTACAACATACAGCTTCAACGAATACAATCGACGAACTGATTGAATGCGTACACAACACATTTAATGCATTAAACATATAAACTCTTGATAATGTTTTTCTAACATTGCAAACTTGTCTAGAAGCAACCATGTTAGCAAAAGAAGGGAATTCCTATAAGGTTCCGCACATTAATAAGGCAAAACTTCAACGTAAGGAACAATTACAAACAACATCATCATGTTCCATACAAGCTGTGGAGACAGCCACGTTAAATTTAAACTTTTTGTATTTTTCTTTGTTTTACAAGATATTTGTAACTATTTCATAAATAAAATCATTCCAGTTAATTAACCAGTTAATTAGTTAATTGAAATTGTAAATTGTATATCATATTTTCGGACAAGAAAAAATCAAAATGTGTACCATATTTTCGGACGGAGGGAGTATTAATTTATGCATTACACGCATAAAATTGTATCATATAATTAGTTTTCAGATGCAATCTATTTTTAAAGTTTTTTATTTTTACAGTTACTTTCATTAGTGGAAATAAGCTATGTCAACAATTCTTTAGGCCCAGCCATACGCACACTGCGCTGCTTTCTTTAGCTAAGGACTCTACTGATGGTGACTGAAAGACTTTCAACCGCGCTGCAATCTTTCTCCTTTCTTCAAAACTTAATCGAATAGCTTAATTACATATATTCTCTGAGAAATAATATACTTACGCCAGTTTGAGTAATAATATTTTTCCTGCAAACCTGTATATGACAGTAAAGTCAACACATACTCAATCTTTAGTAACAATAAAATAAAGATTTACGATGTATCTAGTTTTCCAGGTTGTGGAATTGCCTTGTCTCCAGTGACAATAGAACTAATGCTGGAGAAGAGACATTACCAATTTTAATTGAGACCCGTTCTGCGGCTTATCTCCCTTTAATTTAATTTAGGAACTCACAATAACAGATTAGCGCAGCCGCAGAATAGTCTCATTTGATTTAGCGGTGTGAATGGTTTCCATACTCATAAAGAAAATATACAGTTACTCACAAAATACAACGTACAAAAGTTTTAAAAATATACCTCTTAGGTAAAGATGCCTATAAAACAAATTATTTAAACCAATTATTTTTTATTTCTAAAATACATTTTAGAGATACAAAACTATCATAAATGGTATAAAATTAAATAATATTTAAAAACATTTGTTAAAGAAAACAAAAAATATATACATTTTCAGAGACACAAAATTGAGCGTACAAAAAGAAGTAATACTAATAAAATAATTAGAAAACAATGAGTTAATTTAAATTAATGTTTTGTCGCTTCACCTTTTGCTTCTATTACTGCTTGAAGGCGATTTGGCATAGACTGCACTAATTTTCCACAAACTTCTGCCGGTATATTATTCTACTCTTCTTGAAGTTTCGTTTTAAAATAATTTTTATTAGAAAATGAATTTATTTTTATCCGAACTTTTAATTCTCTCCATAAATTTTCAATTGGATTGAGATCAGACGATTGCGATGGTGTTTTGAGTAATTTTGGTGCATTGTATAACAGCCATTCCTTTACAATAAGCGCAGTATGTTTGGGATCGTTATCTTGTTGAAAATAATAAACTGGTGGCATATCTAATTTTTCTGCAGTAGCCGTAAGATTATTTTTCAAGATCGTTAGATATTTCCATTTATCCATGATCCCTTCTATAAATTCTAAATTACCTGGGCCGTTTGAGCCCATAGCACCCCACAACATAATTGACCCGCCTCCGTGTTTTACTCTCTGAACAGTATTAATTTTTTTAAATTCTGTATTGGGCTTCCACCAAACAATTTGACTGCCGTCCGACCCAAAAAAATTAATTTTCGTCTTGTCAGAAAAAATAACTTTATTTCAGAAGCTAATTGGTTTGTTTACATATATTTTTGCAAATTCTAGGCGTTTATTTTTATTCGTTTTTGAAATCAATGGTTTCTTGCGTGTAATTCGACCATTGTAGTTATTTTTCCGGAGTACTCGGCGGGCTGTTTCTACTGAAATTTGTTTATTTAATCTTTGTGACAATTCTGACGTTAACTGGGGTACACTAAATTTAGGATCTTGCTTCGTTTTCCGAAAAATAAATCTTTCATCCACAGTTGATAACCTTTTTTTTCTGCCTCTGCCCGTTTTGTTTTTGATAGTACCTTCATATTTAAATTTATTTATTATTTTTTGAGTTGTGGAATGTCTTCGGTTTACTATATCACCTATGTCACGCATTTGACGATGACCCCGGGCGTATAATTTAACTATTAGTTTTTGTGTAGATTCGTCAGTCTGTTTACGTTTATTTTCCATTATAATAGAAACAAAATCACTGTACTTGAATGTGGCCTAATGCAAACTAAACTAATGAAAAAACCATCTAATGCAAGATAAAACCTAGACAATATAATTTCAGGAAAAGACTTAAAAGAATTAAATCAATCGAAATTAACTAGTACGCTCAATTTTGTGTCTCTAAAAAATTATTATTTTTAGTTTTCCCTAACAAATTTTTAATAAATATTACTACTTTATACTATTTGTAATAATTTTGGATCTGCAAGGTGTATTTTATAAATAAAAAATAAAAAGTTTTAAAAAAATCTGTTTTATAGTCACGTTTTATTAAAAAGTATCTTTGTCAAATTCTTGTATGCTCAATTTTGTGAGTAACTGTATATTAGCATAATAATTATTATTTACACGAGGGAAGGAGGAGTTATACGTTATTTGTGAAAATAAAGATTTTACAAACTGTTATTGGTGCCATGTGAAAATGTGTGTCAGCTTGTATTAATGGATTTTTTGTTCATTCCTGTTTTATAGGCTGCCAGCCAGCTTGCCTCCGGTATTTAATCGACTGAAAATTACAAGACAACTTTATTTTTCCATTATCTTCCAGCAGAATTAACTTCTAGGTTACAGATAACAGGTACATATTTATTTTTATGAAAAGACAACTCATTTAGTTGGTACTAAAATATTTTTGCGCAATAAGATAAAATATAAGGCGAATTTTATTGTGATTTTACATGTATACGAGGGATGCTTCCAAAGTTCTGGGAATTTAGCTATAATTTTTATTATTTTATTAATTTTCGTCAATATTACAATGTAGTTTTTCAACATAATCTCCATTTAACTGAATACATTTATCCCAACGAAAAACTAATTTTTTTAAGTCGGCCTCAAAGAACTTTCCTATTGAGTTTCTGTTCTGGTCACAACAGCCTTGGCACCCAGCGCGGCGAAACCTTGCTAACGCCCAAACAATCATGCAAGATGTCATGAACTTGTCGTGTACCTATCCCTAGGCGCACACTAATTTGACGAATAGTCATTCGCCTGTCCTCTTTCAGTAGGTCTTCGACGGCAGTAATGTTTCTTTCATTTACCGACGTGCTTGGGCGCCCACTGCGTGGATCGTCTTCTAGTGATGTTCTACCGGTTTTAAAACGATCGATCCACCGATAAACAGTACTTTTGGATTCTGCAGACTCACCAAATACTCCTTGCAGACGCTGAATAATTTGTGATGTTTTCACACCTTCTTTCCACAAAAACAAAATTATTGCTCTTTGAGATTTTGCTGCGTCTTCCATGGTTACAAAAACAGTGCTATGAAAACGCGTCTATATCAGTCGAACACTTAAATCAGACTGAACAATATTACACTAGATAGTTGCTTAAACATGTCAAGACTTGTCTGGCACCAATAATATTGCCTATAAGTTCTGCGTAATTTACTTATAGCACAATTCCCAGAATTTAGGAAACATCCCTCGTATATATTTTTTTAAATTTAATCCTTCGAAGGGTACCTAGGTTTCACGGAACGTAAACATCCACTTGTTTATGCTAAAGAATTGAAACCATATTTTATCGGATCAGTTTGACTTTTTTTTAATAAAAATAATAATAACGTCTCCTAGCAATAGTTTTAGACAAAATAAATGTATAGGTATTTCAGGCAACCTGCTGTACTCATATGGGCAAATCCCCTTCCATCTCTACAAGGTCTTGGCTTCATAACAAACAGTGTTAAGGCATAGCATAAGCATAAGGCATAGCATAAGACAGACGATCAATAATTAATTGTTTACTGTATGTTTAAACTATTTTGCTTTTTGTTTATTTTTCATCTTGTTTAGTTATCTAAGATTGTACTAAATACCAGTAACAAATACTAAAACTACTGTTCTACAAATACTAAAATACTAAAACTACTGTTTTAGTAATATCTTTGAAATTATTTTGCAATGGTCCAATATTAATGCAGACACCTTTATTTTGGACGTTTGCCATTGCTGATAGTACTAGGCTAGAATAGTACAATATAATGAGTATTAGTATCAAAAAGATATAATACTTCAAGAGTAATATAAAAAATTCGGACGTTTCGGAAACTGCTCAACAATCTGTTTCCGTCTTCAGCGATCACGAGAAGTGATAAACATTTCAGTTTTCTTCGAGTTTTTATACCTAGTATTGTAAGAGTGGGAGCAGGTTATAGGTGCAGGTAATAGAGTAGTCACATGTGTGTCTACCTTTGTCTACTCTATTCCCTGCCAGTGCGGGAAACAATATATTGGCGAGACTTGCAGACCTCTACATGTTAGGGTAAACGAGCATAAGAAGAAAGTTCAACAGGGCGAAATTTACAGTTCCAAACTGGCTGAACATGCTTGGGAAAATGAACACCATTTCCAATGGAAAGATGCTAAACCCTTAATGTATGAGGAAAACAAGTTCAAGAGAAAATTGAAAGAGTCTGCTTTGATCGAAAACTCTGGAGATGCTGTCAGCCAAGCCAGCATAGAATTTCCTCAACTCTGGCTTTCCATTATTCAAAACAATCCTCTTAATCCTCAAGTCACTAATCCAGTAACAAACAACTCATTACCACACAATAATGTGACAAACAACCTTAATCCGGTCGTTAATCCTCAGCAGGTAGTCGCGTCCCTACCCATACCTGATCCCAACCACCCAACCAATAGCAACGCACCTATAACCTGCTCCCACTCTTACAATACTAGGTATAAAAACTCGAAGAAAACTGAAATGTTTATCACTTCTCGTGATCGCTGAAGACGGAAACAGATTGTTGAGCAGTATTATATCTTTTTGATACTAATACTCATTATATTGTACTATTCTAGCCTAGTACTATCAGCAATGGCAAACGTCCAAAATAAAGGTGTCTGCATTACTGTTTTAGTATTTATTACGGGTATGTAAATATTATAATATCAGTGCTGCGCTGTATTTAGGACGATGTCTTGTTTTTTAGCCAAATTAATAAAAATAAATAATAAAAGTTAAATTAAAACAAAAATAGCACATGCTGTGTCTATATCATATGACGTCATTGCTATTTAAGCTAAATTCATGCTTAAAAGCTATCAAGTTTGCTGCTTTTAATTTTAGTAACTAGGGTTTTTGATAGTACGTACGTCTGGTAATTTTAACGTTGATTTAGGATAATAATGAAATTGTTATATTGAATAATTCTCCGATTCAATTTTGTATAATTAATACTGTTTTGAGGTCATTTGTCTTTCTGTTTAAATAGCGTAATAATTTGGATGATTGATTTGTTTTAAATCAACAAATGATAAACTCAACTTTAACCCCAAAATTGATGGTGGTGAATACTGCATTGAATAAACCTGGCGTACAAAATAAGCGTAATTAATTTATTTCTTCGTCGTTGATTTCTTTCCGAAGTCGTGACCAATGATATTCGCAGAGACCTGTGGGGGCCGTGCTTTATATATAAAAAATAAATAAATATCATGGTTGGCTGATATAATTTAAAATATATGAACATTGATATTACTTCAGTTGTACTTACTTTGAACACCCCTCAAAACTCAAGGTCTACCATACAATGAATTCATAATCTGCAAGCGGTTTTGGATATGAACTTTTGAATTCGCTAACTGGTTGCAATGATTCTTAGCCTTTTTGTGAACTGTCTTTTTTTAACTTTTCTTGCAGTAAATGTCAAATTTAAAAATATTAAACCGTAACTCAAAAGTAGCCATATATTTGTCTCTATGTATTTGTATCTAATGCAAGAAATGTAGAAGTAAACCATTTATCCAAAAAAAAAATAAATAAATAAAATAAAATAAAAATTCCTCAAATTTTTAATTTTGGTCAAATTTTTTTTGTCTTCTATTTCAGCCAAAATATAGTTTAAAAAAATAAGCTAATTTTAGGGTGAGGCTAATGAATAAAATGTTTTAAAAATTCATGCTTTCTTAGTTTTTGAGTTAGAGTCAATTTGGATTAGTTTTTGGCCTATAATTCCAAAACTTTTGCCCAAACTTCAAAATGGACCAAATTTTATTGATCTATGGCCAAAAATATATGTATACAAATTTTCAAAAAAAAACGGAGGCAAAATTTTTTTGCTTAAAAATCACGATTTTTTTAAGGTCTACCCCTTACGCTTTTTTCGTTTTTTGGCCATTTTCAAGGGTTTTGGATTACTGTCCATACAAAACTTAATAAATGGTTTATTAAAGCCCAAATTTATTTTTTTAGAATAAACAATGTAGGAAGATTTTAAAAATTCAAACCGCAGATTTCCATCCCTAACCATTATTTAGTTAGAATTTATTAAAATTTACAAAAAAAAGTAAAAAAATACGAAAAATTTTCAAAAAAAAAAATTATTCCAAAATTTGGTGACAAGTCATTTAGGACCTCAAGATTTCAAAAATTTCAACCGCAGGTCTTTATCACATTTTGTTTTTGAGATACGTCCATGCGAAGATGAACATTTCTATAAATCACACCTTATTAAAATTTATCAAACTTTTAAAATACGCAAAACGAATAAGGCCTCAAATTTACTAAATAAACTACGAGGAATTCAAAAATTCTAACCGCAGGTCACTATCCCTAACCGTTTTTCAGTTGTGATTTTTTTTAATTCACAATTTTCACAAATAATGTAAATTATGCCATTAAAAAAATTGTCATAATCTCAAAAAGCATTAAACGATTAAAGCCCCAAATTTTTTCTAGACTAAATGAACTACTGTGAATCCAAAAATTTCAACCGCAGGTCGTTATTTCTAACATTTTTGAGTTGTGCGTTTTTTATTTCACAAATAATGTAAATTATGCCTTAAAAAAAAATTAATCTCAAAACTTGATTAAAATGGTCAAAACAATCGGACACAAAAATGTTTTTTTTTCCTTTTATTAGTTGGCTTTAGCAGTACAAAAATGTTAAACTTCCACAATTTTTTTAATATCTACCCCTTACGATTCTTTCAATTTTTGGTAATTTTCAAGGGTTTTGGATTACTGCCCATACAAAACTTAATAATTGATTTATTAAAGCCAATGTTTTTTAGATTGAACAATGTAGGATTTCCATCCCTAACCTCAAGATTTCAAAAATTTCAACCGCAGGCCCTTAACGCATTTAATATAATTGGTAATCCTGCATAATCTTGTTTATACAGGTATAATAGGACTGGTCGAAACGTCACACTGACCCCATGTCTTTTATATCTATAACTGGCGATTTAGAAACAGAGAACTTACCTTTTATGCCCCTATGCGCCTATCTAGGCGTTTGAGAACCTATTAATGCTGTATATAGCGTCCACTTTTCCACTTTTGTAATTGCACTGTCTTCTTGTTTCAAAATTCACTTTAACATACAACTTATTTGTAGGTACAAAAAAAAACAAAAATGTATCTACTAATAACCTAAGATGCATTTAAATCACAGTTATTGGATTCACACTATTATTGATTTTAATTTAATTTTAATTTGTTTATTTTGGCGTTATTGTTCAGAAATACAAAATAATTTAACAATATATCTTTACTAAAACCTTAAAAACACATTTCAAAATTTAAACAAAAACTTCCATAATTTTCTAGAAATTAGTTCATGAATTGTCATTTCTTGTTTGATAAGTTTGGGCAACTACCGCAGAGGGACGCTAGTTTCTCCAACCTTGTCCTGGTGGCGTCTATTTCTATCTCTTTTCATCGGTGGTGTCCAAAAAAACAACACGTGTGTGAAATGATAAGATTTTTTTTCACAAATTTTTTAGTAAATATCATATTTTTATTAAAAAAAGTTTTCAAAAGTTTAAATAAATTATTAAATAATAGTTTAAAACAAAAACTTCAACAAAATTGTTGAATTTTTCAAAAAATATTTGATTTTATGTTGACCTTCAAAGTGGAATACCTGCGTATTAATTAGAGGTCCCGTGGAGGAATTGTGAGATTTGGTAAGTCTTTTTTTACTGTACTTTTGAAAAATAAGGCCCTAAAATATATATTTTTTATTATATTTTATAAGTTAAAAATATTTTTTAAATATATTTCGATATATGACGTCACAACCTTGAGGAATGCAAGTCTCAACAAAGGGATTAAGGGATTAACTATACAGTTAGATTTATTTACTGATTATGTGATTATTCAGATAAATTTTATTTTTAAATTAATATATGTATTTGAAGTAAAATTATTTATAGAATAAATATATTTGAAGTTATATTATATTTGGTTTTAAATTATTTGATTTATATACTATTTTTTTGCAACTTGTTCATAATGTGATGTGTTTTAGCGGTAAATGTTCAACATGCCCGCAAGTGAGCGCTCGGTTGCCGCCAAGGTGAGTGACGGTCGCACTCAGGAATTTACTTTGAAAATTGTAAAAGTGATAGAACCAAATTGAATTTTCTAGAATGGTGATGGGGAACTACTACATGGTAATTATTTTTTATTTATTTTTTATTTTTAATTGTTAAAATATCGCAAGTATAACCAAGTCTTCTCTATACTTTTACTTATTCTGTCTGTGCGTCTGTCGGTCTGTAGGGTAGAAATTGCTGAAAAAAACTGAAATAATGCATCGTGTTACTCAATTTAACAACCTGAAAAAATTGTAAGGTGCCCCCTTACGATTTTTTCGATTTTTAACCATTTTCAAATGTTTTGTTTGACGATTCGTATTTATTGTAAAAGTTGGGTTATTAAGGCCCCAATTTTTTTCTAGACTAAACAATATACCAAGATTTGAAAAATTCAGACCGCAGTCCTCTATATTTTATTGTTCTTAAGTTAGAATTTTTGGAAATTTCAAAAAAAAATAATGAAAAATTTCACAAAAAAAAAATTCTCAAAATTTTTGTTTGTTTGCTTGAAAATGAGTCCTAAGGACCTTAAGAATCTCAGAATTTCAAAAATTTCAACCACAGGTCTCTATTTCATGTGGATTTTGAGATACGGTCTTTCGAAAATGAAATATTTAAAAAATTTCAAAACTACACGACTCAAAAAAGAGTTAACTAATGAGGGTCCTATTTTTTATCCAAGTAGAAAAAAGTCTGAAAATTTTAAAAATTCTAACTGCAGGTCCATATATTTTATTGTTCTTAACTTAGGATTTGTTAATTTAAAAAATAAAATTAAATAAAAAATTTCAATTTTTTTTGTTTTGTTTTTATTTGGTTTAAAATATGTCCGGAGTTCCTTCAGGACCGCAGGATTTCAAAAAATTTCAACCGCAGGTCTCTATCTCATGTAGATTTGAGATACGGTCTTTCGAAAATGAAATATTTTCAAAACTACATGGATCAAAAAGGCGTTAGAAAAGGAAGGCCCTATTTTTTATATAAGTAGAAAATAGTCTGCAAATTTAAAAAATTCAAACCAGGTTTAGGTTGTTTTATAATATGTCCTGAGGCCTTTTAGGACCTAGGGATTTCAAAAATTCCAACTGGAGTACTCTATCTCATGTAATTTTTTAGATATCGTTTTTCAAAAAAGAAATATTTACTAATTATACAAATTTAAAAGCTGAAGGAATCGAACTTACTGTTTTATGTAAAGCCTTGCACCTAGTTTTAATGTATTTTATTATTTTCTGTAAAACTCGATGGCAATTGGCCCCTTTACAACCAGTTAGCATCACCTTACGTCTGTTCAATTTTTCGCACAGACTTTTATTATATTTATTTGTGTTTGTCCTTGCAAGGTTTCTTTTATTGAGTATGTACATCAGATTTTATTTATTTATTGTTTAATTTATTTTTTTAAATATATACCGTCATTTAGTTCAGCGGTTCTTAACCTTTTTATTCTCGGGACCCCCCAAATAGTCAAAATATTTTCTGGACCCCCAAGACATTTTTTGAAATAATATAATTTAAATGTTCTTAATGGTTTTTTGTTTAATAGTTAAGTTTATTGTAATTTTAGAAGCAAAAACTGATAAAAATTATTTTTTTTCTTTTAATTTCGGGACCCCCTAAAGTCTTTTCGTGACCCTCCGATTAAGAACCGCTGATAAAAAAACCAAAAATAACTAACATTTTAACTGGAGAACATGAATAATCTAATTTAAAATTGAATTTTTAGGAGTGTTGGAGATGAAGGATAACACAAAGGATCTGGAAGGATATTGGAGAAGGACACAGGATACAAGACACAGGACACAGGATCCAGGACCCAGGACCCAGAACCCAGGACCCAGGACTGAAGTGCAGCATTGTATAGAGAAATCGGGTGAGAAAAATTAGATGAATGGGACCCTAAGAACTTGTTCTTAGGTACACCTAACTTGCTTAGGTGCAGCATAATTGTTGCTAATTTGATAAGGCTGGCTGGATATATTTGAGGCTATAAAAAAACACTTCAGATAGGCACACAGTAAAAAGCATGATAGAATTAAGAAAGAAACTCCAAAAACAACGCTCGGTTTTGAGCACTAATCATTTTTCGGCTCCGGAGTCATATATATATACACTCAATTTACATTATTTTCATGATTTTTTTGTAGGGACATTTTTCTTAGATAATAATAAATTATATTAGGTACGGAAATTGTTAGTTTTTTACACAGTTTTCATTATTTTTAACTTTTAAACTTGCAATTTTATGTTAGATTTAGATATGGGAATTTCGGCTCAGTTTGCGGAACCGGATCAGTGGAGGTCTTTCAGTTTGCTGAGCCGGCTCATTGATCCGGCTCAGTGATCCGGTTAAGTAAACGTGTCCCCGAGAAATAAGTCGGTCAGTTGTCAATTTCCCACCGTTCAACACTAAATAATTTGAATAAATGTGATAAAAACGTCTAAGTATTTGCCGCTTTATTACCTTTATTCTTATTAATATTCTTAGTATAAATTCAAGACGTAAATTATGACTTATTGACAAATTCTTCTCTCTATCTCTCTCTCTCTCTCTTTCTCTGTGACTTTCTCATTATTCTTGTTATAAAGAAATAATGAAGTTAAATAAATAAAAATCTATAGAAGTGAATTTTTGCCGGGTTACTAGTAAACAAACAATTCACTTTATGTAGCTACATATTTTAAACCAGATGTGTTCAGTTTATGGCGATGTTGATTGCCCTTATATCGGACATCAGGGATTTGGGCAATATTTTTAATATTTTTATATAGTATGGTTGTAAGAAAGTACAGACTAAGCCTATTAGTTTCAAATAGACTGCCCTACAAATTAATGACAAAATACACTTTATGATAATACATTTCAAACCGAGTTCTCGAGAAGTTCAACTTGACATCGATCCAGATCCGGATCACTCCGGTCACTGCTCACAATGGCACGATCAATCGTTTCCTTGAAACTTGAAACTATGCAGTGAGCCGTGAGCCGGCTCATTTCAATTTGGTGAACCGTATCACGTCGGTCATTGTACTGAGCAGGCTTAGTGAGCCGGTTCGTTCATGAACGACCCATCTCTAGTCAGATTTACCCATATATCATTAAATTTGATGTCTATCGCAGCGTTAGGTTCAGTTGGATTATAGAATGCGAGCGGAGCTTAGCGAAGCGAGCTACCTACCTTTTAGTTTAATAACCAAACACTATCTTAGGTTAGGTTTGGTTAGTAATAGCTTGGTTAGAAGAAGCCGAGCGGAGCGAGTTACCTATTTTCTAGTTTAATGACAAAAACACTCTATGGAACAGTGTAGAACGTTATATGCTGCCATATATTGATAAATAATGTAATTGCAATAAGGTATTAACGAAACTTTTACCTTTGTAACTTAAGAAAGTCGCATTTTTTTTTTTTTTTTTTGGTAAATACTATCTGAATGACTTACTTTCAGACACCCTTTGAAAAATTTGAAAATTCGTGTGTATATATATATATATGACACTGGATCCCATTTTTCTTTCAGCAATATTAGTTTTAAGAGTTTTATTAAAACTTTTGTAAAACTTGTCCTTTTTACACAAAATTTACACAAAATATAACCATATAGGGAAAAATAATAGTTTTTAAAACGCTTGAAGCGATGGGGTAGCCTTTTAGTCTCTTGAGGGGGAAGCTAAAGCTACCCCTTAAAACACACCCCTATTAAATTCACACACGCTTACTCAGGAGTGGTAGATTGTTGTCCTGGGGGGGAAGCTAGTACTACCCCTTAGGACATACTCCGAGTAACATTAATACAGACATTTTTATACACGCTTACTAAGGGCGACCCTTTTGGGGTCTTGAGGGGGCAGCTAGTGCTACCCCTTAAGACGATCCTTAGTAACAAACAAACACACAACACAATTTATAAAAATTTTAGATGTATTTTTTAAGGGTTTCGTAGGTATGATCAAGTGAAATGAGAATTGTAGGAATTCTGACCGATTTATAAAGTTAAAATTTGGGAAATATAGTAACTAAAAAAAAATCTTTTTTTTTTTCGGTATATATTAAATTTTTTATCATATTAGTTTTTCGTAAGCTATTGAAATTTTTAATTATTAAGTTAACATTTGGGAAATATAGTACCCAAAAAAATTCTTTTTCTTTGGGTACTATCGGTCAGGTAGACTTTTGGCCTAAAAAAAATAATTATGTACTAAATTTTCTATCAAATTATTTTTTCGTACGCTATTGAAATTTTTAATTATTAAATTAAAATTTGGGAAATATAGTACCCAAAAAAAATTCTTCTTCTTCTTTGGGCACTATCAGTCAGGTTGACTTTTGGCCTAAAAAAAAATTATGATTAAATTTATTATCAAATTTTTTTCCCGTAAGTTATCGAAATTTTTAGTTATAAAGTTAAAATTTGGTAAACACAGTACCCAAAAATATTTTTATGTATAAAATTTTTTAACAAATTATTTTTTCAAAAGTTTTACTATTCACAAAATTATTTTTAAATTTTAAATTTGATGTGGGATATTAAAATATAAATTAATAACGTAAATTTATTTTTACCGACCGTAGAGAGGATGGTGTTGTAATCATAGCAATTTTGACTTTTCAAAATTTTACAGATAAGCCCGAATTATGTTTTTTGTAACACGAATCAACTATTTTTATCGTGATGTCTGTCTTTGGGCACGTGTACAGCAAATTCGGTTAAACGAATTTTTAAGAAATTTCATATTTACGCTTCGGACGTGAATATCTTAATTTGATCAAATTTTGGTACAGATCCATCCACCAGAATGGATTGTTTAGTCATGTCACTTTTATGTTTTTCACAAATATTTCGAAACAGAAAAATATTTCCAAAAAAATTCTTAAGCAAAAGTTGTTACACAAGTAATAACTAACAACTTTTATTTAAAAAATGTTACTAAAACTAAATTTTTAATTTTTAATTTTTTTGCTATATTTTTTCCAAGTATTTATTTTAACAAATAAATACGTTTCCATTGACAATTATTTTGATTAGTAAAAATCCACTTCAATAAAAAAAAGTCGTAACAATTTTAAGAAATAAAAGTTACATTTAGTTCCAAACTAAGCTAAGAAAGGAATAATATAACACGTTTTTAACAATATATTTTTTGTTAGAAAGTATAAAGTACTTTGTGGTGCCAGTTGGTTTTGAGGTAACCACAGCTGATTTTTAAAAATATCTAAAAAAATTTTTTTTTTGCTCCATGTAACCCCCAGAGGGGTCGATATAATAATCTGAAAAAACCAGAGTAATGCAACAGGTTTTGACACGATTACAATAAAAATTATACCAAATTTTGTCTCACTCACATACCTACAATGCCCTGAACAATTCAACACCTTATTCAACATTTTTATGTGCACGTGCATGATTTTTTTTTAATTTTCAGTTAAACACGCTTGCCAATGAGAGCTGTATTTTATTGTGCTGGAGGGGAAGCTAGTGCTACCCTCTAGGGCATGCTCCTGGCGACACTACATACACACAGTACCTTCAGTACATCCACACGCGTACCTGGAGGTGTATTTTTGTCCTGGAGGATTAGCTAAAGCTGTCCTTTAAGACATTCCTCCTTGTACCAATTTAAATAACCAGTCACTTTGGCTGGCACACATAAAAAATTAAATAAATGCATGAGAAAATGAAAAATAAATAAATATTAATTAAGAAATGAAAATTAAAGTAATGCATGAAAAAGATAATGAGATATACATATATGAAAAATATTTTGACAAAAGAAAGTTTATTAAAAAAATTTACAGAAATAAATGAATATTTTGACAGTATAAATAAGTAATATATAACTTTTTCTTTGATTTAAGTGGAAATCTATATTGAATATTATTAAACAAACATAATTAAAAAGTTTTTTACAATTTTACTATAATTTAAAAGCCTCTTATATCCAAGCTGATTCTGTCTGTACTTTTCGTATTTATTTCCAAGTTGTCTTCGTTTCTTTCGCATCTTGGAGATGAGTTCATTGGTGCATCAGCCAAATCAAAGGTCTGCCTGTGATGAACGAATCAAACTAACCTTCGTATGTCTGTTTGCTGTAAGGTTTGCTTGCAGAATCAATTTCTTGCACATATGGTACCTTTATGTGCAAGAGTTATTTCTTGTTTGCCAGCACAAATCATCTGTGTATGTTTTTGTGGGGTTTGCAAAAAATAATTTAATAGGTACTACACCTCCTCTGATGACTGTTAACACTAGCTAGGGTTGATTTAGGTCTGGTAGTTGATCTAGAAAAATTTTAGCTGGTTTTGGTGGATTATTCAAAGGATGAGTTCCAAATTTTGGATCTCGCAACCACACAACATTAGAAACACTGCGTTATTTTTCCACTCATACTAGGCTTAAAGTAGCTTCAGGAATATCCAGTCAACCAAGTCTCTTCCGAGTCTTTCCCTACCTTAACGGCCTAGCCGAGGGAGGCGAGAGAACCTAGTTGATTGAAGGTGGAACACCTAATGTGTTGACCACGATTTACTTTTAGTTTTTTTGACTGGTTGGGACGATCTTTTGTTTCCCCCCAAAGCATTTGCTGAGGGTAAGGGATGAAAGACACCGCCTGATCACGGGGCCAACTACCCACGGATGGGTAGCGCTCGTAAAATTAACTTCAGTAGAATCAAATTTTGGAGATCGGTTTGGTTTCTTGATCGCGAGTAATCAACCGAGTGGGAACGGTCCCAAAAATTTAACTCTTCCCATATACACCTAGGTGTTGGGAACCTATGCAGAGACGTAACGAGTATTTTTGGCGACTATGGTTAGTAAAGAAAACCGTTATTGAAACAAAAGTCATCACTTTTAAAATGACAATCATCGACTAATTTATAAATTCAAACAATTTAAAATTAAAGTAAAAGTAATACACTTAAATTATTGCTCAAGTTTTATTTATTTTTTTAATATTATAAACATAGTGGTCAGCGTGTTTGACAGCTAACCATGCGGTCTCGGGTTTGAATCCGGGACATGGCATGGAAGTTTGTATTTGTTATAAAAATTACTAATTTCTCCAAAATAAAAATAAAGATATATTAATGGCCATCAGTTAAGAACAAAAATTAAAATATATGTATATTAAAAACAATCAAGAATCAATTTATACCAACGGCTTAATAAATTTGGAACTATTTATACTTGGTGGATCAAAAGTACCCGTGTTAACCCAATTTGCTGTGGACACATTTGGAATGAACACCGAGTATTTTCTAATGCGGTATAATAGCTTTCGCGTGCGCAGTATTTTAGTGTTGACGGATGAAATAGTTTTCTGACAAGTTGTTATTCGCGGTAACTTTCAGACAATTACGTAACCATAGCAAGTCGTGTTAGTATATTACATTAAAAACTCCAAGTCAGAACATGCGCGTCAGTTTCGTTGAATTTAATTAATTTCTCCCATTTAAATTTACCGTGATTGCAATCTTATCAGTCAAATTTAGCATTCGTGGTTATAAGAATATTTAACGTCTCAATTTGGTGCGCATTAAATCTGTTCATGAACTTATTAATTGTTGGTACCTTATTAGAAACATCATCCGTGAACGTATTAAAGTTTACATCATGATTTCAATCTTATCAGTCAGCCAAAATTAATATTCGCGATTACAAGAATATCTAACGTCACAAATTTGACATGCGCATTAAATCTGTTCATGAACTTATTCCTTAATTATTGGTACCTTATTAGAAACTTCATTCGTGAATGTATATTTTAAATAAGTAAATAAGTAAACCGGTAACAGATATAAACCCACAGTAGCAACCATTGTTAAAAAATTTGGTTGCTTTCTGTTTGACGCCTTCATAAGATTGGCGTCGGAGCAAATTCGCCAGAGCTTCGGTACGTCTCTGCATATTCGTTTCTTATAGAAACAATTGAGTCTTTAGGCTCACACTTGTACAGCAGAAATGCTGTATTTATATATACAAATATATGCATATTTTTAAATACAATTTTGATTCCTGTTGTCTACTTTGAGCATTTCAGGTTATATTTTTATTACTTGTGCTCGGCTTTCCCTGTTAATGCGCTGCACAAGAGGTATTCTTAGTGGGCAAGCAACCTCTATCCTCTAGGTTGTCGTTGTCCCCGCGATTCCTCCGGTGGAGCCCAAGCCCTTTCCATGTGCATCGGATCGGGCGGCGATGGCTTACATGGAGTCCTCCACGGACTCTTCTATAGACGTGGAGGAATAAACTCTGTGTGTGAACACAATTAAGTTGAACGTATTATCATTCCACGGGTTTGGGTGGGGGGTCCGGTTTTTGCGCCTTCCCGGAAAGAATTACGTTCACTTTTAGGAAAGATCACCTCCTTTTTCAGAACATCCTACTAACACTCGATGGAGAGGCAATTAGGTATGGTTGCTTCTTCACGAGAATCATCAGCAGCTGAATGAAGATTTTTTTATTACAGGTTATAACTTTCTTTAAACATTGGCATTTGATTCGTAGGTTATTTTACGTATTTGTCGAATGATCTACGGGTTTTAATGCAGGTGACTTTAACCGGAATCGGGCATTTTATCCGGGTGAACGAATATTTTGCCTGTGAACGGTGGTGAGTTGCCAAAGCTTTAAATCCTGCACATCAAGGACCTGTTTCCTTTATTGGATTGCAAATTGCAATTTCTGGTAATTAGGCTGGTCTGTGTAGGTAACTCTTAAATCCTATGCAGGGCATAGGTGCTTTAGAAAACTAGCTTTAAGCTCGAATTAAATTTAAGTTTTTGTTTTATAATTAATTTTAAGTTTTAGTTTTAATTTTTTTTTGTGCTAATTCTGCTTTGTGTTTCAGATAGCTCTTTAGGAGATCTCGCCATGATATTTTTCTTCCCTTTTATTTGTTTTTTCTTTAATTTTAAGTTTTATTTTTAATTTTTTTTGGTGCTAATTCTGCTTTATGGTTCAGATAGCTCTTTAGGAGTTCATTTCGCCATGATATTTTTCTTCTTTTTTATTTGTTTTTTTCTCTTCAATTTTTTTTTGAGTTTTGATTCTATCAGGGTACAAGTTGTTAAACATTTTGAAGATTAGCTCTGGCAGGCGCGCACACATAACTTAAGACGGGGAGGACTCAATTTTAAAAAATTGTCCGTAAAATAATACTATTTTATATTATTATCTTTTTACGGATAATTGTGGGTATATATATATTAATTTAATTTTGATTATAATTAAATTTTTATTAATAAAAAAGTTGATTTTAATTTCAGTTGCTTAGTTTTTATTAAATAAGTATTTGATTTTTTCTGGGGGGGGGTCCGAGGACCACTCTCATGTGTGTGCATCTGACTCTGTGTACCTCTTTACTGTTGATACTATCGAGGAATCTAGGAACTGGTCCGTGTAGGTAATTTCCAACTCCTATGTGGAGCATAGGTGCTTCTGAAACTAGCTTTAAGTTCTAACAAAGATAATATATTATATTTATTATCATTGGTTCTAATTAATTTTAATTTTTTAAGTTTTATTTTTTTTGTGTTAATTCGGCTTTATGTTTCAGGCAGTCAATTCTCTAGATCATCTCGACTTTATTTTTACTGCACTTTTATTTTAATTTATTTTATTTTAATTTTTTCTCCTTCAGAATTTTTTATTTCTTTAATTGCGTTTTGATTTTATTAGTCTACCAGTTGTTATTAAATATTTTGAGTTTCAGACTTACGTGCCACTTCACTAAGGAGTCCATCCAGAAATCTATACCAGTGTTTCTCAATCGGTGGTCCGCGGACCACTGGTGGCCCTTAGCAAAATTTTAGTGGTCCGCAAAAGGTTTATAAATGATTATTTTTTATTAATTTATTATAAACATATTTTAATATTATTCTAATATTATTAATATTATAAATTAATTTTATTAATTTATTATTAATTTTAAAGTACATATATGTACTATTAAACAAATTTATTTGTTTAATAGTAAATTTATTTTTTGTGGTCCGCGGTAGAAAATTAAATATATTACTGATCCGTGGCACGTTTTCGGTTGAGAAACACTCATCTAGACTACCTTCACCAAGTTTTAATTAATTTTAAGTTTTAATTTTGTTGTTGTGCTAATTTTGCTCTATGTTTCAGTCAGATTTTTCTTTAGGAGTTCATCTCGATCTGAATTTTTTCTGCTTTCTTATTTTAATTTATTTTCTTTTAATTTTTTCTCCTTCAGAATTTTTTATTTCTTTAATTGCGTTTTGATTTTATTATTGCACCAGTTGTTAAATATTTTGAGTTTCAGAACTACGTGCCACTTCACTAAGGAGCTCATCCAGAAATCTAGACCGGTATTTCTCAAACGGTTGTCCGCGGACCACTGGTGGTCCTTAGTAAAATTTTAGTGGTCCGCGAAAGGCTTATAAATGATTATTTTTAAGATTTTTTTATTAATTTATTACAAAAATATTTTAATATTATTCTAAAATTATGAATATTATAAATAAATATTATTAATTTATTATTAATTTTAAAATATAGATGTAGAGTACTATTAAACAAATTTATTTGTTTAATTGTACATTTAGTTTTTGTGGTTCGTGGTAGAAAATTTAATATTTTACTGATCCGTGGCACGTTTTCGGTTGAGAAACACTGATCTAGACCATTTTCACCAAGTTCTAAATCATTTTAAGTTTTAATTTTTGTGTTGTGCTAATTCTGCTTTATGTTTCAGTCAGACTTCATCTCGATCTGAATTTTTTCTGCTTTCTTATTTTAATTTATTTACTTTTTATTTTTTCCCCTTAAAATTTTTTTATTTATTTTAGCGTTTTGATTTTATTGTACCAGTTGTTAAATATTTTGAGTTTCAGACCTACGTGCTACTCACTAAGAGTCCCTCCAGGAACCTAGACCATCATCACCAAGTGGAAGGGTCTACAAAAACTGGACGTCTTCGTCAAAGGATATCAAGTTCCATTTTTTACAGTTTTTTTTTGCCTTTTTAAAATTTCTATTTTTAAGAGTTCTTTAGAAACTAGCCTTAAATACTAATTCATTTTAAGTTTTATTTTATTTATTTATTTTTTTTGTGTGTGCTAATTCTGCTTTATGTTTCAGGCAGTTAATTCCGGCGTTCATCTCGATCTGAATTTTTTTTGCTTTCTTATTTTAATTTATTTTCTTTATAAAATTCTTTTATTTAATATATTCTAATGTTGGGTGCATTTTTTGATGTTGGGTGCATTTTTTGATGGGGTACATTTTTTGATGGGGTGAATTTTTTGATGGGGTGAATTTTTTGATGGGGTGCATTTTTTGATAGGGTGAATTTTTGATGGTGTGCATTTTTTAATGGGGTGCATTTGTGGATTTTTTGATGTTGGGGTGTATTTTTTGGATGTTGGGGTGTATTTTTTTGATGTTGGGGTGCATTTTTTGGATTTACAGGTGCATGTTTTGGATATAGTGCATTTTTATAAATTAAATTTGGGTTTACATTTGATTAAAGTAATCTGGCTTAATGCCTTACTTTAATTATTTGTTTAGTAATATTTAGTTTTAAGGTTAACCCTAATTTTAGTCCTAAACTTAGTTTAGGGGACACATTCTCAATTTTTTTTTAAATTTATATTTTTAAAATTTTTTAAAATTTTAATTCGAATCTTTTGATATTCATGAATATTTGGGGATGTGTTCGGGGGGTGGGGGCAGTGTTGGATCACATTTTAATATTTTGTCTTCTTCTTCTTCAAGTGACATCTGGTAAAAAATTGGTTAATAACAAAACTCGTTCCCAGAAAATGGAAGTTAATATCTTTTACAGTTGATGGATGGTTAATGGTTTTTTAAATATTTTGAAATGTGATCCTTTGGCATGTTTTATTTAAGCACTGTCCTGCTCTGCGGTTCTCGCCCGACCCCCTGGAAGATATTTTTCAATAAAAAAATATCTACTAATAGAGCAAATTGGGATTTGTAGTATCTGCAGAAAAATCTATCAATAAGATAAGGGGTCGGCAACCTTTTATAAGTCGCGTATCGCATACAGAAACTCATATTTGGCATGCCATAATTCTTTTTGTAATTTCTTTTTTTTTATCTTTAATTGTTGTTTACACCTCTACACGTATTTACGTCGACATAAATACGTCTACCGTGTAAGAGGCCTAAAGCAGTACAGATGTAATGTGTTTACTATGCTGAATATGAAAATTAAACGTTATATTTTCTTATTGGGGGCCGCATTCGTCCCACGGGCCACCGGTTAGATTTCTTGAATAATTTTTTTATTTGTAAATATTATTTAGAATTTACTAACATTATTTATATGGGAACATTTAAACCGGGACAGAATTTTAAACCGACCGGGACACTGGGACAAGAACTCAAAACCGACCGGGATACAAAATCTTAATGCATACTATATTTTTGGACGGAGGAAGTATAATTTACAAAAAAATACCGAGCACTTTATCAAGCCCGAAAGCCCGCCTGGGTGCGCGCCAGAGGAGAAAACAATAAAGCAGAATAATGGTGAGGCAGAATAGCTTTATTGGGAAGCCACACAGCGCTGGAGATGATTCTTCCAATCCTCATATCAGTGCTGGAATTCGGATACTGGAATAGCTTTCAGCTGGTCAGTTACGGCCGTTTGAATGTTTTCGAGCAGTGGCGCACCCCTGAGAAGGAAGGAAATAAAGATAAAAACACACTAGAAAATTTTAAAAATAGAGATGAGGACTTTTTTTTAGGTCGTCACTTGTATTTTAGAAGTGAGAACTTTTTTTTAGGTCGTCACTTGTATTTTAGAAGTGAGGACCTTTTTTTAGATCATCTCTTGAAATTTAGAAGTGTGAACTTTATTCATAATTGAAATAATTTTGTCTTCCGGGCCCCCTCCAACAAAAATTCCTGGGTGCGCCACTGGTGACTGTTGTCTACAGGGCTTCTCCACGTGTTCGCCTTGTGCGGATACCTGGGGTGGTTCGACCGATTTTGGAGAAGCCGGGGCAAGAACGAGACTAACATCAGCCTCTAAACGGACAACACCAGATGCCATTTTACCAACAATTGTATTCTGATGTAAATTAATATTATATAATAAATTATGTAGAAAAGATTCCGTTCTTGACTTCACCCCGTTACAATATCATGGCGGAATACACGAAGCGCGCCACAGACCTCGCGCCCCTGGTACTTGCCTTGATACCAGAGCGTTGCTATGGTTTTGAATATACTTATTGACAAATAGAGCTTTAACTGTATTTCAGTTCTTGCAGATATGACTATTTACGTGAACTAGAAGCTGTAATGCATACAGATACAACCTTTTAAATTAAAAAACTTCACTTTTACCGTAATAAATGGCAATAGAACATGATTAGGAATGTAGAATTATGCACATGGAACCTTTTTATCTAAAAATCGCATGTTTCTCAAAATTAAAGATGGAATTTTTATTTTTAAGTCGCGATTTATCAGTTGCAGTTCCTTAAAGTGTGTTTTTTTTATAGGGTTTTTGTTGGGATGGGTCTTTGTTTCAGAAACGTTACTGACCCTTATATTAGTCAGATACAAGTCAGAATTTCAGGGTTTCAATCATAGGCATATAATTTATTAACTATAAAACATACGAGGGCATATTGAAAACTAATGCCTCCATGGCCATAACTTTTGTAATGACGGGCCAGACCGTGTCAAAAGTGGTTTGCCATTTACCTTAAGTATTTGTATATAAGTCCTCCTAGCGGAGATTCTCAGCAACATCGCGTTTGCGCATGACAGTTCTACACATGGCAGCCGGCATGGATGTGTTGTTAAAACAACGAGCTGTCATTGAATTTCTTACTACGGAGAGAGTAGCCCCCATTGCTATCCATCGAAGGTTAAGTGCCGTATACCGTGAGGCGTGTGTTGATGTGAATACTGTTAGGAGGTGGGTAAGGACTGTGAAAGACGCAAGTCCTGCTGAAACGGATGTCCATGATCGGGCGCGCAATGGCTGATCAGTGTCTGCATGTAGTGAAAGGCAGGTAGTTCTCGTCGATGAACTGGTTCGTGAGAATCGATGGTGCAAATAAACTGACATAGCCAACAGGGTGGGTATTTCACAAGAAAGAGTATATCACATTATCTGCAATGTGCTGCAGTACAGGAGAGTATACAGGAGAGTAGGAGCACTGGAGAAGCTTGGGTTTCTTGACGTTTAACCTCATCCACCTTATTGCCTAGATCTTGCGCCTTGTGACTTTTTCCTCTTTCCAAAGCTTAAGGGACTTCTTAAGGGCAAGCGTTTCACTACGGATGCAGAGGTGATAACGGAGGTGCGGAAATGGTGCCGTGGGAAGTCTTCGGACTTTTTTCGTGACGGACTTGAAAAACTCGTACCACGTTGGCGTAAATGTATTACTGTCAATGGCGATTATGTGGAAAAGTGAATATATCAGTGCGTAGCGGACAGTTTATACTATTATTTCACATTTATATGTAAACCATATATCAATTACTAATAAAATTATAGCCATGGAGGCAGTAGTTTTCAAGATGCCCTCGTATATATAATAGCTATTAGAAATTTAGATTCGTGTGAACAAAGCAATGAAAATTATCAGTTTCATGTCAGGAAACAATTATTACGACAAGAAATGATTATATTACAGGAATTAGTTCGGTAGTTCAGAATTGAGAATTCCAAAGGCAACTGGCTATAACTTTTATTGAGTCAATTTAATAACGACATTATCGAATATCTTGTCATTTAAGATTGTCTCATTATTTCAAATGTCTTCATTGTAAATTTAGTGAATAATTATGTTTAAGAGACATTCAATGATAATAATTCGTATTTAACAAAATGAGGAAAGGTATTAGTAGAAATTATGTCAAGATCCGCAGGGCCACAGGCGTACACTCAAAACTTTTACTAATGGGGGCTCACCTAAATTTATACGGGATAATAGAATCAGCCGAAACGTCACACTGACCACGTGGTTTTCATATATATGGCCGGTGGTCTAGAGACGGAGAACTTACTGTTCCTTATACGTCTATCTAGGTGTTGGGATCCTATTATTATTATTTCTATTTTATTTATTTTGAGCAGACGTGTGGCTGTGGCTTTAGCTGCATGTGGACGCAAGCGTTAAACCGCTTGTATCTGCTGTTTGGCCGTTACACAAAGGCAAGGATGTGAGTTCAACTCCTGCTTATGTCAAATAATTTGTGTAAAAATATTTATACAAAGTACAGACCTTCTTAGCCGTTCGCAACCGGCTATAAACTGTAAGAGCCTTTCTGTATACGTTAAAAAATTGACGTAATACTGACCATATTACTTATTAAATTTCTGTGCATTGTGTCTTTTATTTTATATTTTTTGACTGTTTGTGTTAAATTCATTTTAGTCATTTTAAATATTTCTAATATACATAGAAGTTATTTTTGTAGACTTTAGAATCGATGAGAAACAGATGAAGACATATTTTTGTACCGAATTTTAACCTGAGACGAGTCATTGGTACATCACTGTACCCCCAATAGAGGATATTATCCAGTAGCAAGAGAAAGAGGAAGGCCCGTCTTATTCCTAAAAGTCCTTTCTTTGTGAGTAAGTCTATTGGAACGTCTCTTTTTCGATAGGAACGCCAAAGTAAATTCTGCAGTAAAGTAAAGTCTAAACAACGAAGATACGCCACTGTCTATTTGACTCTTGCCAAAAGGTTTCCCTGAAAATATTTTCGTTGGGATCCTGAAACATATATTTAAATAAAAATATAAAATGTTTATAATAATAATTATATTTTGATGTAAATCTGGCTTTAATATATATGTCAAATCTCCCTGAAATATCAATGGACGGATTATTAGAGCACCAGTATTTAATTTAATAAACCTCATGTATAAATATAAACATTGATCAACAAATTTAATTACATATTAAGCTTGAAACAATCTAATCATTTATTTGTCAATTATGTTAATAATCATATTGATACGTACAAATGTTTAAACAAGCGATTGAAGTTTCAATATTGTCAACTAGATGGCTGTAATAATAATAACAGCATAAAGATTTGCTTTGCTGAGTTATCATAGTCTCATTATTATTTACATAAATTATTAGTTTTAATGATGGTATGTAAATACATCTCCTAAAATGACTTGTTCATTCTTTGGTTTTCTTTCCTTTCAACACTATACTTTCAACAGTAACTTTCTCTGTCTTTTATTTATAACATTAACACTGTTTACAAACTGTTCAGAAGGTAGAATTAGACATTTATTCCCTAGTAGCAAATAAATATTTATTATTAGGTTATCAATTGTCGTTTGTGACTCTTTTAGGGCGGACGAAATGTCCATGTGAATTATTAAAGGTACTAGGGATATTTTAGTGTTAAAGACATACGCCTGAAGCATATGTTATCCTCAACGCAGGTGTGTCAAGAGGGTTGACAGACAGGTAAAATAACAGGAGGTAGGTGTGAGGTATTGTTCTTGGTTTAAAGAGGACTTAAAGAGGAAGAGGGGACAGAGGTACAGGAGAATAAACGTATGTAGAGAACATGCATAAATCAAGTTCAGACATTATCTTAGTCCATAATGGTCCACTTAAGCTCAAAAAAGCAAAGGACGCATTTTTCGTGTCGTTTTATAATTTGGTTTAAATCATGCACCACGTAACGACTTTACGGTCAATGAAGGAACATATACAGGGTGTTTGTTTGAAACAGGGCACCCCGAAAATCTCCTTTATTTGTAAAGATACAAAAAATCTACAGAACAAAAGTTAAACTAGACAAAAAGGACCATCTAAAGGTTACTATAAGAATTCTGAGGCACTTCCGGTTTCACCGGAAATGATGTCAACTTTTGATCTAGCATAGGGAATCGATAATTTTATATTTTTTTCCTAAAAGTACATTAAATTAGCTTTACAATGTCGTGAATTGATGCAATATGAAAATGTTGCATATTGCAAAACACAAATTTGCCTGTTACAGAAAATCTATGGCTGATAGAAAACATCACTTTTCAGCTTTGTTTTCAGCGTATCAAAATACATCAGAAATACCCAAGAATTGCCATGTCACAAATAGTGTGTTTATCAGTGTTATTTATCGGCAGAACAATCTTTATAATTTTGGTATTAATATGATATAATATCCATTTCTTATGGCTATTCCAAACGTTTAAACGGAACTAAATGGAATTTCAATTTTCCTAAGTTATCATGATCTCCTTTTTTAAGGTTTGAAGTGGACTTTTGCTAAACAAAATAATCTAGTGACTTTTAAAGATTGAATGGGACTTAGACACCGATAGTTTTAACACTAAATCGGTTTTTAATAGACAATTTAGGTAAAAAATGTCAGTTATAATACAGCTTGGTTTTTAAATAATAAATGAAATATTACCTTGAGATCTGTATAATATAATAATATGACATGACAGTTTAAATATAAATATGACATTTGAAACATAAATTGACATATTTTGGGCAGATTAGCCAACATTGAGAAAAACGTACATATATAATTAGCTAGCGTGTGTTTGTGATCTGGGTAACACTGTGATGTTATTTTTCCTAATGTTCACGTGATTGACAGATATTTTGCAGATTTATTCTCTAAGAATTTACGAATATAATTACATATAGAAATGTGTAGGATTTCGTAGGCATAAACAAGAAACTCTAGACACTCCTATATCTTATGATCGATATGAAAAATATTTTGCATATTTATTCTCTAAGAACCTGCGGATAAAATAACATACAGAAATGTCTAGGGTTTCGTAGGCATAAACAAGAAACTCTAGACACTCCTATATCCTATTATCGATATGAAAAATATTTTACAGGTTTATTTTCTAAGAATCTACAAATATAGTTACATATAGAAATATTAAGGATTTCGTAGGCATAAAAGAGAAACTCTAGACACGCCTATGTCCTTTAACCGATATGAACAATATTTTGCAGATTAATTCTCTAAGAATCTACAAATATAATTATATATAGTAATATCTAGGATTTCGTAGGCAAGAAAAAAAGAAACTTTAGACATTCTTCTATCCTTAGACCGATATGAACAATATTTTGCAGATTTATTCTCTAAGAGTCTACAAATATAATTACATACATAAATGTCCAGGGTTTCGTACGCATAAATTAACGTCTCAAATTATTTTTAGTTTTAACAATATAAATGTAATTTACTGAGTAAAAATGAATCGTTTTCCCATCTCAAAAAGTTCATAAATAAATAATCTAACTATATAATTAGCAAGTGTCTGTATGTAGTGTCGATAACATTATGAAGTCAATTTTTCCTAAGGTTCTCATGATTGGCTAACTGGGGACACCCTGTCTCTTGATTGGCTGACAGGTGGCAGCCTCTCTCGTGTTTGGCTAACTGGTGATATCCTGCCCCGTGATTCGATGACCGGCGACGAAATTAAGATACGTTAAAAAATAAAACCAAATACACATACAAACAATTGAAATTTTTATATTATAAATCCGTCGGTGTTGACGGGTAATAACCTGGTCACTCAATATTTGAGATGCAAGCATGTAACTTACTATCTATACCAGTGACATCCAACCGAAATCGTTCTTAAGCAGACCGTTTTTAACGAAGATGGAAATTTCTGCATTAAAAAACGCGCCGTTAATAATTTTTCTACGTATGCACTAACCGGAATCAAGAAGTGCCGAAAACATGAGCTTATACAAACAATCTTTCTACGCGTTAGTATCCTAAGCCGTGTTTTATATCAATAAAGATGTTGAAATTATTAATACGAGTTCTAAACTTCTGATTTTCAATGAAGTTTAGTAATAAATCAATTCTTTAATTATGTCATTACAAATTTTCCATTAACGACGACATGTTGGTGATGCAGCTGTGGTTTGCGGATTCAGAACAAGAGAACCTCCTGAAAACTAATTCTATTTCTGGAAGTCTGGCGTGCAATGTCGTGGGCGTTCTCTGATACTTCAACACTGGTCAACCCCGATCGATTCCACTCATTGATGTTTGCTTAATTTACGACTATTTCAAATGTTGGTAAAATGTCAGGTTTAATAAAATTTTGATGTAATTTTAAATGTGTTTACTGACTATAAAAGAGCATTTAAAAATCTACTTTTAAAATATTGTCACGTAAGTGATATTGATCATATAGGTCAGTATTTGCATCAATAGCAACATTTGGAAAGTTGTTTGCTTGAAAACTATTTGTCAGCATATTGATAGGTCAAGTTTATTTATGAATTACGAGCTCTATTTTTTTAATAAAGCGCTATTTGGTAGTAATAAAAGTTTTAATATACGCAAGAGTTATTCATACATCTTAATTATTTTTTAACGTAGTTGCCACAAACATTAAGGCATTTGTCGTAATGGGAAACTAGATTTTGTATACTCTCCTCATAAAATGTTGCCGTCTGGGTTCTTAGCCAATCTTGCACACTGGTTTTCAGTTCCTCATTAGTGCTGAACCGCTTATTTCCCAACCACACTTTCATCCTGGTTAACAAAATGGAGATCGCTTGGTGCCAAATCCGGGCTGTAGGGCGGATGACCGAATAACTCTCATCCAAAATTATTCAACAGTTCATTTGTTTGAGCTACGGTATGAGGGCGTGCATTGTCATAAAGAAGGACAATGCCTGATGACCGCATAGCACACTGTTTTTCAGTATTGCTCTCCGTAGACATCTGTAGAATGTTCAGAGATAGTGAACCGTCGGCGCTCACGAATAACTTTGTTCACATTTTCGACAATCTCGTCTGTTGCTAGTGACTTCCTTCTCTGGCCCCCTTCATCATGGGCATCAGTTCGTCCTTCCTGAAAACGCATAGACCATTTAATTTTTAATTTGTTTATTTATATCCAAGGTACAAGATAAAATAATTAGATTTTTTTACAAATAATAATAATAATAATAATAATAGTTTGTACATTGGATAAAGGCCCATGATCAGTCATTGTAAGAATACAAAGACTGTTCTTCCTCATGAGCCCTTAAAAAGTATAAAAATATAAATATAGCACATATTAACATAAGTAACCAGGGTTCTTTGCTACTGACAATACCACAATTGTTATAACCAACGTTGATGCATGTAAATTTGTAACATTCCCTAACTGCATTTGCATTTGTAGTTTGGTCGCCTTACTTACAAAAGGACATTCAACTTCTGGAGGGGGTTCAGAGACGCGCCACCAGATTGCCAAGAGGTCTCCGCCGTATGCCGTATGAAGAGCGCTTAAGAATTCTCGACATTCAACCTCTGACAGAGCGCTGAAAACGTGGAGACTTAATCCAAATATATAGGATTGTAACGGGCAAGTTCTCTACCGATATGTCGTCACCTGAAGTTGAAGCAAAACGAAAAGTTTAAACGACAGCCAAGGCAGTTTTTCGTCACCAACCGTGTCTTCAACCTGTGGAATTCTCTCCCGGAAGAAGCTGTGTCTGCCCCTAGCATAAACACCTTTAAAGCCAGAATAAGTCATTTATTTCCCCGAGCAATGTAATTTTAGTTCTATATTTAATTTAATTGTAAAATCTTCATTTCTTAATTTAAGTAATTATGTAATTATTTGTTTATATTAGTATATCATGTAACTAGTTTGTAAGTATAAAATGTATGGTTCAATTGAACATAACAAGCCCTGGGCTTCTGCTCTGATTGTAATAATAATAATAAATAATAATAAACTTGGGCAGAATTAAGGCTGAAAAGAACATTGAAAAGGACATGAAATTAAAAGGGCAAGATGAACCTATTACAAGTTAAGACTTTTTTAAGACTTTTTTAAACTTTAATACTGCACTATCATTCACAATATTTTCCCTATACATAACACAATTCTCGATGAATTTCTGCTCCATTGTTGCCTTTTGCTTGTAGAAAACGCATCACAGAGCGTATCTCGAATGCGGGAGGATCTTCGACTGTAGTAGCCATGATAAAACAATGCTCACATCCAGAGGCAGATTAAGCGTTGGGCGGACAGGGCGGCCACCCGGGGCCCACGAAGGCGGGGGGCCACCGAGGCCCATATACAAATATTTCCTTCAGAAAATAATATACAAAAATATTTACCACCCATGGACCCCAAGCAACTTAATCCACCACTACTCACAACAAAACTACGGCAGGTAATGGTCGAACCAGTTTGGAGGTACTGAGAGATAGATTGCAAAACACTAATGCGCAAGCGCCGCTTAAAAATGGCAACTGAGTTTCCATTGCCAACCTAAGGGAACTTAAAAAAAAACAGCCCTCGTATATAAGTAATGCATAATTTTAACAAAAATAAAATGGTGCAAGCACGAACAAAAATAAAAGAGTTACATTAATAGATATGAGAACAGCGTTTCGAGGTGGTGATAAAATACTCATACCTAGGATTTCTGATACGGTCAACATTACATACATAATTTTTCTAAGTAACAATCCCACTTTAATTTTAAAGTGTATTTACACTTGTTTCCAGAGCCGTTATTTCGCCTAGGCCAACGAAGCCATGGCCTAGGGCCCGCTTATACAAGGAGCCCGGTCACCGTTCTTAATTTTATTGTGTAAAGTTAATGGTTTTACAAAACAAATTAAATAATAAAATCAAGTATCTTACACTGATTCATTTACAATCCCAATTACAGCGACAATGAATAATAAAGGTTAAAAATCAGGTTTCAAAATCGTTGAAATCGCTTATGTTTTCTTAATTTGACTTGACTCCTTCTGGGAGGGGGGCCTATTAAATGCCTATGGCCCTTAAAATTCATAGGACGGCCCTGCTTGTTCCATCGCTTCAGTAGCTTCTGTATTCTCGTCGAACAAAAATCTTTTAGTTGATGACACAGCTAATTTTGCGTTACCTCCTTCACTTGAAGAGTCAAAACGCTTTCCCAAGAACTAAAGTTACTGTTGGATTATTGTGTCTGTAGGATTTTAAATAAAATGCCAGTGTTTTTAAGTGATTTTGTATTTGGACTGATATCATATCAGTTGAAGATTTGAAGATTTGTAACTGAATAAATGTTGCTAGCTAGAGGGATCGTTTCCCGTAGTGGCCAGATGGTTTATGGGGATGGAAGATGTCAATCTACCATCTATATACCAAATATAATGGCAGATAGTTTTGATGGATGGTAGACGACTTCTTTGGGGTAAGATTAATTTCTAAAGTGTAGAAAAAGACTTTTGTAAAATATAACACACGTAACTGAAGTTATAAAAATAAACGGAATTGTAAAAATACTTTGAAGCGTAAACCATCTGCCGCTTCATCATTATCTTACTATCTGGCTATCTTAAGCTGGTCGGCGGAAGACTTTACTGCGACGCCTCCTTCTATTTTTCTGGTTACTGCGTAGTTATGTTGCTAGTTGTGAACTGATGGTCATTTCTGCCACTTCAGTGTATAGTGATAATTTTGATACAAGATTTACTAGAAATCTAATTTATCTAAGAAATAAAATGGAAAAAGAAAAAAGCACACCACTAATCGAAAAAAAAGCACGCACAGTCAAAGTGACTGTTAACTGAAAATGTAATACGATACTTTTCACTAACTGGAAGCTAACTTTGACAGTGACGCAAACAGTTACCTTTGTAAATATTATAACAGATTTCACCTGACAGAAAAAGAAATTGAGAATATTGTCTTCTGATCATAGTGCCTGGTAGAAGAAAATAATTTGTTAAAATCACTAAATCATTGTAGCAAATGAAAATTTTACGTGTGTTTTATTTTAAAATTATCTCTAGAATTAGCATTTTCTATGATTTATTTGGTTGAAAATTTTGTTGGAAATTTCCATAATTAATTAAGCTCTTAAGTTTTTGATATAATAATGTGCTGAAGTTTGTTCGGACTATAGTTTGTTTTCAAAGAAAGTTATCAAAACAAAATCTAACTGTGAGTAAGAATAAAAAAGGTATCTAGGAATTGTTCATGTTACAAACTTTCTAGAAATAAAACTATGCACTTTCAAACTTACGGATAGTTAAAAGATATTTTGTTGTAAAAGGCAATCACATTAATAGACCTAAATAAAAGTAGAATTTGTAGATTAATTATAATTAATTTGCAATATGTGTAATGCAGCCTATGTAAACCAATGAGACGTAGCTTCAACAAAAAATATCCACACACAGATCATTGAAGAAACAAATCTTAGAAACCACTTTTCCAGCACACCTTCTTACAGAAAACCATACCTCATCATCTTTAACCTCTTAACCTCTAAAACTAAACCTATTAGAACCACGAGATCAAGAAATCAAGAAGATTTAGTTCCCGATGGATTCCGCATAATTTAACCGAAGTTCAAAAAAGCCTCGTGTTGAATGGTATAAGTCTTACACCATTACACACGAGTAGTGGTGTAAGTCTTACACCATTACACCATAACATTAGATTACACTGTAAGAGAATGCTAAAAAAATTCAACCTAGGCACTGCAAAATCCGTATACAACATCGTTACAGGTGACGAAACTTGGATTTATTCATATGAACCTGAAACTAGGCAACAATTCACTGTTTGGGTCTTCCAAGATGAACCGAAACCCACAAAAGTTGTTCGTTCACGAAGCACTTCCAAGAATATGATCGCTTGTTTCTTCGGTTGTACTGGACATGTTGTAACCATTCCTTTAGAGGATCGGAGAACAGTTAATGCTGAATGGTATACAATTTGTTTGCCAGAAGTCATCGAAAAAATCAGAAAAAACAACCAAAAACGTCGCAGCATTCTTCATCATGACAATGCGAGCTCCCACACAGCACGTCAAACAATTGAATATTTGAAGGAGAAAAACATCGAATTAATGTCTCATTGTCCGTATTCAACTGATTTATCCCCTAATGACCTTTTTTGTTCTCCAATGTCAAACGAAAAATGCACGGGCAGCGATTTTCATCACCTCAAGAAGCTGTTGAAGCCTCCGAAAACAATTTTTTCCTGGATACCAACTTCAGAGTGGGAAAAATGTTTCGAGAATGGGTTTGAACGCATGCAAAAATGTATAAATCTTAAATGCGAATATTTTGAAAAGCAATAAATCAGTTGGTTCAAAAAAAATATATTTTCTTTTTTAGTTTTTGTAAAAACTTAAAAGGTAGCCCTCGTATCCAGCGCGAACTTCTTAAAACGCCTATTTCGAGAACTGTCATTGCCGACAACATACGACAAATTCCTGTCAGGCAAAATCCAAACTGACACAATTTCGTTTCAATATGTTCAAAAATAGGCGAATAAAATGTTTAAAATATGCAACTGATATAATTTTAACCTCAATTTCCTTTATTCAATGTTTTAAAATTCATGCTAACCACCCTATTCTCTTAACGAATATTATTCTTCTTCAATTCTTATCATATCCCCCATTCGTCAATGCCAGAGCGATAGGAAGTGTATATTTAACACTAATATCCTACTCTTATATCCTCTTTAATCCCATCAATTCATTCTCAATCACACTCAAATCTATTTCCGGGATAATCTTATTCCTACATTGGATTATGAGGGCCATGCAAATATTCTAAAAATAATACTGCTTCCTTGCAAAATCCTTTCATTTACCGCTAAATCGTATTCAAATAACCGTTACGTCATTCTGTTACGTCAGAGACTTATTATTAAATTCAATAAAATATTTGAGTTTTTATTAGATTTATGTTAATTTTATTTATTATTATTTTTTTATGCGAACTTAATTTAGAAAATATAAAATCAGAGCCATGTGGTTTATGGTCAAATAACTTTTATTGAGACAAAGATGGTCAGCAAATAATGGCTTCCGTTCAATTTCTTATAATATAATTTCAATTATATAATTATAAATAATGAAAATTATATATAATAATTTCAACAGGATTGCCATAAATTAACTTTACAACCTTAACCGTCTCCGGTCTGACATATATATGGCAACACTGTTGACAGAACCATATGATTTCTGGATAGTACCAACCTTCAAACGATACGTGTGAAAATTTCATGACTTCTTGACAATTAGTTTAGAGATTACAGTAGTTTTAGTGACTCCAGTTTTGTAATTTTCAAAAAAAATGGATAAAAAAGAATTTCGTGTGTTGATTAAACATTGTTTTTTGATGGGAAAAAATACTAAAAGCCAAACGGTGGCTTGATAAGCGTTACAGAGACTGTGCACCAGGCAACTGTTACTGATTGGTATGCTGAATTTAAACGCGATCGTACAAACACCGATGATGCTGAACGCTCTGGTCGCCCAAAATCGGCAGTTGTTCCGGAAAACATAAAAAACACACACGATAGTCCAGAAAATAGTTTTGAAAAACCGTATAGTGAAGTTGCGTGAGATAGCTGACACCTTAAAAATATCAGAAGGTAGTGTGTTTACAATTTTACACGAAAATTTAAACATGCGTAAATTCCTTTCGAAGTGGGTGCCGCGTTCACTTACACCGGACCAAAAACAACAATGCGTCGACGATTCAGAGCGCTGTTTAGAGCTGTTCAAGCGAGATAACAAGGATTTCTTGCATCGTTATGTGACAATGGATGAAACATGGATCTACTATTAAACACCTGAATCAAAAAGATCGTCAGCTGAGTGGATAGCAGTCGGTGAAAGTCGCCCAAAGCGACCAAAAACTCAAAAGTCAGCTGGCAAGGTTACGGCATCCGTATTTTGGGACGCGCATGGTATTTTGTTTATCGACTATATTGAGAAAGGTAAAACAATATCGAATACTACATGGCATTATTGGATCGATTCAGTGTAGTAATCAAGAAAAAATTTATGTGTAGTGTGAATTTTCACACATTTCAGGGTTTTGCAGGTATTTAATAAGTGAATGATGATTATTTTGGATGCAAAAACAAATTTTATATTAAAATATTTTTTTTGTTAATTGAAAACGCCTAATACCATTATTTAAGTTTCTAAATATTTGCAGTATTTTTTTTTTTTTATATAGCAAGGATCATTAAGAATTTTAAAAATTGCGCCTATGGCTTCCATTGGTTGTTATAAGTTCCGTCCCTCTGATTTCGTGTACATTGAAACAGAATTAAATTATAATTTAAACAATTTCCACTGGTTATTAAATTTACGCTTTTAAAAATTAAATGCAACATTTGCCAAAATATAACTAGAATTTTGAAAAAATAATTTAAACAATATTAAAATTTAAAAAAAAAAACAAAAAATAATATAGTCTCTTCTCACAGGGTTCGATCCCTTTCGGATCGGGTTACTTGGTTGAAAAATCAACGACTAATACCACTACACCAGCATACATGTTCCAGTGTGGCGTGTTACAAAGCTATAACTTGTGTACATTATTAGCCAAAAATCACAAAAAATGTGTTTTTCTCCAAAAACATAATCTGATCAAAAATTCCTGTTGTACTATTCCGGCTCACACCAATGTACATTACTTAGAATTTTTTCAGATTTTTAGTTTAATCCATCTGGGCTACAGGGTGTGGGACAAAAAAAATTTTGCATAATTTTGGCAAAAATCGCTTCAAAATAATGTATTTTGCAAAAATAAAAATTTGATCGTTAATCCACGTACCAAGGGCTTTCATTTGATACCCTACTCAGAATTATAAAAAAATATTTTTTTTTTCGATGAGCACATATTTGTTTATATTTTTAGGGGGATATGTTTTTTAGATGTTTTAGTATTTTTCCTATGTGCGGGTCAAAGAGTTGTATAAGCATGCCAAATTTCAACTCTCTAGGTTTAGTTACAATACCGTTTGGCTACAATTTTTACCGAACAGACAGACAGACAGACAGACAGACAGACAGACGACAAAATGACGGTATAAGGGTTTTTTGGTCATACCTACAAAACCCTAAAAACGGCGTCACATGCAAAAGAAAATGGTGATCTTTCACCAAGACAACGCCCCGTGTTATAAGTCGATGAAAACGATGGTTAAATTGAATGAATTACATTTCGAATTACTTCATCACCCACCGTACTCTCCAGATCTGCCCCCCAGCGACTACTTGCTTTTTGCAGACCTCAAAAAGATGCTCCAGGGAAAGAAATTTGACTCAAATGAAGAAGTGATTACTGAAACCGAGGTCTATTTTGAGGGCAAAGACAAATCGTTCTACAAAGAAGGCAGCGAAAAGTTAGAGGAGCGTTGGAATGAATGTATCACTCTTGAAGGAGAGTATGTTGATGAATAAAGTCGAATTTCTAAAAAAAAAAAAATGTTTTTCTTAGTTAGACCGAAAACTTATTGAGCGACGTGGTATATGATTTGTGTAGGGCACGCAGTTTCGAAAAAGCGGCACTCAGAGGCAGAGCTCGTAAATAAAAAGGTTTCATAAAAGGACAATCTGACTTAATAGGCGTCAGAAACCATTAATAATATAATTTGTATGGGTTTAGAAAATTCTAGCATCGGGGGTAGTAAGGATATGGTAGTTTCACCCGAAGTCGGCTCTGACAACGAGATTTTATTATTGCCATTATTGCCATTTTGGTCGATTTTACAGACGACCACTATATTGCCATCTAGTGGTTGTTTGTTAAAACATAAAAGGTAACCCTCGTATTTATGTAAACTGTTACGGGATGTTACTAATAACGTAGTTGATACAACCCAAAATAAATTTTAATTAAAAAAAATATATATTTTTTCATCTTCGACTTATTGTGTTCCCTCTATTTTGATACGTTCTGTATACTTCTTGTCGGTATAGAAAACTGACTTATTTGCAAAATCTATTCCTGAGTAAATACAGCTCTTATTTGAACTTTATTTTACCTTAAGATAAATTAGACTTCACAGTAAAGAAAAGGATCTATTTATCACAGCTAAGAGAAACACCTACATATGCAACCAGCGACACAGCAGTGTACTGCATAGAACATAAAATGAATAATTCAAATTTCCATTACATTAAATATTTACAATAAATTTAAACCGCATTAATAAACATTAAATCGATAATTAATATCTAAGATTTACATTTTACGTATTTTAATTTAGAATATTTTAGAAATGTTTTTGCATGAGTAATTATCTTCGAGAGATTGATTTGAAAATAATTTCCATAAATTTATTAGTTTTTTGGATCATTATACAAATATCAATTTGATTTGATCAGTTTTGCGATTTTTAATCTAATTATTGAAAAAAAAAACCTCTCTAAACCAGTGGCACAGTGTCACTAATTTGCATCCGGTCCACGTTTTCCAAGCTAAATAACATCTAATTAAAGTAATTAACATCTCAAAAAAGTTAGTGGTCACTACTGTACACTGAATTTTTGGAGGCTTTAAAGTTTTGAAAAAAAAACAAATTCTTCTTTTTGGCGTTTTTCTAAAATGCATATTTATATTGAAAAAAATGCTCCTTCAGCAAAAAAAAAAAATTTATGTGAAGTGTGAATTTTCACACATTTCAGGATTCGCTGGTATTAAGTAAGTGAATGATTTTATGTTAAAATATTTTTTTGTTCATTTTAATTCGAATGCCTAATAGCATTATTTGTGTTTCTAAATATGTGTAGTATTTTTTTAATTTATAGCAAGGTTCATTAAGATTTTGAAAAATGCGCCTATGGTTTCCATTGGTTGTTTTAAGTCATAAGCTCCGCCCCTCTGATTTTGTATACATTGAAACATAGAATTAAATTATATTTTCAACAATTCCCACTGGTTATTAAATTTACGCTTTTAAAAATTAAATGCAACATGCCAAAATATAACTAGAATTTTGACAAAATAATTTAAACAAAATAAAAATGCAAAAAAAAAACAAAATTGTCTCTAGATTGGATGCGAACCGTAGTTTGTAACTTAGGAAGCGAGAATGCTATTAGACTACGGACGCTTACTCGTTTGCTGTTTTACATAACGAATTAAATATTTTACATCGTCAAACAAAAAAACACAAAAAATGCGTTATTTTCAGAAAACAAAATCTGATCAAAAATTCCTGTTGTACTATTCCGGTTCACACCAATGTACATTACTTTTTTAGGATTTTTAGTTTAAACCATCTGGGCAAAAGGGTGCAGGACAAAAAAATTTTTTCAAAAATCGCGTCAAAATCATTTATTTTGCAAAAATAAAATTTTGATCGTTAATCCAAGGGTTTTTTTTAATTTGATACCCTACAAAGAATTTTAAAAAAATATTTTTTTTTTCGATGAGCACATATTTGTTTATATTTTAGGGGGATATGTTAATTAGATGTTTTAGTATTTATTCTATGTGCGGGTCAAAGAGTTGTATAAGCATGTCAAATTTCAACTCTCTAGGTTTAGCCGTTTGGCTACAACTTTCACTGAACAGACAGACAGAAAACAAAATGACGGTATAAAGGTTTTTTGGTCATACCTACAAAACCCTAAAAACAGCAAAGTCATGTATAACAAAAATAGATTATAATAAAAAAACATTTTTTTAATTTTTATGAATATTTTCATTTAAATGAATAATTAGAGACTTACGGTGGGGACTCTAAAGCTAAACTTTTGAAATATCTCTCTTATTATTAACGGAAAAGCTAAAATATATATGAAAAAAAAAAAAATGTTTATAGTCAGATATTAAATATATCTTGATGTATATACTTTTGCGATTGGATACGGGGAGACACCATAAATCTAAAATCTTGAAATATCCCACTATTATTTACTTTATATCAAGAAAGTGAAAGTTTTTTTTTTTCTCTCTTCAATGCACTTTTTAATAAGAGATACATTTGGGGAGCTATGGGAAGACCTACCTGTAAACGAAGTACCTCACTTATTATTTACGTAACATTGAAAGACATACAACAGAGTGGTTTACAATAAGGAAACGATTATTTTCTGTTCTAAATTGGAATATCCAACTTATCATATACGTTACAGCAAAATGTAAATTACAAATACGTACGAAGTATGGGTACTCCAGCTAGTCTTCAATAAAACCATTTATTTTTAAGGATCTTATTTTATGAAAATAATTATAATATTAGAAAATATTTATTTTGCATGATAAATGTTTAAAACTTTGTATATACAGAATATTTCTATTATTTTATTATTCATTAAGCATTTGTTATATTTTTTAGACAAATGTCATTTTATTTTTCTATTAAAAATTTCAATGTTTTTCATATTTCCATCCAGAATGCAAAAAAAGTCTATAAAAGACGTTTAGAAAAGTGACTTTACTGAACGTGTATAACTTTAAGAGGATCCTGCACTGTATAGGAAATTACTATATTTGTAAATAATTCATAAAGGGTTACAAATTTAGAAAAAATACTAGAACAGAATCAACAAATAATATATTCTTAACATATGCGAGGGCTACCTTTTAAGTTTTTACAAAAACTAAAAAAGAAAACATTTTTTTTTCAAACAAACTGTTTTAATACTTTTCAAAATATTCGCCTTTAAGATTTATACAATTTTGCATGCGTTCAAACCAATTCTCGAATCATTTTTTCCACTCTGAAGATGGTATCTCAAAAACATGGTTTTCGAAGGCTTTAACAATTTTTGAGGTGATGAAAATCGCTGTCCACGCATTTTTTGTTTGACATTGGGAAACAAAAAAGTCGTTAGGGGATAAATCAGGTGAATATGGGCAATGAGACATTAAATCGATGTTTTTCTTCTTCAAATAATCAATTGTTTAACGTGCTGTGTGGGAGCTTGCATTTTCATGATGAAAAATGATGCCGTTTTTGATTGTATTTCCTGATTTTGTCGATGTCTTCTGGCAAACAAATTGTTGTATACCATTCAGTATTAATTGTTCTCCGATCCTCTAAAGGAATGGTTGTAGCATGTCCAGTACAACCGAAAAAACAAGCGATTATAAGTGTTTCGTGAACAAACAACTTTGTGTGGGTTTTGGTTCATCTCGGAAGATCCAAACAGTGGATTATTACTTTCCGGTTCATATGAATAAAGTTTCGTCATCTGTAACAATGTTGTACACGGATTTTTCTGTGCCTAGTTGGAATTTTTTTAGCATTCCCATACACCAATCAACACGAGCCTTTTTTTGAGCTTCGATCAAATTATGCGGAATCAATCGGGAACAAATCTTTTTCACAGTTAAATGTTCATGCAAAATCGAATGTATTGCAGTCTGCGATATACCAAAGGATGCATCTATGCCTCTATCTCACGGTAAGTCACATGCCGATCTTCTTCAATCATTTTGCGCATAGCATCGATGTTTTTTTGAATCACAACCGATTTTGGTTGACCTTCACGAGATTCATTACTGACGGACGCACGATGACGACGAAATTCTGCAAACCAATTGTCTTTTCTGATGGTGCTTCATTACCAAAAGTTGAACGAAGCGAATCTATGCATTGTTGTTGAGTTAGGCTTTTACTAAAATCGTACAAAATCCAACGAAAACCTTCAAGAGTAATATCCAATTTTCACAAACTTGTTTATTTTTAAATCCTCGCTGTCAACAAACTACTCGGTCAATTTATAAGCTACCACTGATTTCACAATAAAAAATGTCAAATTTTACGAATATAGTAATGATACATTTTATTATTACCATCTAGCGGTCGTTTGTAAAAACATAAAACGTAACCCTTGTATTTGTATCAGACTGTTGATGGTCATTTGTGAGAGTTTGTTGCTTATGCACGCTCGTTAGCTTATTATAAAATGCGCTATTACTAAACCCATATTTTTAAACCCGCGGTGGGTAAAGTGTTCTGTATTTTACTATCGCCATCATCGAGTTATGACCCGCAAGAGACATATTAAACTCGTCTGTGTTTTCAAGCGTTGATGACAACTGTTTGTGACATGAAAACTATATTTGTTTACATATGCTTAGAAAGGACAAGAGAAAAACTTTTTCTTTTGTTTATCAATTTCTAGTTTGTTTGATGTTTGTATCATAACTATTTTGAAAAATAAAATTCTTATTGTTGACTTTGTTCTAGTTTATAGAATAAATATTTGCACAGATGAAACGAACGGAAAAAAATATATATTTTAAGAAAATATTTTATAATACAGTAAAACACTGATTACACAGGCTTGCATTTTTCACTCATTAAAAATGTGTTTGAGATCTGATAACTGATTTCGAGTAACTTGCGCATGCTTTTTTATCGTGTAAGGTTTTAGAGCAATTAAATACTGATAAAAGAATAGGCAAAATACGCTCGCCAGCAAAAAAATCTTAGGACATTCTTACGATTGTAATTTAAAGGTTGATAAAAAATTATTTAATCGTTTAATAGGAAACTATAAATATTGGGAATACGAGGGTGCGTTTTTATATTCGCGGAATGGAATGGTTGCTGAGGGGCGGGGTTTGGTAAACCAATCGTAACGTGTAGCTTGATGTCTTATTACTATAAATACCGAATTGCATTATTATTCAATCAGTAGTATTTGAGTTATTGTCAATTTTACAAGTCAGCACGTGAAGAGATTTTCAACATGAGTAAAGTCGAACATCGTGCCGTTATAAAGTTTTTGACAAAACAAGGAAAACCAGTGCAAACCATTATAGAAGAGATGTCAGCGGTTTGCCAGGATTTTAGTCCTGGTAAAACCATGATATATAAGTGGCATAACCTGTTTAAACAAAGCAGAGAATCCCTGGAAGACGATCCTCGCCCTGGACGTCCCATCGAGGTGACCTCGCCAGAACTTATGGAAAAAGTTGAAAATTTACTATTGGAAGATGCCCGTTTGAAAAAGAAATAACATGCAGAAATGGTTGGAGTATCAGATACAACTATTTTTCAAGTTCTGCACGATCATCTCGGTATGACAAAGGTCTGTGCAAGATGGGTCCCGAGAATGCTAACGCCACCTCAAAAACACGAACGAATGGCATGTTCACGAGGGTTTTTGAAGCTCTGCAGTGAAGACCAGGATTGAGTATTAAGTCGGATTGTTACAGGAGATGAAACGTGAGTTCATCACTATGAATCTTAATCCAAACAAGATTCAATGCAGTGGCACAAAAAAGGTACATCCCCGCCAAAGAAGTTTAAAGTGCAGCAGTCAGCTGGAAAGCTCATGGCGACCATATTTTGGGACACTGAAGGAATCCTGCTCATCGACTACAAAGAAAAGGGCGTCTCTATAACGGGAGAATATTATGCCACACTTGTAGAACGATTAAGGGACTCCATCAAAGAAAAGAGAAGAGGAAAACTTGCAAAAGGTGTGCTGCTTTTGCACGACAACGCGCCTGTTCATCGAAGTCGAGTTGCACAAGCTGCCTTGCACAAGGCAAGCTTCCAGGAATTAAATCATTCATCCTACAGTCCAGACCTGGCCCCCAGAGATTACTATTTGTTCCCGAATATGAAGAAACAACTTCGAGGAAATTTTTTTTCGTCTGATGATGAAGTAAAAGCTGCAGTTTCAGCGTATTTTGAAGACAAAAATGATTTTTTTTTCACAGGTATAAATAAATTAATTACTAGATCTGAGAAATGTATTAGAGTTAAGGGAGAATACATTGAAAAAGAAAAATAATTTTTTGTTTTTATTTAGCTTCCTTACCCCCCATTCCGCGAATATAAAAACGCACCCTCGTATCTTTGAAATTATTTTGCAATGGTCTAATATTAAGGCGGACACCGTTATTTTGGACGTTTGCCATTGCTGATAGTACTAGGCTAGAATAGTACAATAATATGAGTATTAGTATCAAAAAGATATAATACTTCATGAGTATATAAAATAAAAAAAAAATCGGACGTTTCGGAAACTGCTCAACAATCTGTTTCCGTTTTCAGAGATCACGAGAAGTGATAAACATTTCAATTTTCTTCGAGTTTTTATACCGAATATTGTAAGAGTGGGAGAAGGTTATAGGTGCGTTGCTATTGGTTGGGTGGTTGGGATCAGGTATAGGTAGAGACGGGACTACCTGCGGAGGATTAACGACTGGATTAAGGTTGTTTGTCACATGTGTGTGTTAATCCGGTTGTTAATCCTCATGCTAAGTTGGGATTCAGGAGCCTCATGAAAACTTTCAATACAAAAGCTGATTATAAAGTTTAAAAGAAAAATTGCTCAGTTTCTGTAATTACATGTTTTATATATCTTACAATAAATATTTCAGCAATGGAATAGAAATATCATACTTTATTTCATAAACCTATGTTCAATATCTACAGTTAATAAAGATATACGTGTTTTTTTCATACAAGCGGGGCACCTCAAAATTAATTACTAGAAAAATGAAATTTTCCCCTTAAGTTACCTATCCCATAAGGCAACTTTTCCACCCCTGCCAAATCTAAATTGTAAAATTTTTAAAATCAACAAAATTCACTCCACCTTACCCTACATTATCTTTTCCAATATTCGATTTCAGTGGCCGCAATTTTATTGTATAAAATATTGCTTATTTACAAAGAATCAAAGAAAAAATTAAAAAAAAAAAAAGATATTATAAACAATAATTTTCCGCAAAGATCTTTTAGTCATATAGGAGACAAAATTTTCCTTGTTGTAATACTATAATAATAATAATAATAATTCTTTATTAGAAGATAGACAATACATACAATTGCATTCCTCAAGTCATTACACAAATAATCTTAATCTATAACGGTATTAACATTTTTATTACAGGCTATACAGCCATTTATAATATAAAAGTAACAACAGATAGTTATGCCTACGTAAATTATAATTCTAAGTTTGCACAAAGATATTCATCTACACTGTAGAAACTATATCTCACCAACAAATTCTTCACAGCTGATTTAAATTTATTAATATTTAGTTGTTTAATATTATTCTGTAGTTTATTATATAGTACCGGACCGTAATAAGATGGACTTTGTTTAGTGAGATTTAGCCTCATTTTTGTTAGTAACATATTGGTTTTATGTCTTGTGTTATGCGAGTGCGTATCTGCATGTGTACTAAAAGTTTGTTTATATTTTCTTGTATACATAAGTATATTGTAAATGTAAACGCATGGGAACGTCAATATTCCTAGTTTCTGGAATAGTGGCCTACAATGATCCCTTCGTTTTGCATGTGATAATATTCGTATCGCTTTTTTTTGGAGAATGAATATTTTATTTGCATGGGAACTTACACCCCAAAGTACAACCTCATAGTTTATATGCGAATGAAATATTGCATAATAAGCCATTTTAGTTGCCTCCGGTGTAATTACAGAAGATATTTTCCATAATGCAAATATAGTCTGCGACAATTTTTTACATATAAAGTTTACATGTTCTTTCCATGATAAATTCGTATCTAAATAAACTCCTAAGAACTTACAACTACTATTTTGTTCTAGGCTAATATGCCTGGTAGTTATTAAAAGATGGCTAGTTTTTTCTGCATTAAGAAGTAGCTTATTTGCTGTAAACCAATCTTTTGCTAACTTTAAGCACTTGTCTCTTTGTTCGATGACATCATCTAGTGTGTTTGAAGAGCAAAGGAACGATGTGTCGTCAGCAAATAGTATTGTGGAAATTACTGGTATTGGTGAAGGTAATGATGGTAATGGTAACTCTCTAATATTTGCTGGTAGATCATTGATGTAAAGAACAAAGAGAATTGGTCCTAAAATTGAGCCTTGTGGCACGCCCTGTGTCACGAGACTGATTTGCGAAAATTTTCCATCCGAAAATACCGTTTGTTGTCTGTCACTCAAGTATGACTTTATAAGATTTAGAGCAATACCTCTAACCCCCCTCAGATACCCTACACAGATTATTTATTAATTATACAAAAGGGCAAATAATCCTTTCCATTTATCATGTTCTCAATGAAAACAGTTTAAGGAACACTGTTCTAGAACTAGTTTTAACAGTAAATTTGTAGTGGAAGTCAATTATCTAGTTCTAGGTGCATAGGAGGATCTCACCAGGGCCCTATTTACATTTATATTAACTATGTCTCTTTAGTGCCTTGCAGTGCTTTCTAAGTAAAGCTGTGCTTGTTTCCTTATCTACTACAGCCATCTATCCAACATATTCTGCATCATAAACCTCCATGCAGCATGAAACATATGAATTATTTTACTAATTTAATATTAAGCATAACAGAACAATATCTTACGCAAACAATTACTGGTTAAGATTTAAAATTTATGGATTATACAGTTTTATAACTATTTAAGCATTGCTAACTTTTTCGTTATAACAGATACGAATGAGCTTAAATTAGAAAAGATGAAGTATATTCTTCTACAAATAAGTCACTCATGTGTCTGTCTGTTTATCTGTCGGTACGGTAGAAATTGTAGCATAACGGGGTAATATAGAAGGTTAAAATTTGGCATGCTTATACAACTCTTTGACCCACATATAAGAAAAATACTGAGAGTTCAAAAAAACGCATCCCGGTAAAAATATGAACAAATATGTATTTAATAAAATAATAAATATATATTTTTTTAATTTTGAGTGGCATATCAAATGAAACCTCTTAATGCGTGGATTAACAAGCACATTTTTATTTCTGAAAAATCTATTTATTTTTGGGATTTTTCCAAAAATATGTCATAAACCTTCTGTTCCCCACTCTATCTCTCAGAGGGGTTGATATAAAAATTTGAAAAAATCTCCATGATGACAATTGGTGGGAACCGGAATAGTTTAACAGGAATTTTTGATCAGATTAGGTTTTCGAAAAATGCTAATTTTTTGGGTCGTAAATATATTTTTAAATAAATTTCTAGTGTGGTATCAAAATAAAGCTCTTAGGACGTAGATTAAGGAACGAAACGTAGTTTTTAAAATTTGTTTTTTTTACACGATTTTAACCAAAAATACTAAAAAGTTCTTTTCACGCCCCCCTTTACTCAAAGACGCGTTTTTCTTTATGCAGTTAATCACAAATTTATTATTTTTTGAATTCGTGGTTTAATTCATTATGGCCAATAATGTTATGGATTTTTTGTATTTATGGCTTTTGTATTTAATATAGTGCGTGTCTTTTTTTTTTAACTAAAAATACCTATAATAATATTCTTTTAACAGTTGGGGAGAGTTTTGAACCACACTACACAATACGCAGTAGATTGTAGTGTGGAGTGTTCAGTTATTTATTAGACCAGGGGTTTTTAAACTTATGTAGTCCGAGGACCCCCTCTTGAACAACTTTTTTGCGGACCCCATCCCAAACCTAAGCATTTTACGTCGTTCTTGAGTCTTAATTTCTGGCTCAATAATCTCATAGGCACTACGTTATAATAAATATTGATAAAAATGTATCGCTGGTTATTTTAATAAGTGGTCTTGCGCATTCATCTCTGTAAATATAGAGATGAACATTTTTATTAGCATATATAATATAAAACATAAAATGAATAAAAAACCTAGTACAAAAAATTTAAAAAATTACAAATTATAATATGTTAAACTCATACAAACATTTCTTGGTCAAATATTGGTCAAAATAGATCTTATTAGAATATGTTTTTTGTAAATAATTTGCAGTTGAATAAAAATTATTAAATTTTTACTAATTACTGTTTAGTTATATCAATAACTAGTTAGATAACAAAAAATAAAAAAGTCTTGACCATGTAGCATTTTTATTAAATGATTTTGAATTTGAATAAAAGCGAAAAGTTGGGGGATGTAAAGTTAACGTCAAAATTGTTTCGCAGATCCCCGGTAATGGCTACGCGGACCTCCAAGGGTTTACGGACCCCAGTTTAAGAACCGCTGTATTAGACTATTATATGCTGTGATTCAACCTAATGTTTGAATTTCTTTAGATATTTGTTTCTAAGGTATCAAAAAGAAATAAATCATTTATAGTAATGAAATACGTATAATGCACATTGTTAATAGTGAGGAATACATTTATGAAATTGAAAAAATGAAGCCATTTACAGTCTGTTTCAAACGGTTAGGCGGAACTAAATGGGAATTTCGTTCTTTTAGGTTGTCACGAAAAGGGACCTTGCTTGGGTTATTTCATTTTTCACGTTGGAATGTCAAAATTTAAAATTCCAACAATGAAACCATGGAAACGTATGACATATGTCAAACTTCAATTAATTTTCTTACATATTTTAATGACAAAAAAATAAATAAATGGGATATTTGTATTAAGAATGACACAAAAAATCAAAATATAAAGAAACTGACATTTTAAAATGATATTAACCTTAACCAAAAATATTTGTTGCAAGTATGATTTACAAAGCTTAAACTAAACGGCCGAAAAGCATGATTTAAACGATGAAAGTAACTAGATTGCAAAATCTAGTTCCGCCTAACCGTTTGGAACAGACTTTATCAATATATTTCTTATAAGCTGTTCACTTTTGTAAGAACACACTCCTTCTGGTTATTTTGCTTACTTTTATGGTGTGTTACTGACTTTAAATGTCAATTAAAAATATTCCTCACGCTGTAAAACCGACTTTAGGTTGATAAGGTTATGATCACTATAATTAAGATATCATTTTTCATTATGACATATGTCAAATGGATTGACATTTTAAAAAAGTGACATTTTTTAATACCAACATGACATACAGCTTCAAAGGTGCAAACTATTGAAAACAAAATTCCCTCTTAGTTTGTTCTTACAAAAGTGAACTGCTTATATTAATCTAATGAAAACTTTGTATTCAAGTTTTCATTAGTAAAGGATTTTTGGCAAGATATTTAAATTTTGTTTAAAAAAGTTAAATGGAAGCTCTTAGTACTCAAATAACGAATAAAAATGATTATCAAAAATCTGTTGATTTTGATGTGATTATAGAAGAAACATTCCTAGACATCCAATATTATGTTGGATTCTTACACTTATTTAATACCTACAAAACTCTGAACTCATACTACACATATATTTTTTTATTTTAATGCATCACATCTTGTAATTATCAATTATTGTAGCTTCTTACACGAATTATTTTTAAAAATATAGTAAATGTTTCCTTTTTAAATCTTTTTCACTAATTGTTTATATTTTATCTTGTTTTAATACGCTTTCTACATACAATTTTCTATTAATATAAAATGAAAACCTTATTTTTATAGAACTATAACCCGATATAAAAAATTAAAACGCCGAATTGCACGTTTTGGTTACAAAGAGTTTTAATTGTTATATCGTGATGCGAAGTATGTATTTATGTTGCATCTAGCTTTATCTTATAACTAGTTGTAAAACTCTTATGTAACCGGGCAAAAGTGTACCATTTCACTCCAATTGACGTTGCCACCAAAAACCAAAGCTGCATAAATTTACATTGCACATCTTTTTTCGATCCGACGGCGAAACGGACTCGTCATTAGAGCGTCTGTGTGTGACGTCACAGGGTGTCATGCGCGTCACTGGGGGATCCGCGTTGCAATCGTTGCGATCGCCACTAGTTGATTGCAAGCCGGCTTGTGTAGGCCCCGTGTATTCTCTCTGTGCTTGTGTTAAAATCCGTGCGGTTACACATATTACTTAAACGTTTATGTTTATTGATTATTATTACTGTGCGTGAAGTTTGGATAGCTGGACGTTGCTAGGGAAACACTGTAAGATGTGTGTTCATGTTTTTCATAGAAAATTTATGTTAAAAAAAATATATACCATGATTTGAAATTTTTTATGAAGACATTAGTAAACGCATGTAAATAATATTTTAGTTTTGCTGTACAACAATTTTGTCGCGAAAAAATTATATCTGCATGTTGCTACACACCAAAAGAACCTATTGGATGATATTTTAAATGTTTAATTGTTACCTAAATGGTGTCCAAATGATACAAAATATAGGCTATTCCAAACCTTTAACCGGAACCAATTGGACTTTCTTGAGTTGTCACGAGAAATTTTCTTAATGTTTGAAGCTAGATTTTGCTAAACAAATTGATCAAAAGTTTAACCGATAAAAATTACTAATTGTCACAATCTAGTTCCGCTGAAACCGAATAGTTATTTGGTAAAGTCTCCGTAAAGTATCCGAGGACAAAAATATAACTAGGCATCATACAACATATTATTTATACTACTATATTTAAATTAATTTAATTTTCAATTAAATGAAATATAGTGCATTTCCTTTGTCCTGCAACAATGAAATTATTATTATGCATGGTTTACCTAGTAACGACAAATTATTTTGACAGCAATGTTAAATCGCCTATGTTGCAAATTAAAAGAAACGCAATTTTACATTACTGTCATATTTCCGTTACCATAGTAACGGTAATACCAATTGCAGGATAAAAGAAATTATTATTATTATTTATTATTTTTGGTTTTGGAAACTATGTCCATTAACCAGTATTCAGGGTATTACAATTTTACAATATTACAATAATAAAGAGTTTTTAAATACATTTATACATAATATTACATTATATGATAACACAGTAGTACGTTGACAAATAAAATTATAAATTTATGTTGTTTTTGAGTATGAAATGATAAATATGATCGAAGAATAGTAACGTTATTATAATTTAGTATACCTACATAAAATATTAGTAGGGAGGGGTATACTATGCGAAATGAGATAATGATATAAATGAGGTCTACTGTTGGCGTATTTTGGACAAGAAAAAATTAAATGATTTGCATCTTCTATGGTTTCGTTGTCGCACCAGTCATGTTAATTTTGTGTAGATGTGACTTTGTAAAATTATGGTTGAATATTAGGCGACTGATAGTGCATATGAATCTTCGACACATATTTGAGTTAAACCATAGTTTATAGGGAAGATTTGGTTGTAAATAGCCATAATGTTTACCCTTATTATTTAGGGATGTTTTATATTCCGTATTCCATTGATGCTTTATTTCATTTTTGTATTTCATTATTAAATCAGGAATTATTAACGGTGAATTATCGGATCACCAGATCAAATATAAGCTGTTCACTTTTGTAAGAACACACTAGATCTGGTTATTTTGGTTACTTTTATGGTGTGTTACCGACTTCAAATATCAATTAAAAATATTCCTTACGCTGTAAAACCGACTTTAGGTTGATAAGGTTATGATCATTATAATTAATATATCATTTTTCATTATGACTTATGTCAAATGGATCGACTGTTTAAAAAAGTGACATTTTTTAATACCAACATGACATACAGCTTCAAAGGTGTAAACTATTGAAAACAAAATTCCCTCTTAGTTTGTTCTTACAAAAGTGAACAGTTTATAGCTTCTTTTGCTAAGAGATCAACTACTTCATTGTAATAAATACCCGAATGCCCTTTAACCCAGACAATTTTGACTTGAATCCTTTTGATATGTTAATTGTTCGTAATATATCGTATATTATTTGTGGATTTTTGTTTGTAAAATTTGGATATTTTAATTTTTCTAATACACTCTTACTATCGCTAAATATGATAATCTTTGTTTCATACAGGAATCGGATTTGAATATATTGAAGACATATGAATAAAGCAAACATTTCTGCCGAGAATATGCAATAATAGGTTGGTAATAAAAGAAATTCACTGTATTAATATCAATCAGTGTGATTGTCATAGTTCTAGCAACCAAAAACAAAAGATAGCATCGTATATATAAACGTGTTTTATATATATATATATATATATTTCCTTTTATTTGTTGGCTTTAGCTGCTTTGGCTATTAGCCATGTATAAATACAGAGATTACAATATTTTAAAAATTACATTTATAATTTGATATTTTCTGCTTTAATATAGTTATAAATAATTTCATAAATGTCTAGAGAATTAGTAGCAAGAAGCGTTTGAATATTGGTATGTAAGGATATTTTTTGGACAACTAAATTTTGTATGAATAAGTTACGATTACGAAAATGAATTGGGCATTCAAACAATAAATGGTTCGAATCACTGACAGACAAATTATCACGCGGACAGAAAGGAGACAGAACCATGTTAATTCTATGCAAGTGATAAACGTGTTATATTGTTTATATGCATTAAATTGTCAACTTTGTTGTGCATGTACTGAATAAATCAGGAAAAAAATGTTAAAAAGTGCGAAAAGTGAAATTGAAGAGGTAAATATTGCTTGTGCTTCATTGTTAAAAATAAAAAATTAGAAACAATCAAGCATTTAAACTGTTTTTGAAATTGTGTTCGAAGAAAAATTTTGTCGAAATGATTGAAAATGTTATGTTAGCATATTTTCAAGAGCGATCTACAATTTTAAAGTCACTAGTAAGTCTGTGGTGTGAATATTTAATGCACCTGACAATTTCAATAACTAGAAATCAAGATATATCCAAAATTTAAGCGGCTATCTGCATTTCTCAAAAGAAAGAACGATGGAAACGCACCTAAAAAATCTAAAATATTTACAATCTACTTGAAACTAGAAATGGTATGACTATCAAAAAAATGAAAATTAATTCAAAAGAAAATAATCCTTCAATTAATATATCAAATTGTTCAAATTGTACAATTACTTTTAATATAAATAAATAAATAAAAAATTGTTTACTATTCTGTTTATCTTTCAAAATGACGTTTGTTACTTTTTTTGTCCTGGCCGCGTAAGAATTCCTTACGCGCTTAGCAGCCATAGACCTCAAATGTAGTATAAAAAATCAGCTGTGGCCAACCGCCATCACAAAGTACTTGCATAAAATACATTCGCAGTAGCAGCAGAGTAGAAATAACTTGCCCTAATATTTTCTAACAGAGATAACAGAGAAAATATAGATAAAATTTCGAAAAAATTTTTTTTTCGTTTAATCAAAAAAGTCTCAAATAAAAGTTGTTAATTATTGCTTTTGTAGAAACTTTTGTAAAATAAATGTTTTCGAAATATTTTTCTGTTGCTAAATATTCGCAAAAATCTTAAAATCGACATGAGTAAAGTCCCAATTCTAGTCAACTGATTTTTACCAAAAGTTGATCAACTCGTGCCATTGATGGAAGAAGCATGAAGTTTCATAAAAATCCTTTTAGCCGAATTTGCTCTGCACGTGTACACAGACAGACGGACAGGCAGAGAGACGGACAAATAGACCGACAGACATCATGATAAAAATAGTCAAAACGTTATGTAGGGATCTCAATTCGTGGAGATCCATTGAAATCTCGAAATTCCAAAATCGGTATGAACACAATATATGTTGGCGGTAGGTAAAAATTATTATACTGAATTATTTACAGTTTAGTAATATTTTCTGCTATAATATTTGTTCAGTAATATTTGTTACTCAGTTATAGATAAGATGATGACGGTGATTTCATTAAACATATTGGAGACTGTCGAATGTTTGTAAATTTCATGGGCTTTTAAGAGATTTAACAAAAGGCATTTTCCATTGAAGTGCCTAATTGTAGTTCGACGATAGCTTTATGATTTTTAGTTGTGTAATACAAGGTGTCTCAAAAGAAATTTTATATTTAGTGGATCGATTAAAAAAAAAGTAAGCCGTATATAGAAAAAATGTTTATTAATTATTAAAATACACTTTTTGGGGATTTGTTTCTTAAAAATAATATCGTCTAAATATAGACCCTCGTGGTCTCGGCACTAATTTAATCGAACAGTAAAATTACTTATGACGTCTCGGCAGGTGGACTCAGGGATGGCTGCCATTTCGCGACGGATATTTTCTTTCAAATGCGCCAGTGAAGTCGGTTTATTGGCGTAAACTTTAGATTTAAGATAACCCCATAGGAAAAAGTCCATAGGGGTTAAATCTGGACTGCGTGGAGGCCAATTTATGTCACCTCACCTCAATCACCTGATTTACGAAATTAAGCCTCTGACTGGCATCTTGGGGCTTTAATTCTTGCACCAATTGAATTTTGTAGGTGTGCAGCTTTAGGTCTTTGTGCATAATGCGATGTAATGATGATCTATGCACATTTAAAGCACTTGCGCGCTTCCGAATTGAAAGGTTCGGGTCGTCACGAACAGACTGATTAACATTCTCCACGTTTTCTACCGTTCTTGATGACCTAGGTCGCCCGGATTTTGATTTATCTAGCGTTGTACCAGTCTCTTAAAACTTTTTAACCCAATGTCGAATGAGAGGAATGCTTGGCGCATCATTTATGTGGCGAAAACCTCGAATACTGCAGAATTTTCTACGCGCTACAGTCGCAGAATCACCGTTTTTGTAAAACTCTCGCAGGCATAACGCGCGGTCTGCTCCCGAGAAACGCTCCATAGCGACTGAATTCCCAAGAGCCAGGCTACCGATTGACATAAAATTTCTTTTGAGACACCTTGTATTTCGTCTGTTCGGAGATCCTAGTTTTAAATTATCTTCCTATTTGTCCTATGTATGAAAAATTACACGAAGCTTTATCAAATATATAAATGGTTTAAATTTAGGACTTGTTAAAATACCGAATTTTTGGTTTGAAGATAGCAATTTAGTATTTACTGTAACCTTGACATTGGCGAGAGACGTAACTTAAGTCCATGTAATAAACAAATAAGTGAAACATAACAAAATAGTTTATTCAAAAAACCTAACATAACTAGCGTAAAGCATAGGCGGCTGTGTTAAATACCCAGGAACATGCGCTCGCTCATTACATGATACAAAAAGATTAATGATGTACCTACACTTGTATAGGGCCCAGGAAATACGAAGTACAGTCAACGGTCACTTGCAAAAGCCCAGTAAATAATCTGTATGTATTATTTTCAAAGGCAGAATACTGTAGGTCATTTTTAGGGTTTTGTAGGTATGACCAAAAAACCCTTATACCGTCATTTTGTCGTCTGTCTGTCTGTCTGTCTGTCTGTCTGTCTGTCTGTCTGTCTGTCGGTTCGGTAAAAATTGTAGCCAAACGGCTAAACCTAGAGAGTTGAAATTTGGCATGCTTATACAACTCTTTGACCCACACATAGGAAAAATACTAAAACATCTAAAAAACATACCCCCCTAAAAATATAAACAAATATGTGCTCATCGAAAACAAAAATATTTTTTTTAAATTCTGAGTAAGGTTTCAAATGAAAGCCCTTAGTACGTGGATTAACGATCAAATTTTTATTTTTGCAAAATAAATTATTATGATTCGATTTTTGCCAAAAATGTGCAAAAAAAATTTTGTCCCACACCCTGTAGCTCAGATGGTTTAAACTAAAAATCTAAAAAAATTCTAAGTAATGTATATTGGTGTGAACCGAAATAGTACAAATCAGATTATGTTTTTGGAAAATAACGCATTTTTTGTGGTTTTTGGTTCACAAAGTACAAAAGTTATACCAATGTAAGACACTCACATGCATGGCATGCGATGGCTACATGCGTTAAAGCACTCTTAAACTGGCTGGAAAACGAAGGGTTCCGAGTTCGAGTACGGAGTGAATTTTATTTTTTCTGTTTTTTTTTGCATTTTTATTATGTTGAAATTATTTTGTCAAAATTCTAGTTATATTTTGACAAATGTTGTATTTAATTTTTATGAGCGTAAATTTAATAACCAGTCTTATTATATGATTAACAGACGATAAATTATTTTAAAAATATCGTTCATTTTGCCGTGATTACTACAAAGTAAAATTTGTCCTACACACTCAGCATACCGCCTTCACTTATTATATACCTGCGAAACCCTGAAATGTGTGAATATTCACACTTCACATAAATTTTTATTACAATTTACACAAATAACTCAGCCCGAAATGAACGGTACCGTATTTACTAGCGTACAAGGCGACCCTTAAAAACCACAAAATACACCTATAAATCAGGGTCTTATACTCCAGATACAAAAACAGAAATCTTGGTTTCTTGGATGATTATTTAATTATAATATAATTAAATACAAGGATACATTTTGTATTCTTTTTCAATGCACAACAATCACCATTTAAACAATTAATAGTACATGATAAAGACTGTAATAGTATATCTTGAAATTTGTAATTTTTCAAAATAGTGGCCAATCTTGCAAATAATGGTGTTTAAACAGAGTACACTGAAGCAAAATTGAAACATTTTAGTGCTTGTATATTAAGAACCTTTTTAACCATTTTTGTAACTTAGTTTATATGTTTTTCCATTCGTTTTGATGTTCTGCTAACGCTGATCATTAGTTGGTTACCATAGAAACGTTTACAGCTATCTTTTATTCCTTCAGGCTGGTATTCCCAACATATTTCAAACTAAGTTTAGCATTTGAATAAACTTTAATCTTTACAACTTAATTATGTACCGTTTTTCAAAACTCAATAAGTGAAATATCGAATTGAAAGGTGGATTTTTTATTGGATTCAGTAAGTATTGGTATGTATTGGGTTGATGTAAAAGTTCGTCCTATGTTTTTGATAAAAATTGGAGAAACATTTTTTTTACTAAAATATACATTTAATCAATATAGTATGTGCCGTTCTGTTCGATGACATTTCTCCATCTCGCCGGTAGCTGCATAATTCCGCGCTCGTAGTTCTGAGGTTTCTGGCTAAAGAACTGATTCAGGTGATTTTTCCAGTCTTCCAAGGAAGTAAAGTTTTAACCATCTAAGCTGTTTCTAAACGATCTAAATAAATGGTAGTCGGGGGTGCAAGATCGGGAGAGAATGGTGGATGACCCAAAACATTCTAGTCAAACTACAAAAGTTTCTATCGGGTGGTCAAAGCCACGTTTGGTCTAGCATTGTTCTGATAGAACGGAATGCCCTCTATGTTGGCTAATTCAGGCCGCTTCTGGTCGATTGTTCACTTTAATTCACTTAATTGTGAACAGCATTTTCCCTAATGAATGGTAACAGCGTAATGGTTTTCAGGTAACAGCGCATAATAAACGATTCCCTTCCAATCCTACCAAATGCATAGCATAACCTTCTTTGGATGTAAAGTGTCTTTTGCGCTGGTTATAAGGACATCGCCGCACTATGATCTTTTACGCTTAACATTATTATAAACAATTCACTTTTCATCAGCTTTAAAAATGGATCGACTTCGTTGCGCTTCAATAGAGAATCGCAAGCAAAAACTCGGTCTAGCAAATTTTTCTCATGTGGCACCCATACATCGACCTTACTAGCCATTCCAAGTTGGCGTAATTACCTTGAAATTGTTGATGGTTAGTTCCAAGAATTTCTCTGATCTCTCGAGTTGTTCTATGCCGATCACTTTCAATTAGCACCAATATTTCGTCGTCATCTGCCTTAGCCGGTCGCCTAGAACGTGGTGCATCACCTAGATTAAAATTGTTTCTACGAAATTTTCTGAACCACTTACGACACGTGGAATCGTCAACAGCACCCTCATCGTACACAGCACAAGATTTTTTGAATCTGCGAAGCAGTCTTGCCTTTTCTGAAATAAAAAAGCATAATATATCGAAAATACTTCTTATTTTGTCATTTTTGCTGCTTTTTAAAAAATACAACCAAATAATATTTTTTTATCCGATTCACTCACTGAAATGTTTTCTATCAAATGACCTCAAAACACACGTGTGAAGTTAATAACACTTTGGTTTTACATTGCAATGCCATCTAACGCTTAAAATGGGACAAAATTGCATCAACCTGGTACGAGGCTTACCTTTTATGGTTTTACAAACGACCACTAGATGGAAATATTAAATGTGTGACATTTGTTATTGTGAAATCAGTGGCAACTTATAAATTGACCGAGTAATTTGTTGACAGTAAGCGTTCAAAGAAAACAAGTTTGTGAAAAATGGATACTCGTGAAGGTTTTCGTTGGATGATATTTTACGATTTTAGTAAAGGCCTAACTCAACAACAATGCATAGATTCGCTTCGATCAACTTTTGGTAATGAAGAACCATCAGAAAAGACTGTTTACAATTGGTTTGCAGAATTTCGTCGTGGTCGTGCGTCCGTCAGTGATGAATCTCGTGAAGGCCGACCAAAATCGGTTGTGATTCAAAAAAACATTTATGTTGTGCGCAAAATGATTGAAGAAGATCGGCATGTGACCGTGAGATAGAGGCATCCTTTGGCATTCCCGATGGACTCCGCATAATTTGACCGAAGCTCAAAAAAAGGCTCGTGTTGATTGGTGTAAGGAAATGCTAAAAAATTCCACCTAGGCACTGCAAAATTCGTATACAACATCGTTGCAGGTGACGAAACTTGGATTTATTCATATGAACCGGAAACTAAGCAACAGTCCACTATTTAGGTCTTCCAAGTTGAACCGAAACCCACAAAAGTTGTTCGTTTACGAAGCACTTCCAAGAAAATGATGGCTTGTTTCTTCGTTTGTACTGGACATGTCGCAATCATTCCTTTAGAGGATCGGAGAACAGTTAATGCTGAATGATATACAACAATTTGTATGCCAGAAGTCATCGACAAAATCAGGGAAAACAACCGAAAACGTCGCATAATTCTTCATCATGACAATGCAAGCTCCCACACAGCACGCCAAACAATTGATTATTTGAAGGAGAAAAACATCGTATTTATGTCTCATTGTCCGTATTCACCTGATTCATCCCGTAAAGACTTTTTTTTTTTGTTCCCCAATGTCAAACAAAAAATGCTTGAACAACGATTTTCATCACTTCAAGCAACCATGAAGCCTACGAAAACCATGTTTTTGAGATACCAACTTGAAGAGTGGAAAAAATATTTTGAGAATTGGTTTGAACGCATGCAAAAAATCTTGAAGGCGAATATTTTGAAAAGAAACAAAACAGTTTGCTCCAAAAAAAAAAATGTTTCTTAGTTTTTGTAAAAACTTAAAAGGTAGCCCTCGTATTATTTATGCACATAAGAAAGCAGAATACAACTAAACGAGAGCGTCGTAGATAATTTTCGAATTGTTATGTTGTTTTGGTATCTTTAATTGCAAAGTGAAACAAAACATATGTTTCGCCTGATTTATTATTTCGAACAGTAAGCAGGGCTCAAGAGAAAAAAAAATCAAACTTTAACAAATATTTTTCATATTTATGCTTTATAGTTTTATTTTTGTAATAATTTTAATAAAGTGCGATGGTAGATTATGTTCTTTAATTTATTTGAAAAACACGTAACTCAATAACTTATCTCTTTCTTTTTCTATTTTTTTCCTACGTTCCATTTATATTTTTCCTCTTAAACTTTGTTGTACAACTTTTTATATTCCTTTTTCCTCAACAATAAATGTCACTTTTCCCAGTTTTCTTTTGATTGATGGCAAAAATATTCTTATATATAGTCTGGTTATCTTAAAAAATGCAATTTTGATGCAAACATAAATGACTACAAAAAATCAGTTCATAAAAAGTTTAATTTTGAAAGATTTTATTAAATATTCTGCTGATATGAAAATGATAATGATATTATTGTACCAATATGATATACAGGGTGTTTTTGGAAACCGTTTAAGCACTGCTAACTTCTTTATTATAAAAGGTACGAAGTAGATTATATTTGGAAAGATGAAGTATTTTACTCTACGAACAAAAATATTCAATTGAAAAAACTATTGAACATCAAATAAACAGGTTTTATTATAGCACTATGAGGATAAACCCAGTAATAAAATAGTTATTATGACTTGATTAGAAAAGTAATATCCAAGTAAAACAATTATAATTCCAATATTTCATAGCCACCTATTAACATTGAGATGAAATAAATGTTAAAAATCAATTATTAATAACTCATTATACTACACTAGGGCTGCCATACGTCCCGGTACACCGGGACATGTCCCGGTTTTGCGGTTTGTGTCCCAGTGTCCCGGTCCAAGAGTCATTTGTCCCGGTCGATTTAAAATTTATGCATATTAAAAAATTATTTTTCGATAATTTTGTACATATACATATATACATACTATATATAAAACATATAACAGATTCGAGGTCCGAAATGTTCCGGAGTAATGCCGAGTACCAGTCAGCTAGTCACTAGCTGACTGGTACTGACAGATGAGCGCAATTCGCTTTCTATTGACACCGTGAAAAGAATAATTCAATGTGTTTTAAATTATAAAATGTCATGCATTGAATTCTATAATTATATAAAAGGGGAAAAAGAACTGCTCCAAAAAACGAAAACATCGGAGAAGTATGATTGGGCAAAGAAGAGCGATGATAAAGAAGCCACCGAAGTCGGGGAAGGGGGAGAGTAAAGGCAAGAGAAGAATGAAATGTAAGGTTCTATTTGGTTTTATTAAATTGAAACGCCCATTAATTTATATTATATTATTTTAGATTTGATAAAGACGCATCCACAAAAAAAACATCAAATTTTTCCAGTCGAACTGAGTGTTCCAAAATTATTCACCATTGATCCCAACGTTTTGCTATTGGAATACCTATTATCAATCTCTACTTTAATTATTTTTTTTTGTCTTTAAATTTTTTTATTGTTTTTTTAAATATTGTGCAATTTTTTATAATAAAGGTATTATTGTGGATAAAAGTTTTTTTAAAGTTTTTGGGGGGGGGGGTGTCCCGGTCGGTAGTCCAACAATTATGGCAGCCCTATACTACACAGTACTAAATACATAAAAAAATTACTCAAATTTGATTTTTTGGGTTTTGTAGGTATAACCACCCAAAAACCCTTACAACGTCACTCATATGTCTGTCTATCTGTATAATAATAATAATAATAATAATAATAATAATAGTTTGTATTCATGTTATTATTAAAAAATACATTTTTTTACACATGTCAAAATTTTCTAATTACATATTAGAAGTACATATATATATAAATAAATAAATCACATTATTTTGAGGTCACATTGGAAATACTCCTTTAAACTCTAGAATACTTGTTTTTTTAGAAATGTCTTAGTGACTTTTTCAAAGGTGTTACAGGGCAAACATTTCACATAGTCGAGCAATGCGTTATGTAGTCCAATGGCATGATAATTTATTGCATGCCTGGATGATGTTAGCCTAACATATTCAGGTCGAAAGAGTTTATTTCCTCTGGTATTGTATGTATGTACGGTAGAAATTGTATCCAAACGGCTTAACATAGAAAGTTGAAATTGGCATGCTTACAACTCTTTGACACACGTATAGGAAAAATACCGAGAGCTCAAAAAAGCACATCCCGAGATAAATATAAACAATTATGTATTAAATAAAAAAAAAAATATATGGTTTTTTAAATTTTGAGTGGCGTACCATATGAAACTTCTTAATGCGTGGATTAACAAGCAAATTGTAATTTTTGAAATATCTAATATTTTTTAAAGAGATTTTTGCCAAAAATATGTCAAAAAGCTTTTGTCCCCCACCCTATCTGTTAGCGGGGTAGATCTAAATATCTGAAAAAATCTCCATAATAAACATTGACGGGAACTGGAATATCTATAAGACTAACGTTAGTCTTATAGATACGCAGCTCATACGTTAACACATATGGTTAACATAATACATACGTTATTTAGTAGAAATTTATTCCATAGAATAGTGTTTTACCTCGAATTTAATGGGCTTTTTGTGACGCAACGGCCATTTTTGAACAGCCTGTATAATACTGATTAACATGCACTGTTTTTTTGGTAAAAAATATGGTATTTTTATCTTTCAGTGCTTTTTCAAAAGTATCTAGTATCTGTATCTGTATCTAGATATTTTTTATAATTCTGTATCTGTATCTGCATCTAGATACAGTTTTTCTTAGGTATCTGTATCTGTATCTAGACATTTTCTTGGAGAAGGCAATGCGGGGCGGAGCAAAAAAAAGGTCGTCAGTTCCGAAATATAAGTGAAGAGCAAACAAGAAAAAGGTCCTCACCTCCCAAATATAAGTAAAGAGCAAAAAAAAGGTCTTCACCTCCTAAATATAAGTACAGAGCAAAATTCGGCCCTGGGGACACCAAATCAAAATGCGGGACGAATGGTCACCCTAATCTATTACAACACTGTCCTTTATATCAATTTACTTGGAACCTAACCCTATACCCCACTATAAGTTAGGTTCATTTTACGCCGGCTTTTTTAGAAACGAAACTGCGACGTATATCGAAATTGACTTGTATACAAATAAGTTGGTTGTTTCCTCATTTATTTGTAATTGAACAGACTTCTTTAAAAAACTGAATTGTAGTATATGTTTATTACTATTATCTAGCAGCATGATGTATGGCGTCGTAGTTAAGAATAGTTTATTATTGTTATTATATTTATTTATATAATTTATTTATAATAATATATTAAACAGTCCAGTTATGTGTTGGAAAATAGTTTGGCACCTATTAGTCAGGTCGTGTACTTTGTATTCCTGTTTTTTGCAGTGACATTAAAATTCAAAAATACATTAAAAATAATAGCCAAAGCTTGAACAATCGACAGGCCCGTAAAATGTACTACATATTTATGTGTGTTGTTCCGATAACCTACATACAAACTTTTACTATCATGACAGCAAATCAAAGCCAATTTTGGCAGTAAAAAATAATATTTTAATATATATTCTTCCCATTAACCCATTTTATGAATATATGAAAAAATGTAGGGCATTAAAAACACAAATATTAAGGCAACATGTCTATTTACGCAGGCAACGTATATTTTATCGGTCATTTCATTTGTGGGATGAATAGGTTGTAAATAAAATAATAATAATAATAATAATTTATTAGTGTTATGTACATTATGAAAAAATGTTTACACAAGTCAAAATTGATATCTCAAAAACATGGTTTTCGAATGCTTCAGAAGCTTTTTGAAGTGAATAAAATCGCTGTCCAAGCATTTATTGTTAGACATTGGGGAACAAAAAAAAAAGTCGCAAATCAGGTGAATACGGGCAATGAGACATTAATTCCATGTTTTTCTCCTTCAAATAATCAATTATTTGACGTGCTGTGTGGGAGCTTACATTATCATGATGGAGAATGATGCTAATTTTTTGTTTTTTTTTTCCTGATTTTGTCGACTTCTGACAAACAAATTATTGTATAGCTTTCAGCATTAACTGTTATCAAATCCTCTAAAGGAATGGTTGCGACATGTCCAGTACAACCGAAGAAACAAGCGATCATTTTCTTGGAAGTGCTTCGTGAACGAACAACTTTTGTGGGTTTCGGTTCATCTCGGAAGACCCAAATAGTGGATTGTTGCTTAGGTTCCGGTTCATATGAATAAATCAAAGTTTCGTCACCAGTAACGATTTTGTATATGGATTTCGCAGTGCCTAGGTTGAATTTTTTTTTATGGCAGACTGCAATACATTCGATTTTGCATGAACATTTAGCTGTGGAAAAGATCTGTTCTCACTAAATTCCGCATAATTTGACCGAAGCCAAAAAAGGCTCGTGTTGATTGGTGCAAGGGAATGCCTAAATTCAACCTAGACACTGCAAAATCTGTACACAACATCATTACAGGTGACGAAACATGGATTTATTCATATTAATCGGAAACTAAGCAACAGTCCACTATTTAGGTCTTCCAAGTTGCACCGAAACCCACAAAAGTTGTTCGTTTACGAAGCACTTCCAAGAAAATGATCGCTTGTTTATTCGGTTGTACTGGACATGTCGCAACCATTCTGTAAACGCATACAAAAGTGTATAAATCTTAAAGGCGAATATTTTGAAAAGCAATTAAATAGTTTGTTCCAAAAATAATTTTTTCTTTCTTAGTTTTCTACTTACACTTTGCTTATGGATTCCGACTCACCATTTTATTATATCAATTTTAATTTTATCCAAAAATACAACAGAAATTATTCAACAACCTAGAACATTATTTTTTAATATACATTTTTTTTATTGTACTAAAAATTTAATTCAGTTCCCCATAATATGACGAAACTTTTCTAGTTAGTTGTACTCAAACTTTTATTATGTGTAATATGTCAAATCATATTTATATTTTCCCGTTTCTAATTTACTTCCTTCCAAAATAGAGTCACAAAAGAGTTTTAAAATTTATTTCTAACTAAAATATTCATTAGATAACTTTTAAACGAAAATAACTTTTAAAATAAAATGAATTTATATTTTAAAGTTTAAAAAAATGGAATTAAATTTGCAATTCTAAAAGATTAATTAAAACTACAAGAGAAAAGAACCAAAAAATAATAAAAGCATGATAAAATTTATTTTGTGATTCTTTTTTAAGTTAAATTCTGACATAGTTTAATACTTTCCAAAAGTGTGACCACATTTAATTTGCAAGCCACATTTAAGGATGCAAGCATATTGACAATAGGGTCATTCCATCTCAAATCACCAAAAAGACACCTATGGCTCCCACTCGACCCTCTCCAAATGCCATGAAATTTTGTAGTAAGATAGCCCTAGACCCCAAATGACACTTTGCAAAATATTAGAGCTCAATCTGCTTTGGTTCTTAAATAACAGGTCCATATTCAATAGGCTCTCGTCCCGTTCATGCGTAAATACCGCAAAACTTACCAACTTTGATCCTTTGTTAAATCACTTCTATTGCCTGTAGAAGTGTGAAATTTGACATACCAGGACAACTTTTGGTGTAGAATAACGTAGTGTAATCAAAAAAGCAGTATGGGTGGCTATTCAGCTATCCACCCATGCTAAAATCACTGCCGAATTTTGTCGCGAGAAATTTGGACCCCAATTTGGAGACCACTTACTCATCAGCAAGAGGTCTAAACGCCATGATCTTTTGCAACGATGTATAACAAGCACAATATTATGCAGTGATGCAATAGCAACTCTGTTGTATCCATATGTCCAGAGGTGGCCCACTTGAAAGTTGACCAAAAAAATTTTTTGTGCAAAACTAGCCAACTTTCAAGGCAAAATATCTCAATATGCGTCATTCTCAATTTGGTTTTGAATGACACCATTGGATAGAGCAGATTTTTCTGTACAAGAGTAACTTTTTTTTAGGTTGGGATCTGAATCCCTAGTTCAGCCAGAGGACTCTGAAAATGACATACCTTGGTGCGATATCGAAAAAATCAAATTATGATTCTCCATATCTTCTTTGTGCACTGATCATGATTGCCAGCAAATTGATATCCAAACTGATTGGAAAAATTTTAAGCTTCATTGGGTAGAACATTTTTGGGTGCGATTCAGAATTATTATTTAAAAAATCAGTGCTATTTTAGGTTCCTGTTCTATATTTATCTTTACATCTTTGTAGTATCGTGTCAGCAGGTCAAACGTTGCTGTTTACTTATTTGTGTATTTACTTGCAATAAATACACACATAAATAAAAAGCAATATTAATATTAATGTATTACAGGTCTCACTTGAAATTACTGTATTCAGTTAGTTAAATAATTTGATTTAAATTCGATTACGGATACGTCATGGATCAGGATTCCATTAGTTTATTGTAGTGCTGGGAACCGAAACCGGTTTTTCGGGTACCCGGTTCCGGTTTTCAGGTAAAACCGGGTTCGTAATTTTCGCGTTACCCGGATAACCGATTCCGATTACCCGGTTCCGATTACCTGGTTCGAAATACTCTGTTCCGGATACCTGGTTCCGATTACCGGGTTCCGATTACCCGGTTCCGATTACCCGGTTCCAAATACCCGGTTCCAAATTCCCGATTCTGGATACCCGGTATCAAATACCCGGTTTCGAATACCCGGTTCTAGATACGCGATTCCGAGTTCCTAGATTGGATACTCGGTTCTGGGTTCGGGAAAATACCCCAGGAATTCGAATGAATACAAATTCCCGATGTTGATTTAAGTAAAATGTAAACATAAATATATTAAAATTAATGCTGGGAATCGAAACCATAAAATAAAATCAGACAGAAAATAGTGCGAACTTCCTAAATTCTTAGCCATAGTCATAGGCGAGATAATTTTAGTGCTGGGAAACGAAACCGGTTTTTCGGGTACCCGGTTTCGGTTTTCGGGTAAAACCGGGTTTGTAATTTTCGCGTTACCCGGATACCCAGTTCCGATTACCCAGTTCCGGATACCCGGTTCCGATTACCCGGTTCCGATTACCCGGTTCCGAAACCGGGTAAACCCGAAACCGTTTTTTTTTAATCGGTTCCGGTTCCGTCAAGATCGATTTCTGACAGCACTAGTTTATTGCCATGTGCTATTGCTAGCCATGGCGTGGTTCTTCTGAATGTCACTTGACAACCTATACCCACTCCCATTGGTAGTGGCTCAGCCACCATGGACCAAAGCAAGGATTACACTAATAATGGATAAATTTGCCTTCTGCAAATTGCCATGCTCTGAATTTGACAGCCTGCAATAGTCTACAATATAAGTACACCTCGCATATAAAAGTGTCATTTTCAGAGTCCTGTGGCTGAACTAGGAATTCAGATCCCAATCTAAATAAAAGTTATTATTGTACAGAAAAATCTGCTCTATCCAATGGTGTCATTCAAAACCAAATTGGGAATGACGCATATTGCGATATTTTGACTTGAAAGTTGGCTAGTTTTGCAAAAAAAATGTTTTTGGCCAACTTTCAAGTGGACCATCTCTGGACATATGAATACAACTGAGTTGCTATTGCAGCACTGCATAGTATTGTGCTTGTTATACATCGTTGCAAAAAATCATGGCGTTTAGACCTTTTGGTAATGAGTAACTGGTCTCCAAATTGGGGTCCAAATTTCTCGCGACACAATTTGGCAGTGATTTTAGCATGGATTTGTAGCTGAATGGCTACCCAAACTACTTTTTTGATTACACTACTGTATTCCGCACCAAAATTTGTCCAGGTATGCCAAATTTCACACCTCTCTGGGCACTAGACGTGATTTTATAAAGGGTCAAAGTTGGCTCTTTTTACGATATGTACGCATTAACGGGATGAGAGCCCATTGAACATGGACCTATTATTTAAGAACCAAAGCAGATTGAGCTCTAATATTTTGCACAATTTCATTTGGGGTCTAGGGCTACTTTATTACAAAATTTCATTAGATTTAGAAAGGGTCGAGTGGGAGACCTTTGGTGAATTCACATGGAATGACCCAATACTGGTCTGTCGCGGAAACTAACCTTTACTTTTCTCAGATGAGCAGGTCTGAAATTCGAGACGGAAGGAATTGTGCTTACGTGCCAGGATGGCGTCATGAATACATAAGTTTATCGCCACATGATAACTAAGACTGCGATGTCCAGTGTTGCCACCTGACTAGGGATGGGAACGATATATCGATATTTCGAAAATATCGATACTCACGTCAAATATATCGATATTTTTATATCGATATTTTAAACGCGATATATCGCGCTAAATATCGATATTCGCACAAAATATCGTATTCTTGTATATTTTTTACATTTAAATATATGCTGTTCACTTTTGTAAAAACAAACTATGGGCTATTCCAAACGTTTAGGCGAAACGTTTAGATTTTGAAATCTAGTAATTTTTATCTATTAATTCGGACTTTTGGTCATTTTGTTTAAGCTTTGTAAATCATACTCACATTGCAAATTCTAGATTAAATTGATTGTCATTATAAATTGTCATTTTCATTGCATTTAATTTTTTTTCATAATAAAAATTTCCCATTTATTTATTTTTTTGTTTTCAAAATATGGAAAAATGTATTAAAATATTTGATGTATGTCATTCGTTTCCATGGTTTCACTGTTTTAATTTTATATTTTCACATACCAAACCTGAAATATGAAATAAACCAAGCAAGGTTCCTTGTCGTGACAACCTAAAATAATTAAATTTCCATTTAGTTCCGCCTAATCGTTTGGAATAGCTTATAACGAGAAATTTTGTTTTCAATAATTTGCACCTTTGAAATTGTATGTCATGTTGGTATTAAAAAATTATAAAAAATGTCAATTTCTGAATAATGATCATAACCAACAAACAAACCGAAGTCGGTTTTACAGCGTAAGGAATGTTTTTAATTGACATTTACTCCGTAATACACTATAAAATTAACTCAAAGATCTGGTTTGTCCTTACAAAAGTGAACAGCATATATATATATATATATATATATATATATATATATATATATATTTAATTATGAGAGCAGTTAACTACAAAAATATTAGAAAGTTGGTTGGTAGCTGGGTGAGTACTAACTGTAAAGTGATTGTCTGTCAAGTGGTGGCTTCTTTTCCCGCTAAGCCAACTAAAACTGTAATTTATATATCTTACATGTTCCGTTTTAGTTATTTCGATATATCGAAAATATCGATATTTTTACTTCGATATATATCGAATATCGATATCACACTTACGATATATCGAATCGCGCATATATCGATATTCAAAAATAAATTCCCATCCCTACACCTGACAGGGAATTTCCCTTTTTCAGGGAATTTCCCTTTTTCAGGGAATTTTTGATGTCTAGAGGGAAAAGGGAAAATTCGACAAAAAAAAGGGTATTTTCCACATCTGATAGATTGCTTTTTTTATTTATAATTAATTCCTTATAGCAGAATCGGCAGAATGTCCACTATGGATTAGAAGAAGGAAACTCGATACATACATGTTGAAAAGAAATTTTCTTCCTATATGCGATATATTAAATAAGCTGGATGAATTATCCCATATCTGCGAAACAAATAGGTATTGGGCAAAGAAACCTACACCTGCTCTGGTTGAGACCAGTAATCGGTCCAAATGCAAAAGAATCTTATTATGAGTATAATTAAACCAGTATGCTTCTTGTATCCGTTCCACTTTATTGACAAACATGAATTTGCACATCATCTGAAGGAAAAACCTACGTCGGAATACAAAATATACACAGATGAATCGAAGAATGAAACAAGTGTAGGCTGCGCATTCTAAGATCCGCAGTCAGATCATTCAGCTTTGTTTAAACTTCCAAACCAAACCTCCATTTTTACAGCCGAGGTGATAGCCATACAGAAAGCGTGGAGTTCTGCCGTGAAATACAACAAAAAGACATATCTATCATATCTGACTCTCAAAGTGCTATTAAAGGGATACATATGCCTATGGATAAGAATAACAAATTTCTCTATGACATACTCCAAATTGTATACGAACTTGCGGGAAAACAACAAATCATATTCCATTGGACAAAAGGACATAGTGGTACTCTAGGAAATGAAACAGCAGATAAATTAGCGAAAGAAGCCACCAGCAAGGGTACTCCACTGGATATATCTCTCCCCCCAAACGATATAAAAACAATTCTCAAAAAAAGAACAGAAAACATGTGGCAAAGAGAATACACTGCAATGAGTTTGACTGTAGGAAAAAGATATGCCGAGATCCTGCGGGTGATAAGAAAACCTTGGTTTTTTGATTACAACTGGAAAAGAGGTGAGATAATTAAAATCGTACAACTAAGAAATAATCATGGGTGTTACCCAGCACACCTATACAAGATGGGCATAATTCAGTCGCAAGTATGCGACTGTGACTATGAGTCTGATGCAACTATGGAACACATCATATTTGACTGCCTACACTTCACGGACGAAAGACGCGACTACATACATGAATTATCAATAAATAGAATTAACGTTCCTACAACAATGACGGAGTTATGCAGAAACGAAAAAATTTACAAATACGTAATAAAATTTCTCAACAACATAAAGCTAGACATTTAAAACTGTTCTTAGAATTAACTGTACATCTCTACTGTCTTCCCTTCCGATGGTCTGATTCCAGTTTGTATAAATCCTGCAGAGACGGACCCTGCAGGATTGTAATGAACTTTACTCCTTATCCCGCTGCAAAGAACCTTGGATTTGCTGCCAAAAATGGCAATCTTGGTGCCATTGTGAATGCGCGGGTATAGTCAAGAGAAAGAAGCAATGTACATTTTCAAATAAGGGACAAATGATGCGTCAAAGTTAAGTATGCCATCATATGCACATTTCCCCTACTTTGAAAAAGTTGAAAAAGTAAGCCCGTATATCATAATTTTCCGAGCGCCATACGTACTATACTGTGCTTTTTATGCAATCATAAATACAATCACACGCATTATACTAAATTCCATTTCTACATTTATTCATTTCTAGGTAAATATAAAGTAGAATATGTTGTGTGCAGCATATGCAACTATTTTGTTCTAGTTAAGTAAAATTAAGTAGACGCCATTTATTAACTTTAATTAAATTTACGAAGCTAATTAAATGAAAATATTTCTCTATAGTATTTCATAAAATCTTTAATGTACATAGCGAATACCTATCCGACTAAACAAGATTTATAACAGGCGTAGCGCTCAGATATGCCTGCTTTAATTTAGAGCAACCCTCTGTTAGAGTTTTGCAATTTAGGGCATAAATGAGACACATAACACTAAAACCACAGGGGCATATGTGTACAAAATAACATTTAAATATTGTGACGTATACGGTGCTGAAAAGAAAGATGCTGACTGGTCAAGCTCTGGTAAAAGTGTAAACTAAAACGAGGGTTACCTTTTATGTTTTTACAAACGACCACTAGATGGAAATATTAAATGTGTCATTAATATATTCGTAAAAATTTACATTTGTTATTGTGAAATCAGTGGCAACTTATAAATTGACCGAGTAGGTGTTGACAGTAAGCGTTCAAAGAAAACAAGTTTGTGAAAAATGGATATTACTCCTGAAGGTTTTCGTTGGATGAATTTTTACGATTTTTGTAAAGACCTAACTCAACAACAATGCATATATTCGCTTCATTCAATGAAGCATCATCAGAAAATACTGTTTACAATTGGTTTGCAGAATTTCGTCGTGGTTGTGCGTCCGTCAGTGATGCATCCGTGAAGGTCGACCAAAATCGGTTGTGATTCAAAAAAACATAGATGCTGTGCGCAAAATGATTCAAAGAGATCGGCATGTGACTTACTGAGAGATAGAGGCATCCTTTGGCATATCGCAGACTGCAATATATTCGATTTTGCATGAACTTCTAGCTGTTAAAAATCTATTTCCGAAGGATTCCGCATAATTTGACCGAAGCTCAAAAAAAGGCTCGTGTTGATTGTTGTAAGGGAATGCTAAAAAAATTCAATATAGGCACTGCAAAATCCGTATACAACATCGTTGCAGGTGACGAAACTTGGATTGATTCATATGAACCGGAAACTAAGCAACAATCCACTGTTTGAGTCTTGCGAGATGATCGGAAACCCACCAAAGTTTTTCGTTCACGAAGCACTTCCAAGGAAATTATCGCTTGTTTCTTCGGTTGTACTGGACTTGTCGCAACCATTCCTTTAGAGCAGCGTTTCCCAAAGTGTCTTCCACGGAACCCCAGAGTTCCGCGATAAAATTCAGAGGTTCCGCGGGACATGGTGCTATTTATATCACTCTTGTTTCATAAAAATGGATATTAAAAAAAAGGATTTAAGATTTAGTTAAAAATTTGTTGAAGAAAAATAAATATAATACAGATACACAGAAAAAAAAACTTTCTGGTCTGATATATATGACCAATATCTATAGACTCACTTATCAAAAAGGGCTATTTGGTTTTTGTTACCGTTTGCAACTACGTACATGTGTGAATCTGGATTTTTAAAATACGCTGATACTAAATTAAAATATCGCTGAAACTAAATGCTGCACACGATTATCCAATATTTTACCAAATTTTGGAAGGATATTCGGATTCAAAAAGCAAAAGAATGAGTTCATTTTATATGCAAAATATGAATTCATGATTTTTTCTTTAAATTTTATTGTTCTAGTTTTTAGGAAGGCAATGAAAATGACTAGGTACTAATTTATAAACTCCTACTTTTCTATCGTATTTATAAAAGGAAAAAGTTTGCAGTAATGTAATATATTTTTTCTTGTATTTAAAGTTGTATAAAAAAAAAAAAAATCCAATTAAAAGGTTCCGTAATTTTTTAAACAGCGCATTGGGGTTCCGCGACAAAATAAGTTTGGGAACCACTGCTTTAGAGGATCGGAGAACAGTTAATGCTGAATGGTATACAACAATTTGTTTCCGTAATCTTACTTTTTACATGGTTTGAAAAAGTTGGAGAAACACTGGGCGAAGTGTATCAAGCTAAAAGGAGACTATGTTGAGAAATGAAAATGAATCAATCAAATATAATGTGTTGTTCTATTGTTTTGTAAAGACTTATTGACCTACTGCTATAGTTAGGTCCAACGTCGGTCGAACAGTATTAACTTTTAGTCAAGTAGCAACTGAAGTTTTCAATAATCAATTTAAAACTTTTGAAAAATCTTATCTTATAAAATCTTTATATTTTAAGTTTTTAAGCCGAAGGATTCCTAGTAGCTATTTCTTAAAAACCATATAGTTTTTAGTCGGCGGGATAAGAACTGACATGTGACATATCAAATTTCATCCTAAAAGAAACTTGAGTTAACTCTCTTGAGTTATTTTTTCCTCTATTTGGGTTCTGCATGGTTTGAAACGTGAAGGAAATGCACAATTTTTTAGGGATCCATATTAAATTACCCTTGGTATTACCGACTTTACAAAATAATAAGAATGTTTGAATATCTGAAAAAAAAAGATTTTATAAAAAATACGTTTCAACTTTATTTTATTGATTTAAATCATGAAATACATGTAATTATTAATTTTATTATGTAATTTTTCAGGGCTTATTTTCCATGTCACTGAATAGACTTTGTCGAAAGTGTTGTACAAGGGGAGTATAAGTCAGTGACTTCGAAATGAAAGATTCTTTTTCCCAAAATGCGGCTAATTTTTTCTTCTCGATATATTTTGCCCAACTATATTCTAACTTCTTTAAGCCTTCCAAAAAGTATGATATCTTGAACTCTGCAAAATAGACGTGTGTTTCTACGATGATCTTCTCGTTCAATGCCAATCATTTTCCAGCGAGCTATTTCTTAATGTTTGGAAAGAGAAAGACGTCGCAAAGTTGCAAATCTGCAGAATAGGATGGATGAGGGAGTAGTTCGTAGCACGATTTGTCCAATCCAGCCGATGATATTGCTGACGAATGAGTTGGTGCATTGTGAGCAGATGGGGCACATATCTTACCGATAGCTTTGTTTGAAACTGATAGCTTTGGAGCATGAAAACATGCCCAAATATTCGTGCAGGATATGAAACACACATTCGTCTGAGATATTTACCATCTTGGCTATCTCGCGTATCTTCAATCGGCGATCGTCAAACACAAAATAATGATTTTTACTGACCATCTCTTCAGGTGTGACCTCATTCGGACGTCCTGGGTGCTTAACATCATTCGTACTCGTACAGCCACAACGAAATTCAATGAACCACTTGTGAATCATTCCACACGAAGGGGCAGAGTTCCCACTATATTTTTAGCTTTGTTTCAGTTTCCTTAATGGACTATTTCACGCAAAGTAGTGCTTTATGAACACTTGGCTTTTTTTTTCCTATTTTAGTAAATAAACAAAAACTTACCCGCTTCTGAACTCTTTTAAAAACACTACTTCACAGATCTACTTCAACTTATTGTATATATTTACAAAGGACGGCAAATGTCAAAAATTATATAGAACTTGCAGTCAGAGCGCCATCTCTTATCTGACTTTAAATATGTTAGTAGAATGAAGATATAATTTCCGCATCGTACGCAAATATGCGTCGATTGGTTTGCAAGATGGTTTAATGATTAAAATGTAGTACTTATGAACAGAGTTGTTGAGAGAAGTGCAGAAAGGGTAAAATTACCTGGGCCTGTGGTTTTCTGCCAATCTAATGTTCTTACGTTTATCTTGTGGACTTAGAAAGAATCTTTTCCCAGAGCCCAGCATTGGCTCTCGATGTCCCTGCTTATGAGTCATAATTATCTATCAGTGACAACAGAATAAATTATCACAGTAAAAAGGTAAAAATATATAAAAATATAATGAATAAAATTAATAGTAAGAATTATGATTATTTGGGGTTTGTCAGATCTGGACAAGTGACCACTAGTCACAAACTTCTGTAACCATTTGGCCACGTCATACTAGAGACTACTGAAGTTAAATACATACGGCTGCATCCCAAACCCTTGCAATATACAGTCGTGGTATTAAGCCAAATCTAGAGCACGAACAACACGGAGCGACCCGAGTAATACTGATCTCTGTATCCTGCAAATTAGAAAGGTAGCAGACGATTTGCAGGCAGGACTGGTTTCAATTTCCCTTCTGAAGGAAGCAGGCGCACACACAAGAGGGATATACACGATAACTCGAGAACGGTTCATTTTAGAGAGTTCGTTCTGGCACAAAAATTCTCCTATTAAATAGAAGAACCTTATTGTTTTTTATAAAGATCCGAAACCGTAAAACAGAAGTTATAAAACATTAAAATTAAAAAATAATCGTTACTAGTAAATCAAGCCTTGAACAAAAATATGTATAGAACATAATTTGATGTATTTTGGAAGATTTACCTAAATCATTTTTTGTAATAACTTCCATTTTTTTTTTATCCATAAGTTTTGAGGTATTGTTTTCGAGGTTTTCGGTTTTTATGGTCGAGAAAGTCTAGCAGAGATCTCCCATCGCCACTAGTTCATTAAAAAAATTGAATTATGATCAAAATTAAACTAATATATAAGCCTAAGTCTCTCCGTAAACAACAATATAAAATTTTTATTATTTTTCGGATATTCTTTTGAAATGGACCCTTCCCCAGACACATTATCTTTGAGCGCGCCTGGAAAGAGGCCTTAATGCAAAACACTGACATTAAGGACGACGAGCTAGACCAGTGTTTCTCAACTGGTGGTCCGCGGACCACTGGTGGTCCTCAGCAAAATTTTAGTGGTCCGCGAAAGTCTTATAAATTATTATTTTTGAGACTTTTGTTAATTTTTTTATAACCATTTGTCCATTTTCAGTAAATTTTGATTATTTTTCAGTGACTTTTTATTACTGAGATATTATATAGATGTAACGAGCATTTAAAATAAATTTGTTTAATTTACATTTATTTATTTTTTACATTTACATTTATTTTACATTTATTACATTTATTTGTTGTGGTCAGCGGTAGAAAATTAAATATTTTACTGGTCCGTGGTACGTTTTCGGTTGAGAAACACTGAGCTAGAGTTTAAAACCTGGACGCAGCTTTCTATCCCCGGTGAAAATATCCATGTATTTGATTCTTTATTTCCTCCTCTTTGAAACTGTATTTTTCTCAGCTGGACAAAATAAAAGAAAAAATTAATATAATATGTTGCCCTAAATATGGAGCAATAGTAGGTAGTCGTGATTTACAAGATACCGTGGAATGCTGGTAAGAAGTTGACGAAACATAATAAGGGATGAAAATTCATCCCTTATCACGTTTCGCAGGATCCCGCGTTTCTGATGTCGTCATGTTACTTTGCTAACAAAATTGGGATTTTTATTTTCCCTATAAAATCTATTATTTTTATGGCGAGATTTTGCATAACGCGAAGTTAATCCAGAACGCATTGATCGCATAATAGGATAACTTACTGTATAACACTTTTCGAAATATAAACCAAACTCACTGTAAATCTGTGTCGTGGAGAAATATCTTTATTATTTTTATTGGAGCCCTATAAAAGCAGTGCGCTGTAAATTTTAAATGATTATTAAATTCTAGTTGGAAAGCTCTGCAAAAAAGCAGTCATTACATTATTTTTCCCGTAGCTTACAACCTCTTTACATCATTCAGCATAATTTTATCATTTTTTTATGTTCTACTAACTCTAAAACAGTAATAAAGGGTATGCAAAAAGAAAAAAATGTTATAAAATACTTAGCACTAGTTATAAAATGAAATACAAATTAAAAATTGTTACAGTTTATTTTATTAAAATTTAATCTTTTGAAAAACGTTTATAATTCTGACGGAAAATTGAATTTCTAACACAATCGGCCCAATTCTGTAAGCAAGTTACTACGAAAAAGTTACAATAAAAGTTGCTAAATACAAGTTCAGTAACTATTTTAGTAACTTTCACGAAATTCGTATTCTGTAAGAGAAAAGTTGCTATGAAATTAGTAACTAGTTGCTAAGAAAGTTATTATGGATAACAACTAACAGAAAGCAGTTGCTACACTTAGTAACTTCAAAATAACTTGTTAAAATCATGTAAAATTTCTCTGTTTAATAATGAATTATTTCAAGCATTTTACAATGAAGGGCAACATAGAGACAATAATTATAGAAGGATTTTTATTTTATTTTCTGTATAGCACAAAATTCTTCGAGTTCTTTATTTCAATTTCTATTTTTTTTTTTTTGTTTATTTACATTTGTTTTATAATAGTATATCAGTACAATATTTTTTAAATGTATTAACTACGACTGTCAATAGAAGCCGCGCGCACAAGGGGGTGGTCGACGAGTTCAGACGCCCTCCCCCAAGGATTTGAAAAATCAAATACTTATTAAATAAAAACTAAGCGATTGCAAATAAAAATCACTTTTTTTATTACTCAAAATTAAATTATAATCAAAATTAAATAAATATATAAACCCAGTCCTCTCCATAAAAACACAACAATACATTTGTATTATATTACAGATATTTTTTCGAAATGGACCCTTCCCAGATCAATGTTTTATGTGCGCGCCTGTTCAATGGCTATCCGAACTTCTTTAACTGTATTTCACCCAATTCATTTAAATTTGGACTATAACTTGCACCACCACATAGAAAACAGTAGCCACATAGCACATCACCACAGCACCACCACTCGTTCCTGTCAATTATTTTTTAAACACTCGTATCACCGACCATGACCGGGTTATTTTCCAGGAAATTCAACAGAATTTCCATCTGTTTGCAATTCTTTTTCTGATTTTGTTTATAAAACATTTTTCGTTTAACCTCAGATACTCACAACATAGCTGTCAAACTCAATTAAAAACGAATACCTCGCCTGCGCAAAACGTAATCTGCTTCTAGCTTCACGGTTCTTTGTAGCAACGTTACTAAATATAACTTGTTATAAGAACGTTGCTTGTGTTTATGCTTGGAGAATACCAATTGTTTGGCGATTGATAAGAAAGTTACTATAAAAGTTATTTCGTAGCAACGTTACTCAGTAGCAACTAACCTAGTAACTTTTTACAGAATCGGGCCGAATAACACAATAACAAAAAATAGATTTTTCTTAAATAAAAGTTTATGTTCACATTGTGATATGAATGTCAGGATTCCACAATGAAAGAGCAAGCAACAATAGAGAAAAATAAGTGCAACAGAAGGGCAAGAGCGTCAAAATAAATGCATTAAATAATACACTTGTTAATTCCACTAAATAGTTTAGTAACAACAGCTTAACATGTTTCAATCTTTCTGTCTCTATAACTATTCTTCTTCTGCGGTTTCAATCCAAGGATTAGTTGGCAGCAGCTCTCGTCGGATCTTGACGAGTAGAGACTCGTCAAGATCCTGGGACAGTCTTTTTAGTTGGACGTAGGAGAGGAGGCCTAACTCCTCCATCAGCTGTACAATGTAGTCCAGTCTAGGTCTACCCCTAGAGTTTGTCCCAACTACTGTGTGTCGATAATATATCTGATCCAACAGTTGCTTTTTACTTAGAGTATTCATCAGACTTTTGAAGTAAAATTTCAAGGTATTGAGGAAAATCAAGAAGAACTGAAAAAAAAGATCACAAAACAAGAAAAAATGATTCTGGAACAAGAAACTCAAATACATGAACAGAACAAAAAAATAGAAGAATTAGAAGAAAATCAAGAACACCAGGACAAGGAATTACGTAGGAAAAACATAATATTCTAGCAAGTAGAAGAAAATGAAAAAACCCAAGGCGAGCTAATGTCACTAATTACAGATATAATAGCGAACAATATGGAAACTCAGGTAAACAGCAAAGATATAGATTTTATATACAGAATTGGAAGAAAGAAGGAAAATAATATTAGACCTATTGTAGTGGCATTAACAACACAAGAGAAGAAAAAAGAAATTATGAAAAATACACGTAAATTAAAACAAAGCAATATTATTATATCAGATGACTTCCCCAAAAAAGTTTTGGAAAGAAGAAAGATGCTTATACTTATCATGAAAGAACAAAGAAAAAAAGGCAAAAAAATTATTCTTAAATATGACAAATTAATCGAAATTGTAGATGACGAAGAAGCCAAACCAAAACAAGATAACCAAAATAAGAACGAGAAAAAACGCATGCTCTCAGAAGAAGAGAGTCTGAAGAAAGGAGAACAGCTACCATTGCCTACAAATGAAGAAATCAAAAGAGTAATGAAACAACCAAAGACATCCAACAGGAAGAGAACGAACTCCATTCCAGGCAGAGGCTCTTACTATGATATACGAATTTTTGGCGACCAGTAGCAACTAAAGGAGTCGAAAAAGAGGAAACAACGAAGACAAACAACGCAACGAATCAGGTAACGAGAGATAAGAAATCACAAGGTATCATAATCCAAAATAAAAATATTCAAAAAAACTTAAACAATTGTCCAAGCCGGTTGGTCACCGTGGACAATAATGACCAAAACCCCCAAGCTACAGCATCAGCATCAATACCAGCCAGAAAAATCATAGACTCAACCAGAACAAGGAAAACTACAAATAATATAATATAATATTAATCTATTATAAATTATATATAGCAACTCTAAACGTAACCACACTTACCAATGAAGAAAAATTGTTAGAGTTGGAAATTCCATTACAACACACCAAATGGATACTAGATGGTAGCGGAAGCAGGAATTTTCTGGCAAAAGAAAGCAACCAATAAACTAGAATGGAAATAAGCAGGGGAGGCCTATGCTCAAAAATGGGCTCAACTTACCTTACAAGAAAAGAAATAAATAAATCTAAAATTAAATTAAAAATAAAATGTATTAATTATATGTGTAATAACCTAACTAAAATTAAATTGTAAATAGGCTAATATTATTATTATTATTATTATTCATCAGACACGGTCTCTCTCCAATCCTCCGAAGCACCTCTTCATTTGTGACTCTATCCACCCAAGTCATAAGAAAGTCTTTTTTTTTGTTTAGGTAATTTAAGGTACATCAACATCTTGGGTTATTAGTAGCCGGTATTATATTTTACAAAATATTGTTAATTAGATTACATTATACGGGTATGTACGTTGGTATTAGTTTATATTTGTCTGTATACTTTTGTGTCTGTTTATGTAGGATTGTTTTGTTATTGTCGTTAAGTGCTTCTTGTAGGGTGTCAGGTATATGGTGTGTCTCATTGTCATATTTTGTGCATTCTGTTATAAGGTGTTGTACTGTAATAATTGCGTTGCAGTCATTACACAATGGGCGATCTTCTTTTTTTATTTTGTAGCTGTGTGTAATTCTTGTTTGTCCAATTCGTAGTCTGGTATTGAAAGCGTGGTCTCTTCTTGTTCCCGAGAATGGCCATTTCTTCGTATCGGATTTTATTGTTCGTAGTTTATTAAGTTGTATGCTTTGCCATATGTTGTCTACTTGATCTCGGATTTGACGTTTTATTTAATTTTTTATATCATATTTTGTACGGCCGAATTATTCGTTTGATCCTTTCTGGCGGCTTCTTTGGCTGCGGCAACTGTTTTTTCGTTACTTTGTGTACCTATATGTGAAGGTACTCAAACCAAACTGATCATTGTGTTTTCTTTTTGTAGGCAGTAGACTACAAACCAAAGCATGCAAACTGAGGGTACGTACACGTAGAAACATTGTTATCGGTGCCTATAATCGCTTGCTAACTTGCGCTGACCAGCGAGAATAAATATCGCTTTACTTTCAATTATACCTGGGCACGTAGAATGATTGAAACATACGCCGATGAGTAACAGGAATCTCTGAAACATTATTTATCAGCTTACAGGAAGCTGGCAATCACTTGATTACTTTATTAGTAACGTGTATGTTAAGATTTATCAAATTCTCATTAATTCAATTACATAATAATTAAGGTGATCTCGTTTCTTAAGTCTGCTGGTTTGAGATCGGAAACAGATGGTTTTGTGTTTGCGTGTCAGGATGGTGTTATAAATACTTTGGCGTACAGGGCCCGCATATTCCAAATAGCGGAGTCCACACTCTATAGGTTGTGCCACCACCATCCTGAAACAATTATGCACATTC